>JARYHS010013630.1:141284632-141396036 GCA_031002005.1 Vandiemenella viatica | reverse complement strand
GTGAGCTAGTTGTTGGCTGAGGTCAAGAGGCCTGTTAGGTAAGTTGCGGAAGGTCCATGGAGGATTTTGGGGAGCTGGCAAGCGTGAAGGAAATCGTTGCCTTGCTGAAAGATTTAGTTGATTAATCCAAGGCCTGGGAAGTACTGCATGACCAAAGCAAAGCAACATACCAGACATGGAATATCCCTTTGTAAAATTCTCATGAAAGTAATTACACTGTAGATTTACTGCAATTGGTGAATTCCAGCAATAGGCATGCCCTACACAAGTTGTTCACATTGCTGAAGTCCCATCTCATAATTGGGCTATCTGTTCCCTGCCAATCACCCCCCACAAACCAAAACTGCAGCCTCCCCTTATTTCTTCAAAATCATCCATGCACAACTACTTAATACACTTCATACTTCCCCTTTAAACCCAAAATTCTATTTCTTCACTCAAGCCTCTCTTCCAAGCTGAAACTGTAAGATTTTAAACTGTCCTCTTGTCCCTTATCTGAATGCCAACTCTCTATATTCTCAAAAAGCCTCAACTTTTGACCCAACCTACATTTTACCATGCAACCCTAATCTGCAACTCTTAATCCTGCTGAATTCTCCCCTGGTGGTACTACTTTGCCAGTGAAACTGGGCCTCAGGTATACCTGGAACCCAGTCTCCAGAAATTCAAACCATAGCCACACTTGAACCACGACCCCCCCTCCAGAACCATCCTCCCCAAATTTTTCAGGACTTCTTATCCATTAGTTTGGTCAGTTTCCTGAAATCCTTGGCAAATATTGGCAATCTAGTCTATCCCAGGAAACCAACCTGGACTTCAATCTTCCTGCGGACAAGAGCTCAACCACCGTACTTACAAATTACAGTGGCTCTGTGGCTGAAGCCCATCAGCAGTTATCACACACCAACGTTGCACCATCACCGAGGATCCTGCATGTACTAACAAGAAAAAAATCCGAGTTTATACAATTCAACGGGTCCCTTCAAGGTCTCACCCACAGTTCATTTGAAATCCACCTTTTACCTCCTTCCAAAAATCTACAAGTTTGGCAATCCAGGACATCACATTATTGTGGCCTATTGATCTCCAACTGAATGAATGTCTGTCAGTGGATGAAAATCTATAAAACATTGTCTGTCGGCTGCCTTCCTATATCAAGGAGACACATCTCTTCCTTTTCTTTCTTCTATGCCCACACCTCTTCCTCCTGACTCTATCCTGGTGACAACTGAACATTTTCTAGATCAACAGTTTTGGAGATGGGCCACAATTTCAATTCTAAGTTAGCCTGTGGGCCACACAATACTTGCCTATAGTTATAATAGATATTTAAACATAACAAAGATATAAGCAACACAGTTTAATTACAATCAAAGAGCAAAAACCATCAATGAGACCTTTGCAGAGGTTTTTGTGCTAGCATATTCTATATCACTGCTTTTGGGGGGTAACTTCAAGTGCACTGGTGGGCCACTTTGTGGCCCATAGGCCTGGGGGTGGGGAGCCTTGTTCTAGATCAGTGCCCTTCCAACAGCCTTCCTAGAACATCTTTACTCACCACCCTGGCCTACCTTATTCTGAACAACTACCACTTTGAAATGAAATATCTGCCACCAAACTTGTAGCACCACCAAGGGTACCCACTTAAGCTAACCTCTTCAGGGGCTGCCTGGAACAGACATTTGGGAGAAAATCTTTCTGAAACTTTTCAGGTAGCTCTGATTTATAGATGATTTTTTTCATGATCTAGACACGAGAAAACAATTGCCTAAATTTTCTGAACAATTTCAATGCCTTTCTCACCCTGAACTTCAAACGAGCCTACTATCACACCCAAGGCACATTCCTGGATACAGATTTGTCCATCTCCAAAGGCTACCCTGAGTGCATGCTGCCCACCAACCTACAACAGTATCTTCATTTTAACAGTTGTCATCTGTATCATACAAAATGCTCTCTCCCTTACATTCTTGCCATTTGGAGTAGTTGTATATGCTGTAACCAGCAGGCCATCACATGGTATTCGAACATCATCTACCAAGCACTGATATCTGACAGCCCCAGGCTCTTTCCCATGTGAATGAAGCCTGATGGGCAGTTGCAGGATTAGTAAAGGATTAGGAGTTGGCTGAGATTAGGAGTCTCCTGAAACAAGTTCTAGGAGGGTCAGGGAGGATTTTGGGAAGAATGGCCCTCATTTCTGGGCAGGTCTGCAAGAAATCATAACTATGTTGAAGGGTTCTGTTGATGGATTCAAGGCCTGGGTAGTATTATGTGGCCAGGATGGTTGGTTTTGGAGGTTTCAGGATGGTCGATGGGCTGAGCAGGTTGTAAAATGGCCCATGAAAGCTGTTTGTGAACAAATTGTGGAATATCAATGGTAGTGAGATCATGTTTGAATACTGCATGAGGACTGTTGGAATATTTACAACTACCATGAAAGCCAAGACTATTGTGGAGAAAATGTTTGGTTCGATAGCAAGACATATATACACACTCAGATTAGGATAGTAGAAAATTCCACTGCTTACCTCAGATGATGGCAGGGTAGCATAAACATACAAAATGGACATCGATACTCACATCATTGTAATTATTGGGTATCTAAACCTTCTTCAGCAGTAGATCATCGCAAAGGGTGAGTGCTAAGGCCACTGGCACAAATGGTTCCAGTGAGTAAGACACATGGCAGAGGTACATTCAAACTGATGACAAAGAGTGGATAATGATTTGAAGAGAATATCCCAGCACTGCAGGACTAGTACACATATCGTCAAAATAAGTTACTGCGGGTAATAGGAGCTGACAGGAAATATTATAAAATTGATAATTAACATTAAATAAATAAAAATGAACAGTAATTCAAAAAAATGTGGAATTAACATCACCTGTAGTGAGCGATGATCATATTGGATAGTAGTGGTAAAATAAGAGGCTTGGAAAACTGAAGCAATTACTGGGTGTTGTCTTTAAATTGAGACCTAGTGGTTACCTGGTGCTCAGTTTGTACTGGGGGGCCTGCTCCCATCTTCTGAGCTCAGAGGAGCTGTTGTTGCTTAGGAGGACTCAGACAGTAACATATGTATTAAAATTATTGGTATGATGGCATGTGGCATAAGTAGCTACTGGGTAGTCTGGATTCTGGCTGAATATCATTTGTTTGTGGCCATTCATAGTGTAAGAGGAGTGTAAATTAAATAACAAGACTTACATTTTTAAATATTTTTATTTGAATCTCGTGGTTTGGATTCCACGTTAAACTGTAGGTCCCAGAGGAAAGGATCTGGCCATGCTACCTCTGACACAACGGCTTAGTATGCCTCCTTCGGGAGGATCCAACCAACTTTCAGGTTATGGACTAAGTTAAGTTTTTATTTGAATAAAATTACAGTTGAATACTGTCTCCTTCAAAATAATTTCTTCACAACGTTGGAGACATTTCTTCCACTCCTCATAGCAGTGGTAAAACTCGGGTACCGAAAAACCTTCAGAGTCATTTGAATGTTTTCGAGTATCCAAAAGTATGTCCCTAGAGATGAATTTTCAATCTCAGGAAGTGGAAAAAATCACAAGCACTCGAGTAAGGTGAATAAGGAGGCTGAGGAGCCACAGAAATGGTTTTTACTGACCGAAAACGTGTTTATTGAAATTGCATTGTCAGAAGGAATGCCGTCATGATGCAGGATCCAATTGTTTTTGATGTTTAATCTCACACACAACTTTTTTTTGGAGTCTTTACCTGTAGGTAAAAGTATTGATTTACTGTCTGCCTTGACGCACAAACTCTTTGTGGATGATTCCCTGGCTATCAAAAAAGCAACTCGGCATGCTTTTGATCTTTGGCTTGCTCATTTTTGCTTTTTTGGGCTATGGAGAAGTTAAAGTACGCCATTCCATGCTCTGGTGTTTAGTCGCCTATAGAGGTGAGACTTGTGACAAGGGGATCAGCTGTATACCATACAGAGACTCGCAACGTGACTGGTGCTGGAGATGAAAATGGGGGGAAGCATAGGTGAGACAACAGTGAAATGGATGGAGGGAGGGGGAGGGGAGGGGAGAGGGAAGTTGCAGTTTTGTTAAGGGAGCAGTTGCAAAATAAATTAAGAAATATTACCTATACCTAAATTAACAAAAATTAAAAAATAATTAAATTTTAACAGTAAATCAGAAAAATATGAAGTTCATCATCACTTTTATTTAGCAGTTATCAAGTTGTGAAACTTTAACTTTTCATATTTTCCCTCCTCTCCTATCCCCTCCACCTAACTTTAACCACTGCTAACCTGCTAATGTAATATTTCTGTTATAGCTATATTTATATTGCTTTAGTTTATTCGTGTTTTATGTACATTTGTCATCTGACTCATACCAGTGGCAAATGTACTTCTCTCCCCTTACTTGTTTCATATGTGTTTTTGCATGGGATTGTTGGTTTGGTTGCTTATTCTGTTTAGATGTGCTCTTAATTTTTAATGATACGTTGCTTGTTTTTGATCCTCCTTGCATTTGTGGAAATGTTTGTACAACGTAATCTTGATATTATTATAATATTTGCTTTAAATTATAGTATACTTTCAGCTTAAAGGAGTTGATGAAATGTTTAGCTGTGCTTTAACAAGTGATTTTAGTTGGTTCAGGATAATATTCTTCAATTAGGAGAAAAAACAGAAATCCATAATTTAATGGATTAATCGTATATGTGCATCAATATCTGAATAGACTGATATAGAAAACTGTTTTCATTAAGATTTTAATTACGGAGTGATTCAAATTATATTTTGATTTCACTGCTTATGCCACTTGATGTGGACATTCGATTTCACTGCTTATGCCACTTGATGTGACCACCTCTCTGTATCAAAACATGGCACGGCTTCAAGGTAATGAATTGGTTATTGGTCATTCTTCTGCAGTTGCTTGTTAAATGTTTCTAAATGCAAACACCATCCATTAACAAATGTTTATATACTTTTGGAATCAGGTGCATTTTGCCCTTATGGAATGGGGCACCTTTAGTGATTGTAAATGTACATATAAGAAAAATTGCATTATTTGTAACTATTTATTAACAATGAACTCTTGGTTTGGTAGAAACATTTACTTGGTCAGGAACAGGTGGTCTATTTGCATTTCTACAGAACCTGATCTGCTGCTATGGTTGAACATCACTCTTTTTTTATTTTTGTGAATGTCACTATTTCACTGGTTTTCAAAGTATGTCTGGTATAAAGTAACGGGTAACTTGTTCCACAGGGAGGGGAGGGGGGGGCACACACACACACACACACACACACACACACACACACACAAATAGGTGATCATTAATGTGAAGTTTTTTTTAGTAGGAATACACACAAGGATTTGGATAGGGAGAGAGCAAAAAATGGCGATAGTAACCAAGTTTCATGAAATGTTACACTGTATGAAGCATTCAAAACAGTTTTCAACAGAGAAGGATTTTTTAATTTTTTGACAGTGTTCTTATTTAAAAGAATGCTAACAAAGGCTCAATTATACATTTGGTATAGTATGATTCAGGGATTGTAGCATCAACATCTACAGGTTGATTAATTTGTTTTATTAATTTATAAAAGAAGGCTATGCATAACAGACACTACAGAACAACTTAATAGTCTACTTACTTGTTGATTCAATTGTTACTTGATAAAATAGAAAACAGGAATATTTACTATTGATGGTAAAACTTTAAAACACATGAAAAATCTGCTACTTACAGCAAATTCCCCTTCTTGACAAAAAATATATGATTTAGGCTAAATTCACATACTTCATGTATATATTGTACATAATGTACAAAGAACATACAGAACATTATTAAACTGTAATTGAGTAAACAAATGTTGAAAGAATTATGTAGGATTACTTGGTTGGAGGATGTAGAGAACTAATTTTCCATGGCACTGTAATGTGTTCAACAATATTACACGTGTTTCACTGCTTCACTTGCTGTGCATCAGCCATAGACCATTGGGAGCTCGTTCCTTCCATGCCAAATTGACAAATTTATTTTGTCTGCTGATATGGCTTGCATCCATCAAAATGTTATGCAATATTGCTGACAGAGTTACTTCCTGTGTGACAATGTGGCAACTAGTCTCACCTATGGTGGCTGGAGTGAAAGATTACTATATGACTGCATGACAAGGAAGTTTCATGATCACTTAACACGAAGTGTCTCCTGTCACTATCCAATCTCAAGTGTGTGGCAATTCCTCACCCCTTTCCCCCAAGTCTTCTTGAAAACAAAATAGTTGGTTACATCTCGTGGTTTCCTTCGTAATCAGATTGTAGTACTCTAATGTCAACAAGAAAACTTCCTGACGCTAGAGCTAAGCAAAGTTCACAAACAGTTTTTTTTTTTTTTTTTTTCAGTATTCCATTATAGGTTGTATTTGAAGGGAGATAGGGTTTATTAGACGTAAGCTGTAGAGTTTTTACTTATTCATTAGTTTAGATGATATTCTATTCTTTAGGGTAAACAATGACTTCTTGAATGTTTCAGCTCATTTATTTCTATTATATATCATTTTGTTTTTTATACAAACTTCTTTTCCTCTTTGTTTTGAGTTTTGTTGCAGCATGTTTGTAGAAATAAGAAGACTTTTTGCCATCATATTTATGTGACTGTTTAGTATATATCTTCTTAAAAAATAGTAATTTAATTGGACCACATGGTATTCATTTTAGAAAAATCTTTTACATGTCCTTTCTTTCTAAAGTCAACCATTTTATTTAATGAACTGATTCTTTATTAACCTGTATGCATTTAATACATTCATTTTAAGCAAGATATTCTCATAGAAAGCATATTCATATATTTTATTTTGCAAGTGTTGAATTTTATATTATATGTAGAAAGTAATATTCTGCAATAAAATTTCAGTTTACAATCTAACTCTACTCAGGCTTTAATAAGTTATCCTGTGAGAGGTAAAAATTGTCTTTCAGGTAGTCACTGTTTAAGAATGATGATAAAATTGATGCATCATACTTCTCTACAAAGAATCCTAGCTAGATTCGTAGATTCACTAGACAATGACCATGCAGGTATTCTGAGCAAGTATACCGAGTGCTTACAAGTGCTCATATATTTACATACAGTGAACCTTTTCAAACACAGTAAAGGGTCTGCTACCTATTCCAGAAACTAAAAGCACAAAATATTGATTATAATTTTTAAGCAGCATAATTTTGAATGATACTATAAACAATTTTAAGGTTTTGAATAATAGACAACTAATTTGCATATTTATTAGACAATATTACATAACTCCAGTAAATAAATCATTTTCTAATCTGAAGTATCAAGATCATAGATAGGTGTATATTATTTTGTTTTAATCTATCCAGTGATATATTAGTAAATTGCCAGCTTATATTTGGTCTTTTTGTAATTGCTATAATTGTTACTCTATCCATTCCTCTAAATGTTTTATTTGTATGTGGTGAGTTAAGTTTTCTTTTCACAATTTTATGGATATTTTACTATATGATTCTTTTATCTGTACCTCTTTGCTGTCTGACTTACATTTTCAATTATCCATTGCCACTTCCACTGGCAACTTCATCCATGAAGACTATTTCGCTTATTCAAAATTCATGGTGCCAGTTTCAAATCCTGGTGCCAGGAATTTTTACAATGTTTGGTTTTGTTCATATGAGATATGACAGAACATCCTTGTGGTTTGGATTCCACATTAAACTGTATGCCCTGGAGGGAACTAAGTGGCCATCCTGCCTCTGACATGCTGGTCGTGGAAAAAACTAACTTTTAGTATGAACAGATTGTGGTTGAACTGCTCAAATGATTATCCTGGTTTGTGTGAAATTCCATTCAAAGTCTCGGTGTGATATTTCGGTTGGTTTCTCATTTTCATTTCTTAATTCAATTTTAATTGCAATGATCGCAACGCTTCATACATACTGATTTTTCACCTTTCTTGTAATCGTGTACTTTTGCACTTCATGAATTGTAAATTCTTTCAGCATTTTTCAGCAATTCCTGTGTTACTTTATCACAATCACAAATTCCCTTACCTATGAAAGAAAATTTTCCACACCCTCATGCCTCAAATAGAGTTCCAGCATGTGGCCAAGGTCATATTTTCTCTTCCATGAACTTCTTTTAATTCTTCCATCAATATCTTACCACTCATCATCACCAATATACACCTTTTATACTTCCAGCATACTCTTCACTGTCCTCTAGTCTTCCAATGAATCCTATTCCACCTCATTTATCATATCGGTAACTGATTTCCATAGACAAATCTAGCAGCCCTACTTTACATGCCATTTGAACTCCTGTATTTCATACCTAAAATGTGGGTCCCATATTATACAACCATATTGAAGCAACTGTCTGGTATTGCAACCCAATTCCCTCACTTCTCTGGTACATCCCCTCATCATTCTCTCAAATAGGTGAAGGATCTTTTCCTACCACTTACCCAATGTGTCCTGCATATTAGAGTTAACTACCACATTTTATGTTTCAAGTCTTCAACAAGCAATTCTTCCCCACCCTATAAACTTCAGTTTTTTACTTATTTATCTAATAAGCTGACTTTTCTTTTGATTATCTTAATCGTATGTTGACCTTCCCATCTAGATATCCTGTCCAGTTCTCCCTGCAGTTATTAAGTCTTCTCCAGGGGCGTAGCTACTATGGGGCTAGGCGGTGCAGTGCACCGGGGCCCTCACGTTCAGGGGGCCCCCAAGCATACCTCAAGGGGCCCCAAAGCGCACCTCTAGGGGCCCTCAAGCGCAGTTTAGAGGGCCCCACGAGCCTTCACGGCAAACTGGCGACCTTTTTTTTTTTTTTTTTTTTTAGCTCTACCGTTGTCTAAGGGGCCCCTGAGAGTACAAGAGCCCTCACTAACGGCCCTCGCTGTGCTCAGGGGCCCCTAAAGAATAATTCAAGGGCCCTCATCCTCAGTTCAGGGGGCCCCTACCAGCATACAAAGCAAAAAAAAGTCGCCCGTCTGGCCTGAGGGCCCAAAATAAATTTTTTGCACCGGGGCCCTTGTTGACCTAGCTACGCCACTGGTCTTCTCCTATTTTAATCATATTGTATCCTGAAATGACCTGACTACTGACTGTAAACAGTTAACACATTCATTCATTAGAATAATGAATAGACATGGTCCCAATACACTACCCTGTGGCACTGCCATTTTCATTTATACTTCTTTTTATACTGCAATTCCTATCCAATTTTATTGCTTTCTACCTTTCTTCAACCCAGCAAATGCTTTTCATCCACCCCAGTAGTTTCTACCCTGTTTACCACCAATTTATCTTACTCTGTCAAATTCCTTAGAAAGATTTAAATGATACACTACCAGTTTGGCTTTCCTCTTCTATTTCTCACAAAAAATCTTGCATATAGCCTGCTGAGATTCACATGAATATCCCTCATGCTTGCATGAATTCCTCATATAACCTCATGCTGCTGTTCATAACACCTGTTTCTTTTATCACAGGCATTTCTGATGTGGTTGCATATCAGTCTTTCCATTAAATTATCTACCACTGACATCATTTTTTACCCCATTTGTCACCCCCGCCCCCCTCTTTTATGGACCAGTACTACTATTACACTTTTCCAGTATTCTGATAAGCAAGTATTCAGTCTCAAACTAAATAACATTCCAAGCAAAGTCACAATGTCATATCCTGCTTTCAAGACATCTGTAATAATATTATCTTTGACAGCTACTTTATTCATATTTATCTCTTTTGGTTCCTTCATAAGATCCTCAGCATGAATTTCAAATTTTTTAGTCTACATATTTCTAATTGTGCCAATGAGCTGGTTCTCTGATCTACACCCTCCAATTCCTGAATAATAATGCCTGGTGGTGGCATCAGACCAGTTAATATCTTTTCATTTTTCAAATCCCATCATTATCTATAATACCTGAATAGCTTCCCTTCACCTCATATTTCTAAAATAACCATAGAAATTACTAGATCCATCATTCAGCATTCCCCCTCCACCAGTAATATTCTTTGTAAATCCATCTTTAGCTTGTTTTATTTCATTGGTATTAATTCTTTGCTATTAATTCCTTGTTTAGTTTTTTTTGAGTGTTTTTCATCCACTCCAGTAGTTACCTTGTTTACCACCAATTTATGCTTTCCCTTGCTGTCCATCAACTCTGTTTTTCTCTCTTGTCAGCAGCCTATTTGACCTCCTAACTTCCATATTATAAAGGTTCTGTACTATTCCATATTTTTTGTTTTGGTATATACATTCTTATCCCATTCTCAGCATCTGTTTCCACGTTGACTCCACTGTAATTGTGCCTTCCTTCCATATACTGAACCTTACCCTGAAATATCTCTTCAGTTCTGAAATATTTATCTTTTTATTACCTTCACTTTTGGCCACTGGTTTACATCAGAACTGCTTCTAGATCACTCTCTTTATTCATGTTGTTTGATGGTTGGACTTTCTTTCATAAATAAAGTTTGATAATTTATGTCCAGTAGATTTGATTATCAGTGGTAATTTAATTGAGAAGATTAAAGAGGTTAGTGAGACAGTAAAAAACAAAGATACAGGATGGCAGTGGGGAATACTTACAACAACTAAACCAGCAATTAATAAGAGCGAAGAGAGAAGAAAAGGATGGGTTTATGAAGAATATTGCTATTGCAGGAGGACCACTGAGCAGTATTAAGAAATTTCTATGGCTATATAAGAAAACTGAGGGGAAGGGAAGGTATTCAGACTAACGTAGATAAGAACAGAGTTGAAGTCGCTGAGTATTTTAAAATGGCAGAGATATTGCGTGAGGTTGAATGAGACTACTAGGGGCTGTATCCTGTGATGGGAAGGAATGAATTGGAGGAGTGTCTCCTTAAAACTATAAATGAGGAAACTACAAAATTTGAAATAGATTCTCAGGACATTTTGAACGAACTAAAAAAAAAAAATATTAAGGGACTGGTGTAGATAATATTATTGTCGATTTGTTAAAGATTGTGGGATATGATATTGTACCTTACCTTGAAATTGTATTTAAAATGAGTCTGGAGCCCTTCTGTTTACCAGAGGATTGGAAAAGAGCAATAGTAATACCAGTTCATAAAGGAAGGGTTACAAATAGGGCTGAAAATTGCAGGCCAATTACTTTGACAAAACTATATCAGAAATGTCTGTGAGGAATGAAACTGGTTTGCAATTGACAAAATGACTTTAGGCAACGATATTCATGTGAATCTCAGATGGTGTGTGATATGCAAGATATTTCAGATGAATCGGACAAGGGAGGCCAAGTTGATAGTGTGGCACTAGATCTTTCTAAGGCATTTGACAAAGTGAGCCATAAAATGGCTTTAAATAAACTGAAATCTATTGAATTGGATTAAAAAGTTACTTACTGGTTAAAGGAATTCTCAAAAGCCAAAAAGCAAACTGTCAGAGTAGGAAAACATTATCAAAAGAGTTGGAAGTAAATATGGGAGTGCCACAGGATAGTGTATTGGGACCGTTGCTGTTCATTATCCTAATTATTGAATGTGTAGAATTTAGGTATTTTTTGCAGATGATATAATGGTATATAATAGGATCAAAACAGGTGAAGACTGTAAACAGCTGCAGGATGACCTGGATAGACTATCTAAATGTTCAGCATGGAACTAAGATAAATGACAAAAAGAGTCAGCTTATTAGGTACAGAAATAAAAAAACTAAAAATTGTTTATGATTATAGGGTGAGGTCAGAAATGCTTGTTGAAGGCTTGAAGTGTAAATATCTTGGCATAATGTTTGATAACAAACTCATTTGGGTAGAGCACATTGGGTAGGTGGTAGGAATTGGTTACAAAATCCTTCATTTACCGGGGAGGGTGTTGACAGGATGTATAAGAGAAGTTAGGGAATTGGGTTTTATTGGTCTGACCATTGGTTGAATATGGTGGTGTAGTTTGGAACCCATATTTTGATTATCAAATACAGGAGTTGGCGGATGTGCAAAGAAGAGCCGCTAGATCTGTTTGTGGAAACTATCGCAGGACCCAATCAGTAACTGAGATGATAAAGAGATGGACTGGGAGTGATTGGAGGAAAGGAGCAGTGTGAAGAGAGTGCTGGGAATGTACAGGGCATATGTTTGTGATGGGGCTTGGAGGTATATTGGTCAAAGAATTAGGAATAGTGCATGGAAGGGGAAAGACGATCATGACCACAAGCTTTCGTTCGATTTCACGTACAAGGGAGTGGGGAAATATTCATTTGTTGGCAAAGGTGTCAGGGATTGGAACAAATTACCAAGTGAGGTGATGAATAATTTACCAAAAACACTTAAGGAATTTAAAATTAAGGCTTGTAAATCAGAAACGTAAATGGGGAAGGAATTTAACACTCCAATTATATTAAAAAAAAAATTTAAAAAAAAATTAAAAAAAAATAAAAAGGGTTAATTAGATGATTAGGGAAATTGCCACCACTTCATCACATTTAAAATTAATAACAACAATAATTCTTTGACAATGAAAGTTAGTTTTCTAGTTTGCCTAATGCCAACTATTGATTTTTTTTTTTTTTTTTAAATGCTGTTATAGACAAGCGATGTGAATTTGTTTAAAAACTTTTTTATATTTTTCAGTATCTGCATAATTTGTACAAGAGAAAACATTAGCAGAGAATTATCATTCCTAATTTAATAGCAACTTTTATTTATTTTTAATTATTTGCTTGCAGTTAGAGTGGTAACACTGCAATCTATTATCATTCGAATAAACATTACTGTAATCAAGGTCAAACACAGGCAAGTTAATCAGTGGAAAACTGCAGTTAAACATGAAAATTATACATTTTTCACTAGTATGTACTGTACCTTAAATACATTAGTCACTTAATCCCTCCAAATAAAGATATAAATTGTAAATAATTTTTTGATAAATAAATGAAGACTGGATTTTACTTCTGCTTTCCATTGTAATTTGAGCATAAGTCATTTATAGGAAAGATTAAAATGTTTTTGACTGCCATACTGGGGAGAAAGGCAACAGTATAGCTAGCTCTTTTACAAGCAGTAAATTCTTTATCAGAGGGCACAAACTATTCTTGTGTTTTTAATATTTGCGGAATTTGAACTTGTGTTTGACATTTGTATTTCATTCTGATTTTTGTGATACTCACTTACCTTCAGGATACATTTTTTAAATTGGTATTGTTCAAAATAGTATACCGGGATTTGCTGTGTTTCATGTATTCATGGAAATTATGTCACAGATAAAGAATTGCTGAGCTATGTAATAATTCACACAGTGAGCAGCGGTAAACTAAACACATCATTCTTCTTGTTACCTAATCCTGCAACTAGTTTTCTGTACTCATTTATTTAAACAAATACTGCTGCTCCTGCATATTTTCCCTCAATGAATATACTTTGCTGATGACAAAATTTATTTTCTCACGCTGTTCGTACTGTGCTTCCATAGTATTTACCTTAATTGCAGTGGAGCACACGTTCCGGTGGTAATTTCCATACACACCCATCTTCCCCCTTCCTGGACCCACCTACATTTGCCCTCTACAAATTTTAACTTTAAATTCTTTCAACATTTATTGTAAATTATTCATCATTTGCCTTGGTAAATTACTCCAATCCCTGACACCCTTACCTAAAACAGAGAATCTTCCTACACCCTTGTGCCTGAAATCGAGTGCCAGCTTGTGGTCATGGTAACCTTTTCCTTTCGATTCACTACTTTTCACACCTACACCAATATCTTTCCATGCCTCACCACCAGTATAAGCCTTGTACACTCCCTTGACCCTCTTCACCCTCCTCCTGTCTTGCAATGAATCTCATTCCAGCTCTTTTATCATATCAATTACTGATTGCATTCGGCGATAATTTCCAGAAACAAATCTAGCAGCCGTTTTTTACACCCTCTCCTACTCCTGTATTTGATACTCAAAATGTGGCTCCCATACTATACTGCCATGTTCGAGCAATGGTCTGACCCAATCCCTTTATTTTTCTCGTACATCCCCTCATCACTCTTTCCAACAAGTGCAGCATTTTGAAACCTTTTCCTACCACCTGTCCATTGTGTCCTGCCCAGTTAAGCTTGTTATAAAATGTAATGCCCAGATATTTACATTTCAAGTCTTCATCAAGCAATTCTTTCCCCACCTTATATTCATAATTAACCTTTAGTTTTTTATTTGTGCATCTAATGTTTACCAATCCAACTAATATCCTGTCCAGATCACCCTGCAACTGTTTATAATCCTCTATCATTTTGATTCTTTTATATAGCATTATGTTATCTGCAAACAATCTAATTTCATACCTTTTAAAAATTCTTCTACCCAGAAAATCACTTTCTCATCCACTCCAATAGCTTTTACCTTATTTACTACCATTTTATGGCTCACTCTGTCAAAAGCCTTTGACAGATCTAGTGGCTACAGTAAAAATTTGGCCTCCTTTGTCCATTTCATCTGAAATAATCTTGCATATATCCTACCAACTGAGATTCCGCATGAATATCCTTGCCTAAAGGGCATGTTGCCTACTGGAAAACAACTTACGTTCCCCACATATATTTCTGATGTGGTTGCATATCAATCTTTCCATTAATATACCTACCACTGATGTCAAACTGATTGGTCTGTAATTTTCGACTCTATTTCTGACTCCTCCTTTATGTACCGGCACTACTTTCACACTTTTTCCAGTTCTGTGGTAAACAGCAAGTATCTAGACTCAATTTAAATAATATTTCAAGATAATGTACAATGTCACATCTGGCTATCTTTAACATCTCTGTAGTAATATTATCTACACCAGCCCCTTTGTGTTTTTTGCGCTTCTTATTTCCTTCATGATTTCCTCAGGATGTATTTCAAATTTTTTTGCATCTTCATTTCTAATTGTGTTGTTAACGCTCGTTCTCTGAATTAGACCCCTCCATTTCTGATTCATTGTCCCTAATGCTCTCACTAACCACTTACTTAAAATCTCTGCCTTTTTTAAATCCTCAGTAACTTCTTCTCCATCCTTTATCTATAAGTGTCTCAACACCTTCCCTTCCCGCAGTTTTCTAACATAGCCATAGAATGGTCCTCCTGCACTGAAACCCATCTTTAGTCGCATTATTTGCTGTTATTAAGTCCTTGTTTAGGTTTTAAATATTCCCTACTACACAGCTGTCTCTTAACTCTGTTATGTTCTCTTCTTACCAACCTCTTTACCCTCCTCACTTCCCTATTATAGTACCAGGTTCTCTTTATTTTCTGCTTTGGAATAAATTTTTCTTCCCCTTTCTTATCATCTCCTTTAACTCTCCTACCTTGATTCTACTGCACTTGTGCCTTGCTTCCATTGCTGAAATGTTCTCTGAAATATCTCTTCAGATTTGAAATGTGTGCCTTTTTATAATTGTAACTATTTTCCCCTACAATTTTGGCTGCTGGTTCACTGAATCCTCTAATATCCACCAGAACTGCTTCATGATTCACTTATTCCTTCAGTTACTTGACACCCCACAAGGTTATCATCAGACTTTATTAGGAATAGGTCCAAGCTATTTTGTCCCCCTAGTGTTTTGCTCTACCACTTATATAAATCCTCCTTCCCTTATTAAGGTATTTGCAAATCTCTGTTCCCTAGTGTTATTAATCTTATTTCCTACCAAGTTTACGCCTTATAAATTTAAATCCCCACCAATAATGACCGTATATCCTTGATATCGACTGATCCATCACTTGCTATTTTTCCACAGACTTATTTAGATATTTCAAATTAAATTGTTTGTATATTTTTTGTTTCATTCAGTTTAGATTTTTTCCTCTTTTGTAGACGCTTTATGGCTTAATTCACTTGCAGCAGCTGCTGGTGATCTCTTTGTGATATTTTTGTATATATACTAGCTTCTTTCATTACTAAGCTAGTTGTTGTATCTTTATGATAAGACTTTGACAACACTGGTATTTAATTCAAGAGATTCAGGGGATACAAAACAAGGCAGCCAGATGTGTACGTGAAAATTAATGCAGAATACAGTAAAAGAGCTGCTTTGGGAGTCATTGGAATATGGGAGACAGGGTAAGAGACTGTGTTGCACTTCAAATGTGAATGTGTGTTCACTAATTGCCATATCTGACCATTTACGCAATTTGGGGTTTAACACTGGTATCGGTTGTTGTGTAACATAATTCTTTGAAAATAAGAGTTGCCACTCCCTGACCAGGAGAAAATCTCTTTTGGATTGTTACAACTTGATAAGAGAATGCAAAGGCCTTTCTTTGTAAAACTTTCATGGTAGATTTGCCTGTTTCTCACAAAACTTTCTCCTGTACCTCCATATATGTCCGAAATCTGTCAGCCCTGATCACCAGTCCTCGTGAAAACGGAACCTAGCATCCACATTCAACAATTGTCTCTTGATAACACTCATTTGTTTTGCTTTCTAAATATGAGATTGAATACTAATCGATCAGAAAACTTTTAAGGTCCAAGTTGTGAAATATACTTTCGGCACCCACTATGAAACACTCACGTAATTGAAGTCAACACTATTACACCTAAATTGCCATTTAACAACCCTGACCAAGACCAAGTGCCCTTCTAACTTCAGTGAATAACTGCAAAGAAATAACCATCCCTTCAGACTGTGGTCTAACTGTACCCCTTTCTAATTTCCATTTCTTAGTATCTTCCTTTCCCATCACTAATCAAATATTGCTTTTTATAGTATTGATTGGATTTCTTGCAATAAGACACCATCCAAACCAAATCAATTGCTTTTTTTCCATGAATTCAATCCTTTATGTGAAAAATGTAAAGATATGTCAGTACTGTTGATCTTACTTAAAATAAACTGCTGATGTCACCCACTACTAATTAAACAGCAACAGATCTACAAAATATCCAAGCCAGGGCAAAACTTTGAGATTGCCACCCAATCAAACATGATTCTGCTGCTCCCACGGTTGCCACCTGCTGCAGTAATGTTGCCCCCTGATATTGCTGTCAAAGGCAAGTGATCCAATTTGTTCTCCCCTATATCTTATAAGGGACTAAGCTTATACCAGGGGTGGAGTATTGGCTTAGGACCTTAACTGAAAGTTCACTTGGAATGAAAGTTCTGTTGAATTTTGACTGAATAATTTCGAATTGACCATGTTGCCTGCCTGGAATTCTCAACTGAGATACTTAAAGGTTGCCACCCAGCCTTTGTAACCCCAAAGCTGAGAAAAGGGTTCAGTTTATCATGAAATCACAAAAGGTTCACTTGAATAAAATTTTGCAGTTTATTTTCAAAGTCACATTTTCAAAAATTGCATTCTACAGTTGGGTAGGCAATCAAACAAACATTTCCAAAATATTGCAGATTGTGGAGAGAAAGAATACCAACCGAAAACTCCTTTTAAAAAATTTACAAGTTCATGGTAGTTGCAAAGAAAATCATCATGGCCGACACACGTTCCTAGCCCAGCACAGCCAGTTCCGGCTTTAAACCGACACATACCACCGCAAATGATGCAGATTCAACTTACATCGCGTTCCCGGAGTAAAGACAAAACCATGAAGACCTCCCTCTCTTTAGGGCAACCGCTTATATACTCTCCATCCGCACACCACCTGTATACGGATGCTTATCCAAAAGGTATAAAGTGATTGGGATTATAGAAAGTGTTCAAATTTTAACAGTATGTAGTCTTGTCCTCACAGTTCATAAAAAGTGTTTAGTTAGAATTCCTGAATGATTAGTTTGCTTGTAAACGAATTTAGTTTAAATGGCGTAGTGATAAGAGTCTCTGACAGTAAATGGGGGTTACCCTATCTCTGTCTGGATTTATTCAATTTTTTAGGCAATCCTCCTGAATTTCAAATAATTTAAATAAAATTAGTGCCAAAATGTTCTATAAAAATTCCTGATTCCAGTGATATAAATTTTATCATAATCTTTCGTGAAATAGCGACGTTATGACTTTAACAAGAAGACTGTTTAGCAAACACTTGGTTTTTAGTTCATAATTATTAAATTGTTGTTTATTTCGAAAAAGTGAAGTTATCTGGATTTTCTTCGAATTTAGTTACATGTTTTGAAAGTTATTTTATTTAAGGAAGTGGCTTGGTTTAATTGCAAATAAATAACAAATGAAACCACGTGTGTTTAATGATGAAATAAATTTAAAAATGTATATAAAATCTATTCTACTGCATGGAATGTTCTGAAATTTAAATATGTTATACCATATTTATGGCTCTTTTAGAAAATCTACTTTTCAGTTCAAAAAAATTGCCGAAAACATATGATTAAAAATGTTGGAAGTGAAAGTGTATTTATCGAAGTGTTTAAAAATTTATTTACGTTATTTACATGGTCTAAAACTACGAAATTTTAGTGAATTTAACTTTCTTTTGAATTATTATTATTTTCAAATTACTTTACTTCATTTAAAAGTGTTCAGAAATAGTGAAATGCTCATGTTGCAAAAATCTATTGTTTGCAAGTTAGATAATAATGGATTACCCTATTCCAGGCTAGTTTAAAGTTTCTTTACTATTAAACAAAGTTTATTTAATGCTTATGTAATGTGTTGAGTGGCTATACGGTTTCTAAATCAGTTTATTTAATGAATTTGATTGTGGTATCAGCTTCTATATGAAATGTTCCTCCCATAACCTGTACTTGTAATGAAACCTTATGTTTATAGGAAAGCTTTCTCCCTCCCTTATACTTGAAACTAAGAAAACTAGAATTTACCCAAATTCTAAGGTGCTTACAATCTGGTATTGCCTTTAAACTGACTGATCCCTGAATTTTATACCTACTGGTAGTGTGCAATAATACTATTCTCTCTTTAAAACTGCTTTGAGAGTATAAGGCATATGTAGGCAATAAGGCCTGGATGGATATTGGTTATTTCACTAGCCCCAGTGCACAGGCTTATTTATTCATTATGGTAAATTTTTAACATTATTTGACTGCTTGGTGGAAATAATGTTTTTTAAAGAATATTTGTAAAGTTCTTCGTGGTATATCAACCTGGGATGTAATTATAACATATGAGAAATATATATATATACGAGGCACGTCCAGAAATTAAGTTCCGTTTGGTAATAAAATGAAATTGTACACAGATACAGAAGAAATTTTTATTGCACAAAATTCTACAACTCTTAAACTACTTTTCCACATAACTGCCGAAATTTTGCAGGCATTTGTCATAGCGTGGCACCAGGTTTTGTATACCTTCTTCATAGAAATCTGCCGCCTGTGTCTTCAACCAGTTGGAAACAGTTTCTTTCAGCTCGTCATCATTGGTGAAGTGATGACCGCCAAGGAAAGACTTGAGATGTAAGAACAGATGAAAGTCGCTAGGAGCGAGGTCAGGGCTGTACGGAGGATGGTGAAACATGTCCCAGCCAAATCCCTGTACGAGGTTTTTCGTCACGTTTGCAGTGTGTGGTGGTGCGTTGTCGTGAAGCAAAACAACACCTTTTGACAGCAGTCCCCGGCACTTATTCTGAATTGCACGGCGCAATTTCCGAAGTGTCTCACAATAAGCATCTGCTTTGATTGTTTGACCACGCGGTAAGAAGTCAATGAGTAGGATGCCTTTCCAGTCCCAGAACACTGTGCATATCACATTTTCCGAGGTATCATGATTTGCTTCGGCTTAACCTTTGGTGGGGATGAAGTGTGCCTCCATTCCATTGATTGCCGCTTACTCTCAGGAGTGTCGTAAGAAACCCACGTTTCATCTCCTGTGACTATCCGTCTCAGAAATTCTTCGCCGCTTTCAGCATAACGGGTCAAAAACTCAAGTGCACTACCCATCCGTTGTGTTTTGTGTTGCTCAGTGAGAATCTTTGGTACCCAACGTGAGCAAAGTTCACGGAATTTCAGTTGTTTGGTAACAATTTCATGCATCAGTAATCGTGAAATTTGGGGGAAGTCCATAGCGAGAGCACTAATTGTAAACCTACGGTTTTCCTGGATCTTGTTATCAATCGCGTGAACCAGTTCTTCATCGTGCACATCACTATGCCCGCCACTGAACTGTCGGACCCATCTTCTCACCATCGAATCACTCATCACATTTGGTCCGTAAACATCACAAATTTGCCGATAAATTTCACTTGGTTTCACTTTCCTCGCATTCAGAAACTGAATCACAGACCTGATTTCACAGGCGGCGGGGTTTTCAATCAACGCCGGCATTTCAAACAAGCACAACAAAGCGTACGTAACTGACAGCGATCTCCAAATGGCGCACGTTCTTCCCCTTGATATACATCGTCTACAGCACATGTGCGGAACTGCAATCGCAGCGCTGCAGCGGAGATAAATTGAAACGGAACTTACTTTCTGGACGCACCTCGTGTGTATATATATATCTCTTATTCGTCTTCTTCATGATGGTGTACTTCCTGAAGAAAGGTTTCTCATTTTTTCCTTCTGCCAACCCACTCAGCTTTTTCCTTTTAGTGGGCTATCTCAACATTTCCTTATGATCCAATTGATGTATTTGTTTGTCTCACTCTTTCCTTCTTGTTATTTATTCACACACATACTTTATCTCACTACTCTTTCAGGCTATTTTATTCTCTGCCTCTATCAGTAGTCTTCCAGTGAGATTAATTGTTGCAAAAAGCCTTTCTTTGCAATCTCTACTGTGTTATTTGAGTTTGGTTCACTCTCTTCTTTTTAAATGCCATCCATGTATGGATAATATTTATTAAGGGTGTAGGGTTTTTCACTTGCTTTGCATCTGATTTTTTTTATTTTTAATCAGATTTACATTGATTCTATAGTGTGATTTTGCTGCATCTGTTATATTTTAGTGAAATACCTCTTTCAGTATTTTTTATTTATTCTAGTAAAAATGTTTTCCTCCTTATGGCTTTACGTCTTGTCATGTCAAGGTCATTAGACAGAGGAAAAGTGTGGGGACAAGGATCTGGAAGAAATTCAGTCATGGGCTTTTTTGGACCATACAGGCTCTTGTAATTCGGTGCACTGGTTTCTTATAAACTTCCATATTTGTTTTTTTTTAGTTCCTTTTAAATTGTGTTCCATTATCTTTATAAATAACACCCAATACTTATTCCATATGTCTCTTATATTATTATTTACATCTTTTCTTGTTTCTTTGTTTCTCATCATGTATTCCACCTACACCACCCCTCCCATTTCACAGTCCACCTCATTTACAAACCAAGGTGTTCTGGTTTTAATTCTTTCCATGTTTGTCTTCTGCCTCATAGTACATTGTCCACTCTTTTTATAATGTTGATTTTATTTTTTCTGTTTTTTTTGTATTGTTGCTCTTCTGTCTTATTTTCTTTGATTATAGGTTCTCAATTATGTTTTTTTTTTTTTTTTTTTTTTATTTTGTTTGTAAGGTAATGATTATTATTTTTACTGTGAAATTTAATATCATTTAACAGCTTCTATTTCAAGTCTTTTAATTATATATTCATTCAGTTTCATGTATTATGTTCTTTCCTATTCTAACATTTAAATTTGCAGCTACAACTATTTTATTAATATTGTTCGGCTCACTGCATCTCGGGGATCATTTTAAAATTTTTGTCTCTTATGCCCAAGTTAAATGCTTCTAGTGAAGTTAAGTTTAATGTTTTAACATGTTTCTAATTTGATATATATTTATGACTGATTATATCCTCCACTTATTTGTATATTACTAATCTTTTTCTTTTGAAATTTGGAATTCTGGTATGTATTAATATTGTAATATTCCTATTTCTATTTTCCTAATTCTTGTTATAGATGTTTGCATGTGTGCCTAAGTGAATGATGATAATGTTTTTCCTGCTTTTAGTCCTTTTTATGACAAATAATTTTTTTTATGGTTGACTGGTTGCTAGCCTTTACTCCTATTCACATTCTTAAAGGGCCTCAATGTTCTTTAGCGTTTATTTCGTTAGCTGATTAGTATGATTTCAGACACCAGTAACTGGTGTTCACTCCCTTCTGTTATACACAAATCATATTTACATTGTAAGACATGCAGACTGGGACAAATTTATGGAAGTGAAATTTGTTGAGTTAACTTTGGGAAACTTGGTGTTTCTCTGAGTTGTAATGCAGTTGGCACATTGACTTTAACCTGCAAGGTTTAGTCGGTTCCTGTTAATACATCTCTTCTGCCAATACTACTGCTTGTAGATACACAATCTTTACTGAAATAAGTGTTAACATTTGACAAAAGTCAAAATTTCAAACAGTGGTGTAGCTAGGTCAACAAGGGCCCCGGTGCAAAAAATTTATTTTAGACCCTCAGGCCAGATGGGCAAACTTTTTTTTTTGCCTTGTGTTGCTGGTAAGGGCCCCCTGAGATGAGGATGGGGCCCTTGAGTTGGCTTAGGGGCCCCCTGAGCAGTGGTTGGGCCCCCTGAGCTGTGGTTGGGGCCCCCGTGAGCAGTGAGAGGGCCCTTAGTGGGGACTGTCTGTGTCTGAAGGGCCCCCTTAGTCAGCTGTAGAGCTAAAAAGAAAAAAATAAAGGTCGCTAGTTTGCCATGAAGACTCGTGGGGCCTCTGAACTGCGCTTGGGGCCCCCAGAGGTATGCTTGGGGGCCCCCTGAGCGTAGGGGCCCTGGTGCACTGCACCACCTGACCCCATAGTAGCTACGCCCCTGATTTCAAGAGCGTGTTCCATTTGACATGGAAATATTATGCATTATTGTTTTTCATAACAGCTTTTCAAAACAAAATTCTCTTTTAAATGAGTAAACAAATTAAACATAAGAGTTATTATTGATTATTGCTATGAGGTTAGTGGGGAATGACTACGAAATACAAATGTGAATTTAATTCAAGTACTTTTTACTTCGGTTCAACATAAAATATACATCTCATTTACATTTAGTATGTTACAATTTTGATTTTGCACTGCTCTAAGGGTGCCTTTCAGATATAAGAATACTTTATTAATGTTGATTTGGAGGAAAAGCATCCAAGAATAATATTTTAAATATTGTATGGAAGATTATTTACTTGGAGAAAACGTTCCAAAAATTATGTATTGAATGTTGTTTGGTTGTGGGAGTTGGAGTACCATATAACTGTGTAAAATGTTGACATAACGTTCTATGTACAGCCAACACCCTCAACGCCTAGCCCTGCCCCAGCGCCCCGCCGCTGCCGCGCTCTCTACGACTGTGAAGCCGACAATGACGACGAGTTATCCTTCAAGGAGGGGGAGGTGATAATTGTCACTAACTCCCAGACAGATGATGATAACTGGATGGAAGGGGAAGTGGAGGGACAGCCTTCTCGTAAAGGCATGTTCCCTGTCAGTTTTGTGTATATGTTGTCTGAATGAGAATTTAACTGTGGTCATTGTTGTGAGAATCTTCAGTATTGAAAAGTCAGTGTTCTACAGATCATTACAACATTGGTGTATCTAGTATGGTGCAAGGCCTGGTTACTGATTTTATGACAAAATGCTATTGAAATGTGCAGTGATGAACTCTGTTCACTCAAATTACATGTGCAGAACTTCTTTTGCTTTTTATGAATATTGTTTATGCACACCATGTGTGCTTAAAATTTGCTAAAAATATTTAGAATTTATCAGAAGTGCCCCTACTTTTTTTCTGACCCTTATATTTTGTATTAAGTGCCATAAGTAATAGGGAACTAAAATATACAGTCAGTGTCATGTGCTGTTTTGGCTAGTCACTTTGGGGATAAGAGATTATGAAGTGCTTTATAGAAAATAGTTGTTGCTGTGTGAAGTGTTTTGAAGCCTTCTCAAAAGGAATTTGAAAATAATCAGATATATAATATTTTATTAAATCTTCAGTAATTCTCAATAGATGCATTAAAACTCAGAATAATATATTGAAAAAAAAAAATGTAAATTGCTGCCTTCTGCAAAGTGATAAGGGGAAAAAAACAATATTGGGTGTTTTGTTATATATGCCAAGGGCAAGACAGACATTCACCATGAAATACATTTTTATTTTTTCATATTTCACTTTGGAATTCAATTAGTTGTACCTTTATATATTTCAACCAATCATTTCATTGAAATATACCAGCAAAAAAAATTGCAACACACATTCACGTAGTTTGGTTTGATAAACAATAATAACAATAATAATCTATGGATCTGTGCTGTTTATGCCCCAAGCAAATGATACAGATGAAAAGTGTGATAACATTTGTAAACACTGTTCTTAAGAATAATTAGTTCCTTTGTTCTATTTTTGTTAGTCTTTTTATTTGATAAACTTAGTTTTATTATGTGTTAGACATTATTGGAAGCCATGTAAGGTACTATCCTCATATGGATAAGAAGCTTTATGTTTGATATGTAGGTGCTATCATTTTCTTCTGTATTAAAACACAGAGCAAAGTTCTCATGATTCAATTCCTTGTAATGTTTGATAATACTATTCCTTAAAAGGGTTATAACTGTTTGTCAGCATTTACTTTTTTTTCTATTACAATATTCTACTTATTTATCTTTTATGATTTTAACATGGTATCATTTAAGTATGATGCAAGTAAATAGATTTTCTCATGTGATAACTTCTCAATATGCTAGTCAAAATATACAATCCATTAAATATGTTTTCAGTTTATTTTCAAGGATTCCTTTTGCCTTACATTCAACAAAAATATGTCAGCTGTAGACTGACATTTAACACAGACAAATATTTGCCCTTGAGATGATATACTCACAAGCAGAGGCCTTAGATACCAACTCAGTTATATTATTTTTGTACTGCATATTTTTTTCTTAAATATTACTTTAACAAAACCAAAGATTTTCTTTTTTTTATTATAATACAAATCAAATATATTCCTCAACATTATTGTAAAATAAATGTAAAATATTGATAGTATCCTGTATATATTCTGAAAAGATTTTAAGTCATATTTTTCTTGTATATAATTAAAATTTAGAAAATAGATATATTTATAGTTATAACACACATTGGTTTAAATGTGTGGGTAATTTATCAATGATTGTAGCTGAAAGTCACAAAAAGAAATAGAATGCAGTGTCTTGAAAGTGCAAATTATTATTTATTTTTAGTGTATGCACTGCCAGGCAGTTATTCTTTGAGTTAAGAATACTGACTGAAATTCAGATTCAAAAAGTTTACCTTATGTAGAGCAAAACTATTTTAGTTTAATTAAAGCAAGCAATTTATAAATGACAGTTGTAAAAGAGAAATCTATAATAAATTATTTGATACAATTTGAGGTATAATTTGATTGAAACTGTACATCTTATGCAGGTATGTATCTATTCCTTATACTTATTTATTATTAGCATTTGCTAGAGTGATTAGTAGCTATGTCTGAAGCACAAAGTAATGTGGGAATCTCTTCTCATAAGACTAAAACTGTACATTATGCCACATTCACATTAAGAACAATGCTATTACTTGAGGTAAGATATTGTCTTTTTCAGCAACAATGGAACAGGAACAATGTTGCTGCAAGGTGATATTAATATGGAAAGGAAAAATAAATAAATCCCACATTCATGAAAATTGAAAGGAGGAGGCCTGCAGCAACAGAAAATACAATATGCCCTTATTCATGAAAATATGAGGGTCATTCAGTAAGTCTTTAGAAAATCCAAGAGATGGCACACGTAGTGCCAAAAATTATTTGTGTTTAGTAAGCATCATTACTCACTAGCTGGCAGATAAGCGCTCGCCTACTTCTACGGTGTGGTTAATTGTTATTATCGAATGAAGCAGACAAGTGTTGCCTGTTTAGCAAAATGGAAAGAACAGAGTTTCGAGAGCCGATTAAACATTTTGAATTAAAAGGATTAAAACCAAAAGACATCAAAGCTGAGCTGAATGAAGCTCATTTGCAACTGTTTACAATTGGGTAAATTAGTCTAAACATGGTCGCACATCCACACAAGATGGACAACATTCCAGGGCCGCATTTAAGCATAGGCTACAGGGGGCCCGCACCACATGTATAGCCTAGGGGCCCACAGAGCCTAAATGCGGCCCTGCAACATTCGGTATGTCCAGTGGAAGTGACTACCCCTGAATCATTGACAAAATCCATGATATCATTTTAAGTGATTGGCAAATCCAAGTGCACGAAATAGTAGAGGCCACAGGCATAATGCAAGCTACGTGTATTCAATTTTCCACGAAAAATAAGGTGTGAAAAAAATTTCAACAAGATTGGTGCTACGATTGCTCTCAGATGAGAATATGTGTAATCATGTAGTCAATTCTGAGGCTGTTTTGGGGCTTTTCGATAGCAGCCCTAATGATACGTAACAGTGGGTGAAATGTAGATACACTACTATACTCCAGAAACTAAGGAATTTAGTTTTTTTTAAAAAAAAAAAGGTAAAAGGGCTCCAAAGAAGGCAAAGACTGCGAAATCAGCTGGCAAGGTGATGGCCATGGGTTTTTGGGATGCACATCAAATCATCTACATCAACTTCTTCATACAAAGCACTAACAATAACTATGCATCATTATTGCACAAGTTAGGCAAAGGAATCAATAACTATTCTCATTTGAAAAAGGAAAATATCATCTTCCATCAGGATACTCCACGAGTACACACCTGTGCAATTCTGATGGCCAAAATTGTTGAATTAAAGTTATAACAACATCCACCAGATTTGGATCTCAGTGACTTTTATAACTTTAAAAAATGGCTAGGCAAACAACTGTTCACATTTAACGAATTGCCTTTTTTTGCAGAACTTCCGAAATTCTATTTTTTGGAGGGCATAGAGTAGTTAAGAAGCGTTTGGAAAAGTGTATAGAATTAAAAAGATTATGATAAAAAAAAAAAAAAAAAATCTGCAGGGTTGTTTTTTTTTGTTTTTTTTTCTCTTAGGACTGGTTGAATGATTCTCATAGAAACATCTGCCACAGATGCACAAGGTCAATCCTGCCACAAGATTCTTTTGGTTGGGTTCACCAAAGATGCCCTTGTGAGCTCTGTCAGATGTTTCCATTTTCATTAATAAGAGCATTTCTAAAACTAGTGTGTTTATTCACTGCAGCGCTCCTCCCTTTAAGTTTGGTGAATGTTGTATTTATTTATATATTTTCTTTTCCATGTTAATATTGTTTTATCTCTTATTTAAGTCTAAAATTAGCAATTATGTTTTACCAAAACAATGTAATTTTGATTCTGGCTGTTATCAGTTAAATTAAAGACATCCTGAATAAATCTTTCTCAGATTCTCTGACATTTTGTAACTAAGGGCAGCACAGCTATACTCAAGTGTTATTTTGATACAATTCACCAAGATTTTAACAAAAAATACACGTTTTGAGGTTTCTGTTTTTCACAAACTGTTTATTTTTTTTAAAAATATTGTAATTTATTTTTCTGATAAAACAATACCATTATTCTTTTTCATATTCAGTTTATTGGTCTACAAAAGCTGAGAAGTGTTGAGTAGGGAAACCATGTACAGAATTTGCGGAGTATCCTGTGTTAACAGGTTTCACACTTAATTTCCATCGAGCAACGACTCGGTTGCTCTCCAACTCCTATCTTGGCCTCTATGAGTTCAACTGTTGATGGATTTAACCCAAAAAGTTTCTGTATGTTATGCATTCATGTTTTTGCTGTTTCTACACCATCCTAGTGGCTAGTGATGGTTAGCCTACTTATTTACATGTATTTTTGCTATATGGCTGTCATATACATAAAAATAAATTCATATTGAAGAGGTTGCCTTTATTAAAAGTGCTCCAGCAGTAACCAATAACATAGGCAAAATCAATTTTTGTTTTTTAAAGAAATTAAAAATTAGCAAGCACTTTTTATTATAAACTGACCTAAGATTATAAAATGAAAGCAGTAGTCTTAGTATGCCAATTTTGTTTTGATAACTATCATGAAGTCTTTAAAAGAATGGATATGATAGCCAGTCTAATTTTACAATGGCTCTAATAACCTCCCCTGCTTGTTCTGTTACAAAACTTCTTATATCAGTCAGAATATATTACTGCTACTTCTTGGTATTCTAGTTTCTCATGAAAATGTACCAGCTTCTCTCTCCTGCCCATCACAGTGAATATGTGACTGTGAAATCTATCTCATTATATATAACAAATTAGGATAGGGAAATGAGCCACACTTACCTTTAGATGATGGATGTGGGGCGGGAACACACATAAAAGACACAAACACAAATAATAAAGAAATTTTTGGGAAAAAAACCCTTTGCCAACAAGAGAACTTTATGAGAGGTGGGTGCAGCCAGAGATTGCCTCATAGAAAGACCGCTGGTCGAGAAAATGGTGGGGGTAAATTCAAACATCGGAAAAGTAGAGGGGCAGTGAATCAGAGCTAATACCCGAGCAAAAATAAATATCCAAACTAATTTCTGGTTGGTGGGAAGATCAAAATATAATTAGAACTAAATATATATTGAAAAAAATATATATAAAATATTATACAAATAAATAATAATAATATTTATGAAGTAAACATCACCTCAGGTTAGTGGTGGTTCAATATAGGTAATGGAAAGGAGAGGAATAAAAAAGGTTAAACATATGTACTACTAATAATAATGACCGGGTATTATCTTGAGACCAGGTGGTTGCCTTGTGCCAAGTTTGTACTGGTAAGCAAGTTCCCACCTTCCGAGTTCAGAGAAACTGCTGCTATTAGGGAGAACTCTGAAAGCACGGACTGTGTAGCAAGAGTTGAAATTATTCAAGTCGTGGGTTATGGCATAGGCAGCAACTGGGTGCTTTGGGTTCTGTGTGAACACCGTCTGACGGTGGCCATTCATTCTTATGGAGAGTGCATTTGTGGTCAAACCTATATATGAAGCCAGGCAGTGGTTGCATGTTAACTGGTATATTACGTGCGTGGTTTCACAGGTGGCGTGTCCTATGATAGGGAAGCTTTCCCCTGTGACCGGGAATACCTGAAATACTGTTTGAATAATCCATGAGAGACTGTTGGTTAGTGCATATGCGACTACCTCGAATGCCAAGACTGTAGGGGAGTGAACGTTTGGTATGGTATGGGTGGCAACTGTTGAAATGAGATACTGTTGAAGATTGGTTGGTTTGATGTGAACTGCAGAGTTGATATAGCCATTGGATAGGGACAAATCCACATCCAAGATTTGGGAGTAGGACCAAGTGAATTTCAGCATGCTAAAGTTATTGAGATGGTTCAGGAAATTTAGCAGTTCATTTTCTCCATGCGTCCAAATCATAAATATGTCATCAATGAAACGAAGCCAAATGAGGGGTTTGAGAGGGACTTCCTCCAGAAATGTCTGTTCCAGCCGGCCCATGAACAGATTAGCACAAGAGGGGGCCATGCGGGTATCCATGGCAGTTCCGCAGGTTTGGTGATAGATGTTTCCTTCGAAGGAAAAGTAGTTGTTATTAAGGATAAGGTGTGCTAATTTGATGAGGAAGGATGTCATAGGAAGGCTGTTGGGAGGGAGCTGGTCCAGAAAGTGTTCCATGGCCCTGAGGCCATGCCAGTGTGGAATGTTTGAATTAGGGTTGTTGCGGATGTCATCTTTGCGTTTGCAGATGCGGATGTTCAGAGCTTGACATCCACGGATGCGGATGTTTTGCGGAAGCGGATGCGGATGTGGAAAATAAATATATAATTATTTAGATTTTAATATTTTATCAAAAATAAATTAAAAATCAATCTTTTTTCTTAATTAATTTCTATTTCCATATAATTCTGCCATATTGATTTATTTTTGCCTGATCTTTCAACAACAAAAAATGTGGGATGATTTCACAGGTGAATTAAATTATTTAAATAATTACGTACATGTCCAAAAACCAGTCTTTATCATACGAACTTTGCGGAGTTCGTGGCTGGCTACACTAATTCAAGCATCAAGCACAAGGCCACGCCACCGCTCATCTCCACGCTCGCTTTTTTGTGTTATAACTATACGCCTCGTCGACTTCGAAGTCATTAGAGGCGTGAAAATATCGGGTTTTGGAACGGGAAGAAATTAGGTCATGGTCTTTTGATGGAAGCATTCACCTGGAGTGATTTGGGGAAGCCATGGAAAACCCAAATCTGGATGCCCGGACGGGGATTCGAACCGCCGTCCTCCCGAATCGGAGGCCAGGTCGTTTCCGCCTACTCACCACGCACAGTTCCGTGCTCGCGACCCACCTTCCAACCTCTCCAGTGGCGCATTCACAGTACAACTTGTAGGACCTACGAGTTGCGATTTTCGATAAAAGAACTCTTGATGGTCCGTGAAAGCAGTTACAGGAGTGTACCTCTATCGTTGTCACCTATTTTTAAAAGGAGACCTACAGATTATCGTGAAATTCGAACCACAGAGCGTCCCAGCATCATAGCATTAACAAAATCAAAGCTTTGCCAGAGGTGACTGTCAATTTTAAGACCCATGAAACTTACATCTGAGACAAGGATTTGAACAAAGGTCTTCCAGTACCCCAATCGTACGCCGTATCCAAGTCAAGAGACAAATCTGGATGTAATGACAAAAAAATATTCAACCATAATAAAGTCAACACTTTTTTTTCTGTAGCTTTTTTTTTTTTTGCTATCCCAAAACATAAATGATCTTTTATATGATTAAATACATATTTTTCAGTACTTCTAAATTCAGAAGCTTGCGGCGTGTGATTCGGGTATGGAAGGTCCTTGGTTCAAAATCCGGGCCTCGAATGCAATTTTTACAGGCCTTAAAATCGACCTTCACGTCTGGCAATGTCATTTGTTAATGTGAACATGCAAGGGCTATATCTACATTTTACAAACATCTGATGAACCTAAAGTAAGGTTGAAAAAATGGACGCTTTCCTAAAGCAATCAGTAACGCTAAAACAACATTTAGCCGTAAAGGACCAGAAATTTCTGAACTTTTTGTATACGATTCTCCATATCGACCAGCCCCACACCGGTCAGCACCTTCAAAAATTAGATCCAACTAATGACTGCTGACACACGGTGCGGTGTCGTTTGAACTCACTTCAATCGAGTGAGCGACAACAATAAGAAAAGTGTCGGTCGGTGACAGTGCGGGTTCGGTACTGTCTATTGTAGCCCGACCTTTACTTTACTTGCAAGTTTAAACTAGTAATTTCGTGGCTTAGGTAATAACACCGTTTAGTTCATTGTTACTTTTATTGCAAGATAGTCAGAAAACAATCACTTTTTTTGTTAGCTAAGCTACGATGGGCAGTATGTCGAATAAAGTGAAAAGAATAATACATATTGGAATGTAAACAAAACATCCGCATTAAAAAATTGCGGATGCGAAAGCGGATGTAGGAATTCATGCGAAAGTTTCGCACTTGCGGATGCGGATGCGGATATCCGTTACATCCCTAGTTTGAATACAAGGACGTGTCGTCAATGGTAACCAGTATTGAGTCGGAAGGAAGAGGTGTGGGTAAGGTAGAAAGCCGGAAGAGAAAGTGCTGGGTGTCCTTTATATGAGAAGGGAGCTGATTAACAATGGGCTGTAGGTACTGGTCAACCAAGGCAGAGATACGCTAAGTTGGCGCTCTTTAGGATGATTCCCCCGTTGGCGTTACCCTTGACATATCCCTCACATTCAGTAAACGCCGCATGAATTCCAAGCTAAAAGTTTCCACCAAGAACAATCTCCTTTAAAAACTGGCTAGATCACTATGGGGTAGTCAACCTTAAACCATCCAAACTTCTGTTATTCGACTGCAGAGTATGTCTGTCCTGTATTGTATAAGTCACCTCATGCCAAACAGGTGGACATTGCTCTCAGGACACCTGCAGAATCATAACAGGCTGTTCAAAATCCCCTCCAGTCGAATGGCTCTGCCACCTCATAGGAATAGCACCACCTTCAGTTCGAAGAGAAATAGCAGCGAAAAAGGAAAGAAAGTAGATTATGAAATAATTCATCCATGACATGGGTATTTACTAGACATACAAAGACAGAACTCTAGGAAAATTTCTAAAGAACATCAAAGGAACCAGGGCCGCATCTAGGCTATACATGTAGTGCGTGCCCCTGTCGGCAGTAGCGGGGTTCCCTCCGGCTGTGGTGCGGGCCCCTAGGCTACAGCCTAGGTAGCCTATGCTTACGACTGCAGCAGTAAAAGTCTGGTTATAATTGTGGGAAGCGCCACCCCCCCCCCCCCCAGCCCCCATGGCTGGGAAAGATTGTTTGAAACTTTACCACCTGGTTATGACAAGGGATAACAGATATGGAAGTCTCTGAATAGGTTGAGATCAGGAGTGGACAGATCTGAGATGGGGCTATACTGAGGTCGATAATATAAAGTGTGTCTGTGGAAAGGATCAGATTCTTTACCACACGCTCCAGTGTCGACTGTCTCCGACCTTATGCGCTTAAGTTGACTTATATGAGGCCTCTGAATATGTACTTCAAGTGACCAAGTTTTGGTCTAGTACAATTTGATGCTTGTTATCGTATAAATATGTATATACTGACACGAAATAATAATAATACCAGACATTTCAGCACTACAGTACATATCATTCATGCTGCAACATTCCTTAACTAACTTTACTGCAATTTGTATGTTAAAATACGCCCCGAAAATAATGCATTACAAACACAACACAACATCCGACTTGGTCAGTATGTTTGGAACCGTAGGAGGTTATACTGATGTAAAGCATTGGTAAATTATTTAATTAAAATATTTTCAGATGTACAGATCTTGCATGGAGACAAAACATAAAACATTTCTGTCACTTTTTTTATATAAAAAAGACAGGTTGGAGATTTACTCTTTTGTATATTTATCTACATTCCATGTTTACCTAACCAAATGGATAGCCTGTCCAGATCCATGTAGCCATTCAGTCGTTTACTGTTTCACTTCTGCGAGGCAGATCAAATATAAACGAGACAAACATTTAAAAAAAAAAAAGAGTTATTTCCCAACATAGTCCCCTGCATTTGAAATACACTTTTCCCATCGCATCGGTAGATTTTTGGTGCTGTTGTCGTAATAGGAAGGGGGTTGCGTCAGTAACCAATTGCGCACAAAGCCCTCCATCGCGTTGTCTTTAAATCATTGGCCTCCCACTGTTTCTTTCAGTGGTCGAAAGAGATGAAAATCAAAATCACAGGGCGGTAGTCCAGGGCTGTAAGGAGGATGCTCAAGTGATGTCCAATTAATTTTCTCCAATTTTGATTGAGCGAGATCCGCAGTAAGGGGGCGTCCATAAATTACGTGAGGTGAAATAGGGGGGGGGGGATCCAGCGAAATCTCACCAAGAGGGAGGAGAGTCAACGGAAATATCTCACGTCAGGTTTTTGAAGTTTTTGTTGGAAAGTAGAGCTAAAAATAAAAGTCTACAAACGACGCGAAAGTCGAATTTAGCGGGTATTTCGTCGAAAAGTGTGGATGAGACCTAAAAAAGTGGGGGGTCGGACCAGAACTCACGAAGTCTCACCAGAGGGGGGAGGAGGGTCCGGAAATACGGAGAAAAATAGCACGTAATTTGTGGATGCCCCCTAAGGGGCAGAGCGTTGTCGTGCGGAAGAATTACTTCTCTTATCGGTTGGCCACGTCCTATTCGGCTATAAGGAAGCTTAACCTCATCCAAAAGGTTGAAGGAAAAAAAAAATAAAGGAAAAAAAAAACATGCCACTACGATCAAAAAATAAAAGTTGCACATACCTTGTCAGCTGATCGCTCAGTCTTATTCTTCTCTCGCCATTCCATCCATACCTGAAGAAGAAGGGGACGAGTACTCGGTCGCAACATTCCCATTCCAGATGCCTTATACACCACCGCAGACAAACTTCAAAAAATCAAATACCCCCAAGCAGACAACTGCTGCCGCAAGCGGAGGAAACCGACACAAAGCACAGCAACCAGACGCGGAAGGATTTATAGCAACCCGCCGCACCGCAAAGCCGCCGCCCGCACTGGACTCGGAGCTGGTAATGTAAACCAACAATCCATTCCAGCCTGAAGTGTCACGCTGATTGCGGCACCAGGAAAAGATAGTTAATTTTATTTATTGGAATTTTATTATTTCATATTTAATTAGAAGATGTGAATTGATCAGCAAGGCACCAATTTAAATTAATATTTATTGGATCACGTACATGGATTGATTAATTAATTAAATGTGATTCAGAGATGTGATTTCTTATTATAAACTGTCCGGCATATATTGTTGTTCATCAGGGTCGTTACTGGGCTAGTGGACGCGGTAGGTAGACGCACGCAATACACACAATACCGTATGGATTCTCCTGCGACGGCAGCTGCAGGCTTCTTGTGATGACAGCTGCGGTCAGGTCTATGGTGGCGCCTCTTGTTGGGCGCACGGTCGACGCTGCACAGACGTAAAGTGGCCCCTCAAGCAGCTAGGACGCAGTCTGGCGTCGAACCTGCTCCCTGGAGATACGGACTGGAAGGCTCTTCAAGCAGAAGCGCACACTCACACTTTCACTCGCGTCTTATATTCCAACGTCCGGCCGCGTACCGCCACGAGGTGCCCACCTCTGTGGCCTCCCAGCGAGTGTCACCCCTTCCCTAGCGGTCCAGGGATTCGGGGAAATACGAGAGGTTGCCACATTCCTGTGGGCGACAGCTACCTGCCTGCATCTAGCTGCACCCTCGCAAATCCGTTGGCAAACATAGGTTGCTACAAGTTCACACGTATGTACTGTGTCAGTACATAGCCCACTTTCCCCGGAAAATTTAAAAATGTACGTCTATAAAATTTTTAAATTTCTTATTTCACAGTCACTGAACATATTTTCACCACTTTGCACTTGCCTTCACGTTCACACAATGGATCTCTCATCAACATCTCTGAATTACGTAACTTAATCTACTATTTACAATCTTAGAGCAACTCGTGAAGTGTGCCATCTCATATCCCCATTAACATTTTTTTCAAATTTTGAAATGAGTTATGGATCTTGACTTGTCGCAAATTTACCCTCACAGAAGGTGATTTTGAATTGACGGGATTTGGCAAGGTGATCTAATTTCAGTCCAGCAACCCGTGAGTCGCCAGTATCAATGGCTCAGATTCACACACTCAATCATTCACAATAATACTACGGTTAGCCTACGAAATAATGAGAGAAATTATTAAAGGAATTTATCTATGCTACTTACTCATGCACTAGTGTAATTCTATTTCTACAGGATAATAATTATTTACAGGATGTGGATCAGTTAGCTTTGACTTCTTCAACAGCATTGGAATGGCAACATGATACATCTAGTATGGTTCCTTATTCCTCGTCTATCGATGAAACTGATAGCATGGTGCAAAGTTGGAAGCATGTAGTTTTTATTTCTATCTCCGTTATCGATAGTTAACATTTCAAGCCACCTTGGGGCATAAAACGAGGTATTGGGAAAGAATGTCTTGAGTCGACGGTTAGCTATGAGGGTTTCCTTAACTATCATTTTAATAGCGGCTCCATTTCGCTCTGACACATTTTTGTAGAAACTTTTACTCTCACGGGAGCATTTTTCTTTCACCTGTCCGCCATTTCAACGAAACTTACGCAGCTAGGCCAGATTCTATCAGTAATCTATTTCCTGGAATTCTTATGGACTTATTTTTCCATTTACTGTTTGTCCCGGTGGCACTGTAAGCTGAAGTTTGACTGACGGTACTAGTGTAGTTTGCCCTGCAATCCTGCGGAACCTTTTCGATGACTTATATAGTTTAATTCAAGCAGAAACCTCTCTGCAGCCAACGCATCTCTCAAATGTCGACCAAAACCTTCCGTTTAACCACTCAATGCAAAAATATTCGTGTGACTTCAGACACAAACAACACACCTGGCTTCTAGCTTTTAACATATTAAGTGTTCTCACTCTGATGTTACCATTAAAATGTTATATTAATTTTGATTGAAGTTATCCTTCTGACGAGGTTACATTACAAGATTTACCGTACCACATCTCTAAGTAAGATAGCATTAACAAAATATATTATTATGTACAGAATGTGGTTTTGAAACACAAACTCACGTGACCTATACATGGCAATTCCGTCTTCATTTCATACGAACCAAAGTCTCATTTTAACTTTTAGCAGTTGTTTTCATCTTCCCGGTATATCTTAACTGCAGATTCTTTTGATATATTCTCACAGATTACGATTGTGGTAATCTTGCAATAATTTCCGTGCAAACAATGGAAATATTTGAGCTTTCCTTTCAGTGCACAATGGTACCTCATGTATACAAATGAGAGGCCACATTTCACCATGGGACGAATGTTTCGATATGCAATAGGAATCCCTGAACATTGATAATATTTATTATAAATGTCACATTCGACTGAACACACATTCGTGCGGCAGCCTAAGTTCGGAATGGAATTTATCCATCCGCGAGCAGGAGTGATTTTCCGCTGCATGTGTGAAATGATCAAATCAGCTGATAGCTGCTCTGTCTCGATCTGCAAAATGTAATACCAATCTCTCCTTTCCCAACCAAAAACTGACGTCCCAAACCGTTGACGGCTTATTGTCCGACGAGGTTTGGAGGTTGCTGCTAGTGGGGTTTGATTCTGATTATGCTCAGAGAAAACTGCGTAGGAAGTTCTATGATTAGAACCTCTCTTATTTTCAGCGCATGCATAAATGTCAGTTTTAACTTCAGGGGTGTTCTGGCCACCTGTTTTGACTTTATCAAGAGCCTCAGTTGTGACTGGAATGGAAATTTCTAATTTCTCGTGTTCACCTACCAAAACCTTCTCTGGCAAATTAGCTTCATTGTTTTCCGCCTCCGATTCCAGTGTAAGGATTGTGTGTTGTGTTTGCCTAATTTCTTTCTTAATTGACTCAGTGCAATTACCAGTTTCTTGCGTAATGATTTTGCGGAGCTCAGTTTGTGTCTCAGTGAGCTTGCTGTTCAATTCCTCCCCTTTAGATCGCACTGTTAAATTTAACTCTTTTAAGAAAGCCATTACCATCCCCAAATTTGGTTGTTTAGCGTTGGCACTGTCCTCACGAACACGCGTATGATCGGAAGGCAGCGGAGATGCCATGCTCTTTCGATTTTCGAAACTATTTGGTAGAATTAGTGGTTCCATTCCTGCACTTTTTTAAGACACAACAATGTTAACAAGTGCCACCACCAATTGTGGATCCACTTCATAACCACATGAACAAAATACATTATGCAAATGATTTCCGAAACAAATACAACACAGAGATTACCACTCAACTAATCAGCAACAGAAACAACGACGAAAATGAACTTCCCTGCAAAACAAAACATCACCATATTCTAAGAACATGCATATAACGACAATATGGAACAAACAAGACATATATTCATTCATTCTGCCATAGATACGGGACGATATCACCGGATATGCCATCTGAAATTATTAACATGACAGTGTTCTTCACCCAATTAATGTTTGGGGTAAAATTTTGAAAATAGGAATGATTAAATTACTTGAATTATCAATTATTAAATCACAACTGTATTGCCTTAATTATTAATTATCGGTAATTATAATTATCGGGCCCCACGTGATAAGCGCCAAATGAAGTGTCACGCTGATTGCGGCACCAGGAAAAGATAGTTAATTTTATTTATTGGAATTTTATTATTTCATATTTAATTAGAAGATGTGAATTGATCAGCAAGGCACCAATTTAAATTAATATTTATTGGATCACGTACATGGATTGATTAATTAATTAAATGTGATTCAGAGATGTGATTTCTTATTATAAACTGTCCGGCATATATTGTTGTTCATCAGGGTCGTTACTGGGCTAGTGGACGCGGTAGGTAGACGCACGCAATACACACAATACCGTATGGATTCTCCCGCGACGGCAGCTGCAGGCTTCTTGTGATGACAGCTGCGGTCAGGTCTATGGTGGCGCCTCTTGTTGGGCGCACGGTCGACGCTGCACAGACGTAAAGTGGCCCCTCAAGCAGCTAGGACGCAGTCTGGCGTCGAACCTGCTCCCTGGAGATACGGACTGGAAGGCTCTTCAAGCAGAAGCGCGCACTCACACTTTCACTCGCGTCTTATATTCCAACGTCCGGCCGCGTACCGCCACGAGGTGCCCACCTCTGTGGCCTCCCAGCGAGTGTGCCACCCCTTCCCTAGCGGTCCAGGGATTCGGGGAAATACGAGAGGTTGCCACATTCCTGTGGGCGACAGCTACCTGCCTGCATCTAGCTGCACCCTCGCAAATCCGTTGGCAAACATAGGTTGCTACAAGTTCACACGTATGTACTGTGTCAGTACATAGCCCCTGCAGACTGAGGAAACACCGACCCTGCCAGCTAAGAGATCGGCCCATATTCCACCTATAGTGGTCCAATATGAAGAAAATTTCAAGACGTTGCATGACCAAGTGGAAGACTTCGTCGAGGACCCCTTCGCAGACAAGTCTGCAGGAGGGGACAAAATAAAGTTTACATTTACTACGGTGGCCGACTTTTCCGCAGTCACCGAGATGCTGCAGCAAAAGGGCACCCCATACTACATATTTCCAACTGAGCCCTTACCACTGCTGAAAGCGGTATTCAGAGGAATACCCAGAACACTTCCAGCCAGCGATCTGAAGGAGGAGCTAAAGGGGATAGGATTCAACGTCCAGACAGCAGCTTAACTAAGGAGGCCGGGTAGCAATGCCACTGTTCCTCGCCGTCTTGCCGGACACTCCAGAAAATAGAGAGATCTTCAAGATAGAGACAATATGCCACCTCAAAGTAACTACAGAAAAACTCCGCTCATCACCTGGACCACCGCAATGCTACAATTGCCAGCTCTACGGGCACATGGCAAAGAATTGCAAAATGCCACCAGTTTGCGTCAAGTGCGCTGGTAAACATGATTCCAACCAATGTACAGCACAGGGAGGACGTGACATGGAAACCACGTTGCAAGCTACAAAGGATGCCAGGCGTACAAGAAAGCCCGCGATCGACAAAGAGGACTGCCCGCGGAACATGACAAAATTCTCCAACGCCGAAAGAAACAGCAAGGGAGACATCAACAGGAGATCCCGCAACGGCTGGCCAGCAAGAAGAAGAACCAAAGGATATTAACAAGAAAGAAGACCCACGTCAGACTCAAAAAAAGCAGAACCCGAAAGTGAGAAGAATAATAAGAAACACCCAACAAGTGGTGTGAATGGGCGCACATACGTGGACACCTGTGCAAACTAGGTCGCCAACCACGCCGAAACACCAAAGGCAGATAGGAAAAGTAAGCTGCCTGCAGATCGAGCTGAAACGGTCGCCACCCAACCTGCCCCTTCCAACCAGCCAAGTCAACAAGGAGCAGCTGATAGCCTGGTGCCTGGTCTCAAGGATAAATTGTCTGGAATGATGGACACCATGATGAAAATGATTCTTAGCATTATAGAGATCCTAAATCACTTGCCAATGAACATACAGGCAGCCGTTACGTCAGCTCTAGCTGTAACCACCAGCACTACCCAAGAACATAATGGATAGAGCTCCTCATATACATGGAATAGCGTTTTGTGTGTGGAACGCAAATGGTATCTATAACTAGTCAACTGAGTTCAGACAGTTTATACATGAACAGGGAGTGGACATCTGCTTGGTATCTGAGACCCATCTGAAACCAGGCATCCGAGTAGCAATACCAAATTACCACTGCTACCGCTATGACCGACCAACAGCAGGCGGTGGCGTAGCTATATATATTAAACGGGGAATACCACACAACCAAGTGCCTCTCCCGCCAATGAACCAACTTGAAGTGGCAGGAGTCGAAGTAGCCACCGCGAATGGAAAGATCACTGTAGTATCAGCCTATCGTCCACCACAAGCGCACTTACAAGAAGCAGAGATCAACAACCTGGCCAGCATAAGGGGCAGGCTGATCATAGGCGGTGACCTGAACTGTAAACACACTAATTGGAATAGCCGAGCGTGTAACAGTTCAGGAAGACAGCAGGAGACTGGCAGAAAGGCTAAACATGAATGTGACTGACCCCGAAGAGCCTACTCACTACCCGGCGAGTGGAAAACGTCCCGACGTCTTGGACATTTGCATCAGTAGAGGCATCACGGGATACCTAGCGGCCAGCACCATCAACCGGCTGTCGTCCGATTATTGTCCTGTACTCTTCGAGTTAGCAGTAGGACCATGGCAGCTCGAACAGCAAACTGTTCCGGATTACAAACACGCCAACTGGGACAGATACTGTAATATCTGCGATATTATGCAGGGACGTCACCGTCCTTTCCCGTAATTATTATTCATTGTAATAAGGGTTATGCATTTCCACCTTACGCCTGATAACCACCGAGAAAACAAAAGTGGAGCATTGCCAGTCCGTGTAGTAACATCGAGAGAAAGTGAACAGCATAACAGACTTACGAGGACGTGTAAGAGAAACCGGCATTTGCAACTGCCGAACTACCCTACCCTATAAAAGGAGGTCAAGATCCATGACAAACAGAGTAGGAACTCGTCAGTCATCCAGTCTTCAACAACGAGGGGGCAAGCCTTTGCCCTGTAACCAGTAAACCGACGCGAGGATAGCCAAGGCTCTGTATCATCACATCCAGGTCCGGATTTCTGGTCTAGACGGCTCAAACCACCATCTCCGATAGCACTAGCGGTATAGTCGTCTCTGAAGGTCCTGCCAATACTACTGCATATTTACAGTTAAGTAACCTCAGCAACTTGCCATAGTGTCATGTCTTATATGTTTCACCTTCATGGGAGGATAGAACATAGTCGCCCATAGTCATTTATGCTCAGTCCTAAGCATTCAGTTGTATGGCAGGACTTCACTTGTATGGCAGGACTTCACCTCCTGAGATCGTTTGTCCGTAATATATTTAGCGGGAATACAATGATTGTTTACCCATTCCACAATGTCTAGACTTAAATACTATTAGGAAGGGAAAGCAGAACTTTGCTCCCCTAAGACCATGTACTATTCTTAAGGTCTCTAATTAAAACCTCCTGCAGTGCAGGGTTTGTCATTACATCCAGTGTTTTAATTAGATCATCTATCCTATCTCTCCTGCTGCCCAACAAGTAGCCACTCGCTCGTCTATACGCAGGCATAACTCTAAGAGAAGTACCAAAAGCGATAAGAACCCGTGTCTCCCAGTCTCGGAGGAGCTTCACAGCTTTCTGAGGCGCTCCGGGATGGGACAATACCGACAGATCATCGCCGACGCCTTCGAAACAAGACATCACGAAAATGTGGAGGAGAGCCTCAAGTTCTTTGAAACAGCCGTGAAGGAAGCATTGGGAGCCGCCATCCCTTCGAAACAAACCAACAACCATGCAATGCAACAGCTTCCACCTCAGCTTCTAGCCATGATCCGGAATAAGAACCGGGTCATGAAAGAATGGAAGCTAATGAGGAATCGAAACACCAATAGCCTGCTTAATAGACTTCAAAAGGAATTAAAGGTAGCCCTCACAGAACATAAAAATAAGGAATGGGAGGCTAGAGTTTCAATGATACGGCGCAATGACGACTCCCTGTGGACACAGATAAGGAGACTTACGAAGTGGAAGCAAAAACTTCCTCCGCTCCACGGAGAAAGGGGGTTAGTCTACTTCCCGCAGGAAAAGGAGGATGCTCTCACAGACAACTTTGAGAAGCATTTCTCCCCCTTAGATAGGGACATAGACGAAGAGCAGGTGACTGAAATTAGGCGGAGACTGAGAACCTACATGGAGGCAGCCGCCACCGACGATGCACAGTCCATCCCAGAAGCTGACGGCTCAGAAATAAAAAACTGTATCAAGAGACTCCATCCCAAAAACGTACCAGGAATAGATGGGATAAATAACACCCTCATAAAACACCGTTGGAAGCTCTTTCATACTTGGCTGAAGTGTTCGACACCATTCTCAGAACGAGGACCTTCCTAAAATGCTGGAAGCAGGAATAATCGTTGGGATACATAAGTCCGGCAAGGACCCTGTATTTCCCCAGCACTACCGTCCTATTAGCCTGCTTCCATCGGTCAGTAAAATATTCGAAAGAATACTGCTTACAAGACTGGAGAAAACCATCAGATGGGGTTTCGCCGGGAGCACTCTACCACCCACCAACTCCTACGAGTGGTCGAGGAGGCGACTAAGGCATTCAATCACCGGAACTTCTGTGGACTAATGCTTGTTGACATAGCTAAGGCCTTCGACTCCGTATGGCACTCCGGGCTGCTATGTAAGCTGTATGAGCTGGGATTCACTGGGCCATACGTACAACTACTAGAATCGTACCAGCGGGGAAGATCATTCAGGTTGAGGGTAGGGACAGCTCTCTCCTCGAGAAGAAAAATAAACGCAGGAGTGCCTCAAGGATCGGTTTTGGGACCGGTGCTATACTCACTGTATACATCGGATATCCCGGAAACGGCAGGTGTCAAAACAGCTCAGTATGCCGACGACACGGCAATTTTCTCCAGCAGCCGAAAAAGGGAACTCGCCACACATCGCCTGCAACAAGCGCTGGATAAGATTGAGGCCTGGGCAAGACGATGGCGTATAGCCATCAACCCAGAAAAGACGCAGGCCATCATGCTGGCACACCAACGAGGAAAGAGAAACGCAGTTCATCCGCAAGTGACGCTCCACGGACAGCCAATTTCATGGAAAAATACCGCACGCTATCTCGGTGTAACGTTAGATACCAAACTAACTTGGTGCACGCGCATAGAAAAAGTAAAGAGAAAAGCCATCGCGAGACTGCAACAGCTGTATCCACTATTAAACCGAGACGGCACTTTGGCGCCAGCGACTGCAGCTTAATATGACCAGTCATTGAATATGCATGCCCAGTGTGGGGGTATGCTTCAAGGACAAATATCCATAAACTGCAGGTCATACAAAACAGAGCCCTCAAAAGAGCCCTACATCTGCCATCACGATTCTCAACACATGACCTTCATGAAACAACAGGTCTCCAAACAATTCAGTAAAGGTTTCAAGAAAGCGCAGCCGCCTTCTACAGATCCGCACACAAAAACAACAACACACTCATCAGTAATCTAGGTACATATACAACAGAAATTGATTTCCATAAACGTCCACTGTCACTGATCCAATAAAATTGACACCTAGACGACGCACCAATAGAAAAGAAGTGAACTATCCTAAACGACGAGAAGGAAATGTCGATAGACAACAACCTTCAATACCACAACCCAAACGAACGTGCAAATAATGGCGAAGCGGGTGGGCATATCGGCATACCGAGGCTCGAGTGGTGCGAATTCGCACTACTACCTGACATTCGGGAGGACGAGGGTCAAACCCTGTTCGACCATCCTGACTGGGGTTTTCCGTGGTTTTCGTCAGTCATTCAAGACGAATGCTGGGATGGTTCCCTAGAAGGCCACGGCCGACTTCCATCCCCCTCCCTCCCCTTTAGGTTAGTAGGCTGAAAAGATCCTCGAGACCCTCCAGCAGCCCGCCTCCCAGGCTTCATCTGGAAGGAATGAATTTTTTTTTTTTTTTAAGTCATATCGGCAGCACATGCGTTTGACTTCCTCTCGTGTATTCTCGGCAGACGAACAGTGGCTCCCACCACTTTCATGTTAGCCATCATTTTGACGGTCTATGTTTATAGAGCTGTATTTTACTTTCTGATTATTTTAATAAACACCTTTCTCTTCAATAAACGAGATACTTTTTCCAAATTTCCAACAAAGTATATATTGAAGTTAACCGTAAGTAATGAAGAGGCAAACTTTTATTCAAAACTTTTTCGACAAAAAGCCTGTTGGTGATAGTCCTGAAGTCGGTAGTGTTAAGAAAGAACAAAGTGCAAATACGTCTGACGGTGACAATGCTGAATTCGGTTGAGTTGGTAGAATTGCTTCTTGTGATGTCGCTACTTCAAGATCAATTAATGTATTTCCGGTTATTGTGGATAGTAGGCGTAATCAAGTAATGAAAAATATCTATGATATTGGAAACTACTGTCAAAACAATTCGATTCAGTCTGTCTCAAACGAAAAAAATTATTTTTGTTAGAAAATATTTGGAAACCTCAGTCTTGGTACAAATTTCCCACCATCACTAGTTCAAACCATACTCGATCTTTTCAAATGAAGTGGCTAGAAGATTTTACGTGATCAGCGTATTCAGAGGAAAAATCGTGATGTTTTTGCAAGTACTGAGTGTTATTTTCCCGTACTAAAAATGTAGGGAAAGAAGATCACCAAATAATAGTGACGTTGGTTACTCAGGCTTTTACCAATTTAAAAAAAACCAGGGAAATGAGAAGTTATCGTATCATAAGAAATCTGTTTTGATCGCTGAGAACACAAAAGCGATAGTTAAGAACAAGGCTGAAAGTAAATGCCCAAAGAAGACTGGATATTGAGAATAATAGAAACCGGCTGTCTATAATACAAACAATACGATTTTGCGGAAGGCAACAAATAGCTCTAAGGGGTCATCGTGACTCTGGACGACCAAAATGATGGGAATTTTCGATCGTTGTTGAGATACCGAGCCAACAGTGGAAATAATATTCTTAAAGACCAGTTAACGACCAGTAGTGGGAAGACGATGTACATAAGTTCTTTCATTCAAAGTGAGCTCTTTAACACATCTAGTCACATGATACAATCAAAAATTGTAGAATATGTCTGAAAGTCTGCTTTTTATTCCGTTTTAGCAGATGCAACCACTGACATCAGCCAAATTGAACAGTTTTCTCTCTGTGTACGTTACGTAGAGGACAAAACTTTCAAAATCAGAGAAAATTTTCTGATATTCGTTCCCTTTATGACTTCACTGGAGCAGGTTTGGCTAACACAATATTGACCTTGTCAACATTAGGACTTGACCTAAACAAAATGAGAGGCCAAGGGTACAATGGCGCTGCCATGATGAGTGGGCCATTCAGAGGAGTACAAGCTTCCATCAGAGAAAAGCTATCGTTGGCCCTGTATACACATTGTTCTTCACACACTAAATTTGTGTTTGTCAGATGTGAGCAGAATACCTTCTATAAGAAACTGTGTCATAAAAGAAGTCTGTGGATTCTTTCATATGTCAGCAAAAAGAACAGAAATATTGAAATCAATGATTTCTGAATGTTGTCCAGAGCAAAAGAAAAAGAAACTTATTTCACTGTGCGAAACCCGATGGGTAGAAAGGAACGACTTAGTAATTTTATTTAAAGACGTTTTGGAGCCCATCTTTCTCTCCCTTTGCAAAATAGAGGAGGAATTCAGTGACTCAGCATCTAAGGCTCACACTCTAAGCAGTGCTATTAATCAATTTGCATTTCTTGTTAATCTTTTTGTTTTGAGCCGGATGCTATCAACCACACGTAACTTATCTGAGCAGCTTCAAAACAAAAATATAGATCTTCCACAGGCCTTGACTAACGTTACGAGTGTGTTACACCTTCTGTCGAAGGAGAGGGCAAATGCTTATAACTCATTTAAAGCCTTGTATAATGAAATAAAGTCATTCGCTGCTAAACTTGACATTAAAGAAGAGATTCCAAGAATTTGCCGCCTTCAATCATGTGGCAAGACTTTCTTCCCCAACATTTATACCGTTCTGAAATTACTCGCAGTTCTTCCTCTTTCTGTCGCAACCGTAGAGAGAACTTTCTCCAGCCTGAGATGACTGAAGGCTTACCTAAGGAACAGCACATCTGAAAGTAGGCTTAACGGACTTGCTTTACTTTCTATCTACAGAGACAATATAGTTAGTGATGATGAAGTTCTTGATAAGTTTGCAAGTGTACCAAGAAACCTAGACTTCGTTTTGTAATCATTGATATATATAAAAAGTGAAGTTCCTTTTTGTTAGTTTTTTTTTTGTTCTTTTATTGTCAGTTGGATAAACGATTAATAAAACAAATTTCGTTGCATTTTCATTGACATTGCATTTATTAAACCTTCTTTTAAGGCGTCTCCAAAACGATACTCAAAACAGTCTTTTGAATGATAGTTGATAAAACACACATTTGCATGTGTATATAAAAAGAAAAAATTAGGGGTCTTGGCAATTTATACATCCATTACAAAACAAAACATTATGTTTAGCTAGAACCCCTCCAAACACGATAATCAAAATCGCGTATTTGACTCTTTTAGTTCGGATAAGTGTTTAAAGATGAGACATTATTAAAATCTTGACCAATGTTTGAAATAATAGTAACTGAGATATTTTCATCATTTGGTTTGTTTAAAAATAGAAATATTTTTTATGTTTTAATGTGAACAATAAAGAAACGTGATCTCGGTAAAGTAATAGGGGCATTCAGCGCAAATTGCCCTCTGTCATCTTAAAATTACTTAATCTAACCTTAAATTAATCTTGGCCCCCCTCCCCGAAAATATATTCTATATTCGCCACTGATTCGAACCCACGTCCTCCCGAATGTGAGGTCAGAACGTAACCACTCACCTGCCACGCTCGATGTGCACGTCTTGCTCTGACATTGTTGGCAGGTGGTAAGGACAACAATCGCTCTTCCCACACCTGAGTTCCACAATAAACGTGTAGAAGCGCGTGACCACACGGCTATTATTTCCCCCTTGGTTAAAAAAGTGTCGATTGTATTTGATCCACCTTCGTATTATATAACATTATGTGTGTATTATGTAAAAGTGTTTGTCTGTACACCATCAACACAGTCATCCGTTAGAATAATGAACAGCAATAGCCCCAGCACACTACATTGTGCGACTCCTTTCACTTGCACCTCTTTTGATACTTCCTGTCTTTTAATTTAATTGCAATTTCCCTACACGCCCAACTTCCGCCTATCCTGCACCTACCTACATTTTCCCTCTACAAATTTTAACTTTAAATTATTTTAACGTTTTCGGTAAGTTATTCATCATTTCCCTTGGTAACTCATTCCAATCCCTGACACCCTTACCTAAAAAAGAAAATCTTCCCACGCCTCAATGCGTTATATTTTAGCTTTCGAGACTTCCTATTCCCAAGGAGTAATTTTTCCATCGAAACAATAATTTTTACGTTATCACCATTTCCCAGCTCAGTCTATTAAACGCCTTGGAGAGATCAAGTGATACTTCATCAGCTTGTCCTCCCTTGTCCATTTCATCCGAAATATCTTGCAACTAGTCGGTTTCAGCTCCTGCATGCAAATTGTGATCCCATGCTATGGGACTCTTGGTGTGCTGATTCTGTAACTGTTTCGTAGCTCGTCATAGGTCACCCCACTGGTTTGACTAAAGTTTTAGTTTCTCCTTTGTAGCTGCAGCGGTCGCTTGTCTTGTAAGGCAGTACAATTACGTCACAACAAGGCGGCCTGTGCCGGTTAGAATGGCCACTATGTGGCGCCGCCGCTGTTGACTGACTGCTTATGGTGTCTTGGTTAGTTGCGGGTAAACACCAGAGTGAGGCAACTCACGAACTGGTGCTAGAAATTCGTTTATAAATCCTAACTTTCAGACCCAGGCGTAAAATGAAAATGTTCAGGCGTAATTATAATATAATAGCTGTTACCCGCGACTTCGTACGCGTGGAGTTTCATTGCCAGAATTGGATATAGAAAACTGTTAGTAACGTAAGATTTGTCCCAAACAACACCGAGTCGACATAATATGATGGAAAGCCATCATTATATCATCCTATCGTCTAATCTGTCTCATGAAGAGAATCAATTTACAACATATTTAAAAACAGAAAAGTAAGCGAAGGTGCGGGGATGTGTGTGTGTGTGAGGGGGGGGGGAAGGGGGGGGTTAACTGAAGGCAGCTATATTTCAGCTTGGTTTTTTTCTTCTTTCTTCAACCTGAGCATCTGAATCTTATAATCTAATAGCAGCACATTGTCTTCTAGACCTGCACCTTAGGCCAGGTTTACGTCCGTAAGGCATGTCAAAAAGGAAGACAAATTGGTGCCAGAAACTTTTATACAGACACAAATGAATAGTACAGTGCAGAGCAAATTGACTTCTATACTAAATAATAAGTTTTGTTTCTTATCGAAATTTATTAACAAATCAAACACTAACAGACTGCGCTACTGAGCAACCAACGTAACATTACAGACTAACACACGAATCTGTCTGTCTTTCATCATTCGATAACTTCTTAAAATTTCGTGACTAAAACTGTTATTCATATCGAAAAAATGTCCTGTGTCCTTCCTACACTATTTCATTGTTAAATTCCATCAATATTGATATAGCCATTTAGTCGTCAAAACGTAACAAAAAGACAGAAACTTACTTCCACAATTATAATATAGTAGCTGGTATCCACAACTTCGTTCGTGATTGTAATGTATTCATATTCACAGCTGTAGACATCTAACCACCATAGTGCACGATAGGAGACTGGATACCATTACCACACACAAATACCAGTCTTCTGCGCTATGTAGTTCCGGCAGCAAAGTAAAAAATACGGATACACACAAGTCTTTGGATGAAATACGAAAATATTCATGATCGACCAATTTCAAACACCATATCTCACACACTCCCACAGTTACCGAATTTCGGGCAACGTTGTGATCGATGGGTGACTCTGTGTTACTACCACACAAAAACACCGGTAATCTGCGATTGATAGTTTTCACTCAAAAGTGATACACCGTGACACATGCGTCTTTGGCAGAAATATGAAATTGCCGCAGGTCGACCATTTTCATCCCCCATATCTTCCACACCCCCATAGCTACAGACATCTAACAACCATAGTGCACGACAACAGACACGATTCTACCACCACACATAAACACCAATGCTCTATGCTATGTAGTCGTGGCAGAAAACAGAAATCTGCGGAGACACATGCCTTTCGTCAAAATACGAAAATATCCTTGGTCGGCCACTTACAACCACCATATATCCCACACCACCACAGTTTCAGAAATTCGGGCGCTGTTGTGATCGAAAGGTGACTCTGTGATACTACCACACACAAACGCCAGAGATCTGTGATCGATAGTTTTCGCTGAAAAGTGATACACCATGACACTTTTGTCTTTGGCAGAAGTATGAAATTGCCACAGGTCGACCACTTTCAACCCCCATTTCTCCCACACCCCCATAGCTACCGACATCTAACAACCATAGTGCACTACATGAGATACGATTCTACTACCAAACACAAACACCAATGCTCTATGCTGTGTAGTTGTGGCATAAAAGTGACATATGCGGAGACAGTCGAAATACGAAAATATCCTTGGTCGGCCACTTACAACCACCATATCTACCACAGTACCACAGTTTCTGAAAATCGGCCGCTGTTGTGATCAAAAGGTGACTATGTGCTACTACTACACACAAACGCCAGTTATCTGTGATCTATAGTTTTCGCTGAAAAGTGATACTCCTTGACACTTTTGTCTTTGGCAGAAGTATGAAATTGCCACAGATCGACCACTTTCAACCCCCATTTCTCCCACACCCCCATAGCTACCGACATCTAACAACCATAGTGCACTACATGAGATACGATTCTACTACCAAACACAAACACCAATGCTCTATGCTATGTAGTTGTGGCAGAAAAGTGACATATGCGGAGGCCGTCGAAATACGAAAATATCGTTGGTCGGCCACTTACAACCACCATATCTACCACAGTACCACAGTTTCTGAAAATCGGCCGCTGTTGTGATCGAAAGGTGACTCTGTGCTACTACTACACACAAACGTCAGTTATCTGTGATCTATAGTTTTCGCTGAAAAGTGATACACCATGACACTTTTGTCTTTGGCAGAAGTATGAAATTGCCACAGGTCGACCACTTTCAACCCCCATTTCTCCCACACCCCCAAAGCTACCGACATCTAACAACCATAGTGCACGACAAGAAAGACGATTCTACTACCACACACAAACCCCAAAGGTCTATGTTATGTAGTTGTGGCAGGAAAGAGAAGTATACGGAGATACGAATTTTTGGTCGAAATATGAAAACGCCCTGCTCTTACCAACTTTAATCATTATATCTCCCACATCCCCACAGCTATCGGCATTCGGCCAACGTTGTGCACGACAGGAAACTCCATGCTACTTCCACCCACAAACATCAGTGATCTGTGCTAGGTAGTGTTGGCTGAAAAGTGAAATATAGTAAAAAACACGTCTATTTTTATATATATAAGATTATGAAAATGCAGATTTTATAGCTTACAACCTACTCAAACACAATTTTAAACGGTAAAAAGGTCTAAATGTGCCAATATATTATATACCAACATTGTGAAACATGTTAGTATAATTTTATTGTATTTATTAAAATAACTTGAATTTTACACAACGATCTTCAGTAGGTACAGCAGCTGATGAATTTCTAAGTGTTTAATTGCTTGTTAATCCAGTCAAATGAGGTGAAAAAAGGGGCTAATCTCGGAATGAAAGATAAGCTGAAAATTTGCACAAACCTTTGATTTGACATTTTATAAGTTGGCTCAAAAGTCTCATAAAATCTCGTGTCCACTAGTCAAGATATTCAGGGTCAAAGGTCACCAAAAAACGGTGATTTTGGGTTATTAGAAAAGTTGTAGAGCATTAAATTCTCTACAAATTTCGTCATAGACAATATTCCATATATTTAACCCTTCTTGAGATAGAACGTGGAGAGTGGGGAGCGCTTAGTCGCATGGACGATAACGCTACTTACGTTATGTTAACTGTAGAATTTATAGTGTTAATTATTTATTAACAATGTTGTAATTATGAAAAACTTTAATTATTTACTAATTAATAAATTGTATTTATGGATATTGTATTATTTATGAATATCATACATTCATTTAATAATATTAGTAAGATATTTAAATGAAATACTTTAAATACATTTTGATTATATTTTTATCACCCAACAGTTTATCGTAAATCTATTACGATTCAAGTTTAAAAGTAAAAAGAACTGTAGGCCTTTCAAGGTCTTACGAAGTGTTCTTTGGATGAAACAATGATTGTGCCAACCAACCAAAAAAAAATTTATCCAACCGATGTAATAAATAACTTTATTGAAATGCTTATTAAGAAATTAAAAACTGTTATCATCGCTACAAAACAAGACAGAGATGATTCTGATGTTTGAAACAGCCATTGGAGAATCTACACAACAAAAGACTGTCTACATCATAGGAGAAGATATCGGTATACTAGTTCTCTTAATAGGACGTACTCAATCACACCAGAAAAATTAAAAAAAAAAAAATCGGTAAGGGTAATGTGGAATCACAAATATATTCGACTGAAAGCTTTGACAAATATCCTCGTTTTAAGAAACAAATTATTTTTGCATTCCTTTAGTGGATGTGACACAACAAATACATTTAAAAAAAAAGGAAAACTATCAATTATTAAAATGTTCGAGAAACATTCCGATTTGGATCAATCAACTCACGTTTTTCAGCAAGAAACTATGCTCTAGAAAAATTGGAGTACGTGTCTTTTTATCAATGTATAATGTTCCAAAATCAGAATACAGTATAGACGATTTTCGATATACACAATTTATCAAATCAGCTAGATTCAACAAACCAGTCCAGTTACCCAATCTTCCACCTACAAGTGCAGCAACTCGACAACACATCAATCGTGTCTACTATCAGATCCAAAGTAGGTTAGGGAATGATTTCATGTTGCAAAATGAAGTTGTAATTGCAATGAAGGCTGTGGTTCTAATTGTGGATGCAGAAAAATAGAGTTGCAATGATCTTCAGTTTGTGGTCAGTGTAATGGACAAGCATGCCTCAACACTTCATTATAACCAAATGATCTGGATGAAGAAAGTAAATATGTACCTAAAATCCCTGTAGCTTTAGAACCAAATTTAATGGATGACGACGATGGTGATAATGAATTAGAAATTCAAGTTGAGCGACACGAAGAAGAATACGACGACGAACATGAAGTATATTGAGTTGCATACTTGACATAAGCAATAACAACAACAAAATTCTCTTTTTATTAACTTGAATTGTAATAGATTTATGATAAACTGTCGGAAAATAAAAAAAATAATTAAAGTGCATTTAAGATATTTCGTTTAAATATTATTTTATTATTAATGTTAAGTTAATATTAAACTAATATATGTTTTATAAATAATATAATGTCCATAAATACAATTTCTTAATTTGTAAATAATTACAGTTTATTCATAATTACAACATTATTAATAAATAATTAACATTATAAATCAAACTGTCGATTAAATATTACAGTTAACGTACCACAATTAGCGCTATCGTCCACGCGGCTAAGCGCTCCTCACTCTCCACGCTCTATCTCAAGAATGGTTAAATCTATGAAATATTTTCTATGACGAAATTTGTAGAGAATTTTATGCTCTACAACTTTTCTAATAACTCAAAATAACATTTAGAGTAAAGGAAGCGAGATATTTGTGAAAAAACCGTTTTTGTGACCTTTGAACTTGAATATCTTGACTAGCGTACACGAGATTCTACGAGACTTTTGAGCCAACTTATAAAATATCAGCTTGTTATCTTTCATTCCGAGGTTAAATCCTTATTTGACTGGACTCCCTGGGTTGCGTTAGTTGGAACAGGCCTATTGGTAATAGCTGAAGAGCCTGATCAGCAGCTGATGTTTCATTTTCTGGCATTCCTCATTTACCGGTGCTTGTAATACTTTTATCACCACTACTTGTCTTTACAACTGGTTAAAGTCAGTCATTTTAAGAGACATCTTCATTCACTTCCTTTGTTAAACGAAAAACGCACGAAATGTAATTGTCTTCTACTTCTCGGTACTTCCCCTACACTGTTGCCACATCTTCTGAACTTCACAGACGTATTATTTGAAACTCTGAAATAGATCAACAATGCGACAGGAATTATAATCGAAATTAATTATTAGAATTAAACTTTGAACATGCAAAACTGAAAACGAAGTACTGAAATGTATTTTTTTAAATTAATTTTGATGACTAAGCGTTTTTTTTTACGCCTCTGACGGAGGTTGCAGGCGTAATTACGCCTAATGCCTGGTCAGTTTAGAACACTGGCTCCGAGGCGAGACGAGCATATCAGTGTGTAGTCTAGGGCTGTAACGGATATCCGCATCCGCGGAACTTTCGCATGAAATCCTACATCCGCTTTCACATCCGCAATTTTTTATGCGTATGTTTTGTTTACATTGCAATATATATTATTCTTTTCTCTTTATCAGAGATTCTGTCCATCGTCGCTGTTTTCTTTCGTGGTTGTTTTCTGACGATTTTGCAATAAAAGTAACAATGAACTAAACGGTGTTATTACCTAAGTGACAAATTTACAAGTCTGAACTTGCATATAAAGTAAAGGTCGGGCTACAATACACTGCACCGAGCCTGCACTGTCAGCGACCTACATTTTTCTTATTGTTGTCGCTCACTCGATTGAAGTGAGCTCAAACGACACCGCACCGTGTGTCGCCCGTAATTAGTTTAGTTTAATTTTTGACGGTGCGGGCCGGTGTCGGGGTGGTCGATATGGAGAAGCGTATACAAAGAAACCAGAAATTTCTGGTCCTTTTCGACTAAATGTTGTTTTAGAGTTACTGATTGCTTTAGAAAAGTGTCATTTTCTTCAGCCTCACTTTAGGTTCATCAGATGTTCGTAAAATGTAGGTAGAGTCCTTGTATGTTCGCATTAACAAATCAAAGCTTTGCCAGACGTGAATGTTGATTTTAAGACTGGTAAAAATTGCATTCGAGGCCCGGATTTTGAACCGGGGACCTTCCATATCCGAATCACACGCCTAGGATCTGAATCTAGAAGAACTGAAAAATATTAATTTAATGATATAAAAGTACATTTGTGTTTTGGGATATCAAAAATAAATTTTACAGAAAAAAGTACGATGATTTTACTATGTTTGAATATGTATTTGTCATTACATACAGATTTGTCTCTTGATTCAGATGGATATGTCGTACGATTGGGGTATTGAAAGTCTCTTGTTCAAGTCCCTGTCTCAGCTGTAATTTTCGTGGTTCTTAAAATTAACAGTCGCCTCTGGCAAGCTTTCATTTGTTAATGATGGGACGCTCCGTGGTTCGAATTTCACATTAATCTGTAGGTTTCCTTTTAAAAATAGGTCGCAACTATAGAGGTGCACCGAGCGGGGTGGGTTATCGGTTAGCGCTCCGGCCTCGCATTCGGGAGGACGGCGATTCGAATCCCTGTTCGGGCATCTAGATTTGTATTTTTCCATGGCTTTCCCAAATCACTCCCAGGCGAATGTTCCCTTTAAAAGACCATGGCCGACTTCCTTTCCGTTCCTAGCCCCGATCTTTTCACGCATTTAATGACCTCGACTTCGACGAGGCGTATAGCTATAAGACAAAAAAAAAAAAAAAAAAAAAAAAGCGAGCGGGGAAATGCGCGATGGCGTGGCCTTGTGCTTGAGGTTTGAACTCGTCTAGCCACGAACTCCGCAGAGTTCATACGGTAAAGAATGGTTTCTAGACGCGTGCGCAGTTATGTAAATAATTTAATTCGCTTGTTAAATCATCCCACATTTTTTGTTGTTGGAAGATGAGGTAAAAATAAATCAATATGGCAGTATTATATGGAAATAGTATTTACTTATGATAAAAAGATTGATTTTAATTTTATTTTTGATAAAATATTAAAATCTTAACAATTATAAATTTGTTTTTCCACATCCGCCTGCGCATAAAATCCGCATCCACGGATGTCAAGCACTGAACATCCGCTTCCGCCAAGATGACATAAGCAACATCCCTACTGTGTACCTATAGCCGCGCCGCGGGAAACCGCCTCGGGCCTTTCGCCTTTCAAAGAGAACTCGGGGTTGCCTCCGCATGCTATGCCTATGTGGACGGGTATTTCCAGTCGTGCGTCCTCCTCCTCCCTCGTTCACTCTGCCACGTTGGTACTCAGTAGTCATTTAAACACACTGTGCGTTGAAATTAAACAAAACCACTCTACTTTGTTTAATTTTGTTTTGACTAGTGTTTTAAAAAAACGGTTTTTTCTGACTTGAAAAAAAACAGTGAAAAAAAACCTTTGTTAAAAAAACATGTTTTTTTCTGGGACATGTTTTTTTTTCATAACTACTAAATTTCATATATTTAAGGCATTTATCGTTTAATATGACTGTTTTAGTTTATACTAAGTACTTATCATAATTTTTAAATCTACTACATTTTTCTGGTTCAGTAGGAAAAAAAATTACAAAAATATTGGCAACATTGACTGAAGTATTCTTTAACGAACGGGGATTTCCCGAATAGGCTATGTTGCACGAGAAGGAATCCCCTTTGTTTGGATTGACACTCACTATTTGAACTAATGCTGCCAGCCCTACTAATTTATCTGTAGACCTACAGATCTTTTCAAAAAAAAATTAGGAATTTTAAATTTATCAACGGTTTTTTGCCTCTTTTTATTACTTATTGTGCTTTCCTTATATTCGTATACTTGTTAAACTCGCAGCATATAGTGATACTGAGTCATTAAATCGTCAGTAATTATGAATCATTTCCTTGCAACCGTTGGCAGATTGAAAAGAAATAAAGCTCCTGTTTTGTATGATAATAGATTTAAATTCAAACTTAAATCGGCGTAGTCTTTATGCACAGTGCGTACTTTGTTAACAATTTAAAATTGCAATCTCAAAAGCTTTTGCTTAAAATACATCCAGTAAAAGAAAATGTAATTATTTCTGAAGTTATGGATCTAGAGGAGACAGAAGAAGAAACAGAAAATTCCGACTCCGACCGCACTAGTGTTGGTATTACTGATACTAGTGAATGTGGTACTGACCAAGAAGATGGATAAAAAATTATGTTACCTATATAAATACATTTATGAATCATTATGTAAGACATTATATGATTTAGTAAGATTTAAAACACACATGTAAAATGTAACTTCCGTAAATAAAACTATAATTTATCAAATATATTGTTTTCTGAAAAAAAAAAAACCAGCGTGCTAGGTTTTTTCATGTTTTTTTCATAAATCTGAAAAAAAACATTTTTTTTTTTCAATTTGCAACACTAGTTTTGACCATTTTTTAATCAGAAGTTGGGGCAGCCAAAAGGTGCTCTCTTTTAGTAAAGAATATAAAAGGTGTATGATATTGTGAAAGAAGAACGATAAACTTTATCATAATGAGTTAAAAAAAGAGGATGCTTGGCGCGAAGTAAGTGCACGTAATGCAGAAGAGACTGACGTTTCCAAAAAGAAAAAAAATGAAAATCTTCGAGGCTCGCAGAGGAGAGAAAAAAAAATCGAGTTCTTGACAGCGTGGGAACAGGCAAAGGTAAGTTGGTCCAGAGTATTCAATATTTCAAACAATTTAGTTTTACATAAATGAAAAATAGACACCATGTTAAACCTTGATTTAGTAGAGAAATATTGTTTTACATGTTTCCGAAGTAGTTTCAAGAATTAATTTATTTTCAGGTCGGAATGACATTTACGTTTCTAAGTGGTTCCCTTGGGAAACTTTAAAATTCTTAGACGACCCAGCTGATTTTCGAGCTACATCAACTGTAAGTGCAATTGATGTATTCGAATACTAGTTGCCGAATATTTGTAATATTAAATTTTTGCATCACTTTTTAAGCATAATCATTTTGCGGATGGCGTTTGTACCGCCTCGGTCGTTCGGCGAAAGGACTCAGGTGGTTTGCCGCGCCTCGTCTACACGTACACAGTACACACTGGTATGCTCGCCTCGCCTCGGAGCCGAACGTGCGTTGCCTCGTACTGGAGTGAACTTCAGATGTGGCGAGTTGGGGGGGGGGGACCAGTGCATCAATTGCAACTCTCCACTGTGTTCCTCGAACCACTCTATCACACTCCTGGCCTTTTGACATGGCGCATTATCTTGCTGAAAAATGCCACTGCTGTTGGGAAACATGACCGTCAAGGAGTGTACGTGTTCTGCAACCAGTGTCCGATACTTTTTGGCCACCGAGCGTGGTGGGTGAACGGTTAACGTTCTGGCCTCGCATTCGGGAGGACGCGGGTTCGAATCCCTGTCCGGGCATCCAGATTTGGGTTTTCCATGGTTTCCCCAAGTCACTCCAGGCGAATGCCGGGATGCTTCCTTCAAAAAGACCATGGTCGAATTCCTTCCCGTTCCTTGTCACCAGTCCCATCCCTCCTCTAATGATCTTAGTCGTCGACAAGGCGTAAAAAAATAAAAAATAAACTTTTTGGCCGTCATGGTGCCTTGCATGAGCTCAACAGGACCCATGGATGCCGACATGAATGTTCCCCAGAGCATAACTGAGCCGCCGCCAGCTTGTCTCCGTCCCGCAGTAGAGGTGTCAAGAAGCTATTCCCCTGAAAAACGACGGATTCGCACCCTCCCATCGGCATGATGAAGAAGGTATCGGGATTCATCAGACCATGCAACGCTCTGCCACTGCGCCAACGTCCAGTGACTATGGTCACCTGCCCATACCAATGTAACTGCCGATGTCGTGCTGTTCATATTGGTACGTGCACGGGTCGTCGGCTTTGGAGGCCCATCGTTAGGAGTGTTCGGTGCACTGTGTGTTCGGGCACTCTTGTACTCTTCCCAGCAGTTAGTTACGCCACAGTTCGCCGCCTGTCCTGTTTAACCAGTCTACATAGCCTACGACGTCCGATATCTGTAATGAGGGGTGGCCGTCCAACCCTTCGACGTTTGGATCACGTTGGTTTCGCCCACCATAGCACTCCTCGAACACCCGACAAGTCGTGAAGTTTCCGGAATGCTCGTGCCGAGCCTCCGGGCTGTCACAATTTGCCATCGGTTTAAACATGGATAGATCGCGCGCCTTTCCATTCTAAACACGGATAGCACGCTCACTGATATTACATGCACCGTGCGTGTGTCTGACTAGCAGTCATTCCTCGTCAGGTGACGCTTCTATCGCCTGGACTGCTTTATATCGAGATATTAGAAAAGTGGTCATAATGTTCTGGCTGATCATTATTTATATATAGTATTTTGCATACTGATGTTTGCATGGACGTTGCAACATTAATGCAGCATACCACTGCATTTCTTCGTAATTCCCGTCCTAAATAGAAAGCCTATTATACGAGCAACTAAAATATAGAGGAATACCCAGATACATATCCTCAATCAGGTTATTCAATACTAATAATTAGCTTCGAATTACAGATTAGGGCAGTTTTAACTTAAAAAAATAAAGTTCAAGCGTAAAAAGTAAAAATCTTTTTTTTAAATGTATATTTGTAATCTGCTATAAAATCATAATTACGCAAATCTACGCCAATTTCTGTTTTTCTACATTGTACTGCCGTCGGCTTTGCTTTTTGCTTTTACCCATTACAATTTCCAAACGCTGCTGCGGGCTCCGCTGTCCATTTGGACGCGACATTATTGTTGAAGTCTGAGGCTGGGAGAGGGGGCTGAACTTCAGTGTCGCCACCTGTCTTCCTTAAGAACCGCGTTTTGTGAGATGTGCTGCTTGTGCACGGAATTGACAAAATTTGTTCTTGGTGCCGTATAGCTGTGAAAACTTAGGTCTGTGCCGTATCTGCAATGTTATATGCGGGTAAATGTGAACCAGGACTTTAGCTGACAGTGTTGCTGGTTTTATCCACGTTTCCTGGATCACTGTATTTACTGAAATTCATACTTGATACGATTTCATGTAGACGATAGGTATTCTTTCCTGATGGATTCACATTATGGGTACCGAATACAGCAGTTGGATGGGATGGAAATATTAGCTAGATTTCATTGTGAAATTTAAATAAAACTAGACGACCCGTGCGAAAATTTCGCGAATAAAATGCGATGAATAGTGAGGTTGAATATAATGTCACCAAGTTCAGTCATTACTCTTCATACTCCTACTTCATTTATCGATTTTGGTTAGAAATCCAGGGAGATAAATGGCTCGAAACACAAAAAACGTATTTTAGAAATAATGACATTTTTGCGCTTTATGGGTCGAATTACGAAAAATTCCTTTCTTAGAATATAATGTTACCAAGGCGGAAACCTTAGTCTTTAATACGATATGTCATTTATCTATATCGATTAAGTATAAGGCTCGTGACACAAAAATACGTTTTAGAACAATTTATACTTTTTCCCTTTAATAGTTGAATTCCAAACACTTCTTTCTTAAAATATGATGTCAGCAAAGCTGAGACATTATTCCTCACAATCGTACTTGATTTTTCGATTTTGGATAGATATCAAGGGAGATAAGTGGCTCGAGACACAAAAAACGCATTTTAGAAAAATTGACTTTTTTGCCTTTTATGGGTCGAATTACGAAAAATTCCTTTCTTAAAATATAATGTTACCACGGCGGAGACCTTATTCTTTAATATGATACCTCATTTATCTATATGGGTTAGATATTAAGGGAGATAAATCGCTCGTGACACAAAAATCGGTAATAGAAAAATTTATACTTTTTTCCTTTAAGGGTTGAATTCCAAAAACATTCTTTCTTAAAATATGATGTCACAAAGCTGAGACATTACTCCTTATATTCCTACTTCATTTATCGATTTTGGTTATGAAGTGAACTACACTTAACGGTTCCTTGAGGTTTATTACTCTGTACACAAAACAACTGGTAAACCATAAACAAAAGTGGGTACAGTTATCAGATGACCGTCGAGAATTTTAGCCTGGTCCTGATCCGGGGTAGAGTGACGGCTTCTACTTCTCGCGAACTTCCGGTGGTCTTCTGTAGTTGACGCTGGTTCCGCGGTCAGGCCGGAACTGTCGGTGGAGCTGTCGGCTACGCTTATATAGGCGGCCTGGCGCAGGAATTCCGTTGTGTGGTAGTACGGCGACCTCTGTAAGAAAAGGTCCCACTTAGCCTCTAGATGATTCTATTTATTTTCCTGGTTTGTTTTGATGCCTCTGCGCCTGTTTGGAGTCGTATATGTATCCCGGCGTGCAGGCGCGTTGTGTGTGAGGTCTGCCTGGCAGGGGCCTTTACTGGCAGACAGAACATACCTCCCTCGGGGGGGGGGGGGGAAGCGATGTCTGCGACGTCTGCGAGGTCGTCTGCCGCGGCGTCCTGGTTTCTGAACTATGACCAACGGCGTGGCCCAGGGGCTGAACCGCACCGGCTGGAGGATCCCTTCGTCTTGGAGACGTTGAAGTTCTTCCTGAAGTGGTTGTTGAAGCGCTACGGGTACCTGGCGTGCCCGGAAGTATCGAGGCCGTACGTCCGGCCGGAGTTGGAGTGATGCTTCGAAGTCCTTTGCACAGCCGACGCCTGGTGAGAACAGGTCCTGAAACTCGGTGCAAAGGGCGTCCACTTCAGGAAAAGGAACATGCTGAGATACGAGGTGTATGTTATCCTCAATTGAAAATCCGAATAAGCGGAAAGCGTCCAGTCCAAATAAGTCTGCTGTGAGAGAACTGTTAACTACTAAAAAGGGGACTGAACGATGTACAGACTTATACATGACGTTTGCTGTGAATTGTCCCAGGAGTGCTATTTCCTGTTTGTTGTATGTCAGGAGGCGCTTGGGGGCCGGCGAGAGGGGGGGCGAGCCAATTTGCACATAAGTAGTATAATTAAGCAATGAGACTGCTGCTCCTGTGTCGACTTGTAGGCACAGAGGCTTGCCATTGACCGTAACGTCGATAAAAAGTTTGGATGCTGTGGAAGTGTCTACCTGATTGATATCCATAGGTGCGCCGCTCAACCCGTCTTGGTAAGACCCTGGGCGGCGAGAGCCGGGATTGGCATTGGTGGTGTTGGTGCGGCAGACGGACGCCAGGTGTCCCTCCTTGCCGCAACGTGAGCATTCAGCCCAACGATCCGGACAATTTTCCCTCTCATGTGCTGAATAACAGGCGGGGCAGGAGGGCAGGCGGAGCGGGCTGCGGCGTCGGCGCTGCGGGATCCGCTGCTGCTGCCGAGACTTGGTGCCCCGGCCGGAACGGGCCGGTTCGATGTCCTTCTGAGGAAGCGGTCCCCGGTTGTGGTGTCGGGAAGAGCGCGACTGGGAGCTCTGGATGGCGGCGACGTCCTCCGTGTCCTCTACGTCGGTTCGGATTGCGGCCACATCCGCCCAGGACTCCAGGCGGCGATCTGCGGCCGTAGATATTTCGAATTTGTAGGCAAGTTCGATGACCTGCTCCAGGGATGGGTCCTCTAACTTGAGGGCGTCATGCCGGAATGCGGCATCTGGTGCAGCCTGTATGATGTGATCACGCACCATGTCGTCGGCGTAGGATTCGTGGGAACGACGAGTTTGAAACTTACATTTTCTGCTAAGGCCTTGGAGTTCGGCCGCCCACTGGCGATACGTCTGATCGGGCTTCTTCCGGCATTGATAGAATTCGACGCGGGCCGCGACGACATGGTACCGGCGTCTGTAGTATGCATTCAGTGTCGTACAGATGGTCGTGAAGGTGAGGGTGTCGGGGTCTTGTGGCTGAAGTTTGGTGAGCAAGACATACATCTTCGATTGGTTCCAGGAAAGGAAATATGCACGCTGGTCTTCTTCTTTGGATATGTGATGAATTGCGAAGTGTTGTCTTATGCGCTTCTCGTAGGTCTCCCATTCCTCGACGTCGTCGTTGAATGCTGGGAACGGAGGCGGGGCCGTGGGGTGGCGGAGATTCCTGACTTCCGCAATCAGTTGTCTCTGAGATTCTGCGAATTGCTGCTGCATTGCTGTGAACTGATGTAGAAGTCCTTGGAGGAACTGTTGCCATTCCGTAGGTGCTGCTGGCGTAGCCATGATGGTCGAGAGTTCTTATCCCAACCTTGTCGCCACTGAAGTGAACTACACTTAACGGTTCCTTGAGGTTTATTACTCTGTACACAAAACAACTGGTAAACCATAAACAAATGTGGGTACAGTTATCAGATGACCGTCGAGAATTTTAGCCTGGTCCTGATCCGGGGTAGAGTGACGGCTTCTACTTCTCGCGAACTTCCGGTGGTCTTCTGTAGTTGACGCTGGTTCCGCGGTCAGGCCGGAACTGTCGGTGGCCCGTTGCCATTTGTTGCCCTTTTCTTTGGGCTGTTTTGTTGGAGAGTGTTGTCTTTCGACATTTTCTCCTCATGTGAATTTGGATAGTTCAATTGTCTTTACGTTTGGTGCATCTTATTTTTGGCAATTTTATTTATAGAATTAATGTGAGGGGTCTTTTGTATGTATCTATATCGGTGGTGTATTGGCCTAGTGGCCTGATGAGTGGGTTCGCTGAATTTTTCGTTGATTTATAAAATGCTACTGCCCTTTCTCGAAATCGTTGTTGTACTGTCTGTATGTTGGCTGCATTGTGTAAATCGTCAGTTGGAAACAGCGTTGGGAGGTGCAGTGCTCTTTTCAGCGCTCGGTTCTGGATAACCTGTAGTTTTTTGATGTGAGTGTTGCATGCATAACCCCAAACAGGGCATGCGTACTCTATTATGGGTCGTACCAGACTGCAGTAAATCATGACGCCAACGTCCGGCGCCAGGGAGCTGTCCCTGTTAAGTAATGGGTAGAGCTGCTGTAGTGCAGCGCTAGCTTTGCGCCTGGTTTCCTCGATGTGAGCTCGCCAGGTTAGCTTGCTGTCGAGCGTCACACCGAGGTATCGCGCAGTGTTGCTCCATGGGATGACCTTTCCTTGGAGCTGCACCTGAGGCTGGTCTTCACCTCTTCGTCTTCTCCGCTTGGTTAGTAAGATGGCCTGAGTTTTGTCCGAGTTGATGGTGATCCTCCATCTTCTCGCCCAGGCCTCGATTTTGTCCAGGGCTTCTTGTAGTCGCCTCGTAGCCAACGCTCTACTGCGGCTGATGGTGAACTACTGCCGTGTCGTCAGCGTACTGGGCCATTTTGACATTGTTGGTGAGTGGTATGTCCGATGTGTACAGGGAGTACAGTATCGGTCCCAGTACGGACCCTTGTGGGACCCCGGCGTTTATTTTTCTTGACGTTGAGAGTGAAGTTCCCACGCGTACCCTGAAGGTTCTGCCTCTCAGGTAGGATTCTATAAGTTTGACGTAAGAGCCCGGAAATCCAAGTTCAAATAGTTTGAACAAAAGTCCTGTGTGCCACACAGAATCGAAAGCTTTTGAGATGTCTAGTAGCACGAGTCCGCAGTGGCTCCGATGGTTGAATGCTTTCGTGGCTTCTTCGACTACCCTCATTAACTGGTGTGTGGTGCTATGGCTCTTACGGAATCCCATTTGGTGATCCGGGATTAGATCACCTTCGGTGATTAGCTGTTGTATCCTTTTTAAAAGTATTCTTTCGAATACTTTACTAATTGAAGGCAGCAAACTTATTGGTCTGTAGTTCTGTGGGAATATGGGATTCTTGCCTGATTTGTGTACGCCCGCCACGATTGCTCGTTTCCAGCAGCTCGGGTATTTTCCACTCCTCAGTATGTCATTGAAGATATTGGCTAGAAAAGCGCAGGCCGCTGGTGGCAATTGTCTCAGTAGTGTGTTGTTTATTTCATCCACCCCTGGAGCCTTTTTGTGGGGTAGATTCTTCAGGCTGTTCTTGACTTCCTTGATGTCGATATCTGGAATTTGTTGTTCTAAAGTCTGCAGCGGCTGCTTGCTGGTAGGTTCGTAGGCGCCTGCGTATATTGACTACGTCTTCATCGTCTGCTTCTGCTGCGACAAAATGCTTCTCAAAGCAGTCTGCTAAGGCGTTAGCTTTCTCATGCGGCAGGTATACTATGCCTCTCTCGCCGTGCAGTGGTGGTAACCTTTTCTTTTTCTTGGTGAACCATCTTGTGTGGGTCCATGGGGAGTTGTCATTTAGTCTGATCATGGCAACACGGGCCCTCCATTCTCTGTTTCGATGTTCATTAAGTGCTACTTTCAATTCTTTCTGCAGCCTATTTAGCAATGTTTTAGTGCCGCGATTCCTGGTCAGTTTCCACTCCTTCATGATCCGATTTTTATGTCGGATCATAGCCAGGAGTTGTGGTGGGAGTTGGCTTGATTTTTGGGTGTTGGGTCGACGTATTGGGATTGCTGCTGCCGCTGCTTCCTTCACTGTCGATGTGAAGAATTTAAGATCATCTTCCGCACTGACCGGGAGGTGATTGGAGAAAGCGTCTGAAGTGAGCTGACGATAGACATTCCAGTTTGCTCGCCTGTAATCTGGGGTTTCTTGTGTCTCCTGTTTCCAGGGCCCGGTTGAAACCTCGACCAGCACGGGGCAGTGATCTGATGACAATCTGTTGACTGTACTGGCTGCCATGTATCCGGTTATGCCCCTGGAGATGCATATATCCAGGATGTCTGGTCGGGTTCCGTTTGCGGGGTAGTGGGTAGGTTCTTCAGGTGCCGTCACATTCATGTTGTACATCTCGATGAGGTTCCTCAGCTGTCTCCCGGCGTTGTTGCACACGCGACTGTTCCAGTCTGTGTGCTTGCAGTTGAGGTCTCCGCCGATCAGTAGTCTTCCTCTTATGCCGGCTAGTTTCTTGATGTCTTCTTCAAGTAATTGGCGTCGTGGTGGTCGGTAGACTGCGACGACAGTGAGTTTGCCAGCTGAGGTGGCCATTTCGACCCCAATGGCTTCAATCTGTGTCGTTGTGGGGAGTAGCACCTGGTTGTGGGGGATGCCATCGTCTAATGTAAATGGCGACTCCTCCTCCAGCGGTAGGGCGATCGTATCTGTAGCAGTGGTAGTTGGGTACTGCTACTCTTATACCGGGCTTAAGATGGGTTTCAGATACCATGCAGATGTCAACGCCTTGCTCCTTGATGAACTGCCTGAATTCTATTTCCTGGTTATGTATTCCATTTGCGTTCCAAATGCAGAACGAGATTGTATAAATATGTGGTGCTCTATCCATTTTGTTGTTGGTTGGAGCTGTAGAATGTAGCCATTGCTGTCGTTACTGCTGCTTGGATGGTGGTTGGCAGCTGGTTTAAGGTCGCCACGAGGCTTGTGATCAGCGTCATCATCGTCTCCATCATACTCGTTAATTTTGCAAGGATCTGGGATGTGGGATTTTCCGCTGCACCTTGTGGGCTTGGCTTGTTGGCGGGTGCTGCTGCGTCCGATCCCAATGTGGAGGAGTTGGGTTGTTCTTCCACCATTGCAGTCTGACTTGGGTCCGATGCCTTACTGTAAGAGGCTTGAGCAAATGTGCGTCCATCTGTCCTCTTGGGTGAGCGTCTGTTCTTCTTCTGGTTTTCAGGGATCTGCTTTTCTATTATCTGTTGAGAGGCGTCCTTTCCTTCTGGGTTTCGGTGTTCCTTTTCCTGGCTGGGATTGTTCTGGTGGCTGGTCCCCTGGTTTTCTTTGCGGCGTTGGTTACCGTCACCTGTGGTGAGACCCCTCTGTCGGTCACGTGCTCTTTTGTACGCTGGGCAGCCTTTGTAGCTTGCTACGTGGCCGCCGCCGCAATTGTAGCATTTTGCTGTGTCCTTTCCTTTCTGTGCCGTGCACTGGTTGGAATCGTGGCATCCTGCACATTTCACACAGACGGGTGGCATCTTGCAGTTCTTTGCTACGTGCCCAAACGTTTGGCAGTTGTAACACTGTGCTGGTCCGGGCGACGAGCGTAGTTTCTCTACTGTGACCTTGAGATGGCTGATAGAGTCTACTTCAAAAATGGATTTGTTTTCCGGGCAATCCGGCAGTACCACTAGGAATAGTGGCATTGCTACGTTAGTTCCCGGTCTGCGGAGCTGATGGACACTTTGGATGTTGAATCCCTTCTCCATCAGTTCCTCCTTGAGTTCGGCCGTTGGGAATGTACCGAGGAATTCCTCTGAATACAGCCTTCAGGAGTGGTGCTGCACCTGTTGGGAAGGTGTAATATGGTATATTGGCATCCGTCAGCATTTCAGTTACTCTTACATAGTCAGCTTCTGTAGTAAAGGTGAATTTAATTTTGTCGCCTCCTGCAGTTTTGGCGGTGAATGGGTCCGTGGTGTTGGCGTCTACTCTGTCGTGCAGTGACTTGTAGTTATCTTCGAAACTGTACCACTATCGGTGGAATGTGTGATGATCTTTTCGCTGCTGGCTGCGCCGAGTCGTCCAGAGGTTGGAAGCGATTGCTGGTGTCCATCACCAGCTGCGGGTCCAACGCTGGGGGCGGCTTAGCTGTACGTCGTGGGGTGATGAAGCCCTCTTCATTTGACTGGTTGACTTGCTTCTTCTTGCGTCTTTCTTCCACGCTGGCTGCAGTATTCGATTGTTTTGTGAAAGTTACTTTTTGAGGTCTGACGACGTTGGTGTAGTCGGTGGTTGAAAAGGATAGATTGCAGCCGAGTGGGCATGTCATCTCCTTCTTCTTTTTCTTTGCCTTCTTCACCTTGCCAGCTGTAGCATTTGACAGTTGCTGAACAGGCACGCTGAGTTTTGTACCACTAGTGCACTGTTCGTTCCTCGGTAACTTTGCTTTCCCCGTTACGGGCGGAGAAGGTACGTCTCTTGGAATGACGAGCATCTGCTGGTCCGTAGGCAGGGCCTGGTCGTCATCAGATTTAATCCTTACAGATCCGTCGGCGGCCGTTCTCTTCTTGAATGGGAGTTGCGTGGTCGTCTCCAGTATAGATCCGTCCATGTCCATGGCCAAGTCCGGTGCGCGTTGCCAGGTCGTCGTAAGTGGTGGCTGCCGTACAGTTTGTCGCCGTGTCTAAGTCCGTTTCCGTTAGCCGGGTCGTCGATGGGGCCGTAGCTGCCGCCGGCAAAGCCGAGTGCACTGAGGCACTCGACCCGCCTGGCGCGGCAGCGCGGCGAGCGCTTTCCTCTTCGTCCATCCTCGGAGAACTGAACTGAAGGAACTGAACTGAACGGGAACTCGAACTGGAACTGTCGGTGGAGCTGTCGGCTACGCTTATATAGGCGGCCTGGCGCAGGAATTCCGTTGTGTGGTAGTACGGCGACCTCTGTAAGAAAAGGTCCCACTTAGCCTCTAGATGATTCTATTTATTTTCCTGGTTTGTTTTGATGCCTCTGCGCCTGTTTGGAGTCGTATATGTATCCCGGCGTGCAGGCGCGTTGTGTGTGAGGTCTGCCTGGCAGGGGCCTTTACTGGCAGACTGAACAGGTTAGATATCCAGGGAGATAAATGGCTCGAGATACAAAAAACGCATTTTAGAAAAAGTCAAATTTTTGCCCTATAAGGGTCGAATTACGAAAAATTCCTTTCTTAAAATATAATGTTACCATGGCGAAGACCTTATTCTTTAATATGATACCTCATTTATCTATATCGGTTAGATATTAAGGGAGATAAATCGCTCGTGACACAAAAATGCGTTATAGAAAAATTTATACTTTTTCCCTTTAAGGGTTGAATTCCAAACACATTCTTTCTTAAAATACGATGTCACAAAGCTGAGACATTACTCCTCATAATCATACCTCATTTATCGATTTTGATTAGATATCCAGGGAGATAAATGGCTCGAGATACAAAAAACGCATTTTAGAAAAAGTCAAATTTTTGCCCTATAAGGGTCGAATTACGAAAAATTCCTTTCTTAAAATATAATGTTACCATGGCGGAGACCTTATTCTTTAATATGATACCTCATTTATCTATATCGGTTAGATATTAAGGGAGATAAATCGCTCGTGACACAAAAACGCATTGCAAAAATATTGATACTTTTGCCCTTTAAGGGACGAATTCCGAAAACTTTCTGGCTTAATATATTACGTCTCTAAAGCGGAGATCTTAATCTTTAAAACGATACTTCATAAAACGGTTTCAGATAGGTATCCAGGGAGATAACTGACTCGTAACACAGAAAACAGCATTTTTTAAAAAAATTACATTTTTGTCCTTTAAGGGTCGAATTTCGAAAAATTTCTTGCTTAGAATACGATTTAACCAAAGTGGAGACCATAAGCTTTAAAATGACACCTCATTCATTGATTTCGGTTAAGTATGAAGGAAGATATAGGCTTGTGACAAAAAAATACCTTATAGAAATAATATATATGATACTAAAGGAGCTCTGAGTGTACGTTATGAAATTACTATACCGAATGACAGGGACACTAATTACCTCGTTGTTGACGCGTCCTAAAGCGACGACAACAACAACATACAGTATAACGATTGAGTAAACGATGTAAATTTTACATTGCGTTTTGAGTTGGTTTCATACTACGAGAAGCTTAGATATGAATCAAGTTGCTTAATGCGATTATTCCTACGAGACATTGCACGAAAGTTTTTGGAATGTTTCGAAAAAAATATATTTTCCACCTGTACCGTGGATGGTGATTGGACACATTTGTAGTAGAAATATTTCCTATAAATACCAATATCGCTGTATGTTAGGTTATTTGTACTTCCAGATTTTTAACTTCTTATTTTTACGTTTTCCACTGCCATCTAACTAAATAGTAAATAGTAGAACTGCTTTGAGAAAAATGATTAAAAATCAGCTGAGAGTGTAGTACACTCGTACAGTAGTGTGTACTACATTTTATTTGAGGCAGCGTGAAAGACATTGTGTATATCGCGGAGAGGGGTGACAGGGAGTGTTTTTTTCTGTCGTCAGTCTTTAGATTGGTTTGATGCAATCCTCCATCCCTTCCTATCCTGTGCTAACCTCTTCATTTCTGCATACCCCTTACAACCTATGTCCTCACAATGTTGCATCCCTGGAATTCCAAAGCTGTAAGGCCGCCACCCTCCCAAATCAGCGAGCATATATGACAAAAGAACACCAGTTTAGTGATTTGAAAGCTTGTTTATGCGTGTGGGATGTGACTTGAACAGCCAGTTGAAAATAAGTTAATATTTCAAAATACTTAAACGGTTATTACAATTTTCTTTTTATGTATCGACTATGCGGAATGACCTGAGAGAAGAAAAAGGGGTGCTTCCGAGATGCATGGCAACACAGGTGGAGGGGAGACAATGGGCGGACTGGCCGGATTTGCGAAGACTCGAGGACTCGTTTATCGGCACGTGGAGGAAGACCGACGCCGAGACAAAAGCGATAAGTGTGTTGAGAGACAGTGTTTCTTTTTTTCTCTCTTACTCCAGAGGAGTACCAGTATTATGAGTGAGGCTTTTTTTTGTGGTTCCGGCTGGAGTATGCAACCAGCTATCACATTCGGAGCGAGGAGTAAAACGGTAATACTCCGAACCTTTTGTTTTTGACTACGTCCACGCTGCATACTATTTCGTACCCGTAAGCGCCTTTTAGCTAACGCCAGTAGATCAAGAATCCTCAGCTCCCACAATAAACAAACTAGTCGGTGCAACTGTGAGAAAAAATACTTTTTTTTCGGGGGCTCATGTTTTCCCAATTTTGATTCAGTATATGTTCTTTTTTTAAATATGTCAATTTAATCTTTTGTACGAATTTTATCTGGATTTTATAATTGCCATCTTGATGTTTTGATTGTAATATAGAGTAGAATAAACCTGATTACACTTTATGGCTTTTCAAACAATCAAACCGTTTTTATTATATTTCAGTGATTTTATCAATAAAAATTCACAAGAATAATCACAAAATACCGGAAGGTATTACAAAAGTAAATTATGTCAAAACATTAACTGTTGCGGTGAGCGACATTCTCATTCAACATAAAACACCACCTCCGATAAAGATTGGAATAGATGATAGCTTAATCGCTGCTTAACTTTCAACGTCCACCGCAGAAATTTCTAGCGGAAAATATTATGCTTCGTAGTGTACTGCAGGGGTTAAAATTCGAGGACCCTGTAGTAAAGAAAGTAGAAATCGCAAATAAATAGGATCAACTAGACAAGTTTCGTCGTTGGATATTGCTACAATTTTAGGCCCATGGTTAAAGCAAATTGTATTTCGAGAATCCAGGGGCTTTTAAGATGCCGCAAAATAATAATAATAATAATAACCTGACATTTGGGAGCACGCGGTTTCAAATTCCCGTACCGCAGTCGCTTACGATGAGACGTGAAGTAGTGAACATCGCGCTCCAAGTTTCCGCGCCCAAGGATATTTCCGCGTGTGGTCAACAATTGTTTTACGTTTGAACATCAGATTCTACTCGCATGTGACATAGAATCAAAGTTTTACATGAACGTCAACGAAAATAACAGTGATTAGTGTTGCGAAAAAGTAGCGGTCCCCAATTGATACGGTATGGAACACGGGCCAATCCATGAACCAACCATTAGTGACTAGAGGTCTGCTGTAACGAAGATACCTACCGGACGTTTGCACCTGCAACATTTACTACATACAACACAGATGTCATACCAACAAGCGTCTCCTCCCAACGGAAACGACAAAATGGAATTTACAACAGTGGACGAAAACAGCACATCGAACCAGCCCAGCCCACCGACGCAACACATGATACCAGGTACTCCAACAACCATAGCGATGCACCCAACTCAACTGAACTCAACTCGCTCACTCGCTATGGCAGACACAGCTGCATCTATTGTCGGCTCTAGGACACCTGTGCAGACTGGTACCATCAAGTCTACACGTTCGTGCCCAGGCAGACGCCACTGCAGCTACTCGTGTCCACGAGACGCCTGTGAAGACTGTCATAACAAAGAAGGTGAAATAGAAGAGGAATTGTTTTGAAGTTGGCTCCCACGGGAAGTTGGCATTTGGTCGAAGGTCTCGAACCCTCCTTCTGGAGCTACTGAACGAATCGTGGAAGGCGTCAGACCAGAAGATTGGTCCATGAGAGTGTAGAAGAAACCGACTTATCGCGGAAATCCCAAGCAGTGGAAATTCACCATCACAGTCCACCTAGATGAACTTCAACTGGGATATACCAACCTGCGACGCCGCTACCTTCGAGTGTGCCCTGACTAGCTGCGAGCACCACAATCTCGCTAAGATGTACCCTTCTGTGGGAGTAGCGGCGTGGCCGGAGGCACTTGTGTTTCTGACCCCGCTTGTCAGCGACTTCGACTGAGAGGGAAACGTCGATTACATTAAAAGAAGATTCAAGACCCTCACCTTCGATCCAGCGACCGGACGAAACTTCAAGACGACGCCGATAATGGAAACTCCATCGTCCACACAAAAAGGCGAAACATCACCGCAGAACACCCATTCGTTCTCGCCTGTCACCACCACCAGACTCCCCTGCCTTAAGGGAAGGCCCAGTATCACCGTCAACTATGCAGGGAACTGCTGAGACTCGGCTGCAGCGTAATATGAAGCTGCTCATGTTCAGCTGGCCAGATCCTTCCGTCCTGCCCCGATGACTTCGCGGCAGTCATCCAGATCCTTCTGCAAAACTCCATGTCATGTGACATCATGGCTCCCGGTCGCGTGAAGAAGAAGTCAGATGCCACCATGCAGACAACAGACAAACCAACGACCGCAGCGAAGCCGCCCTCACGTAAACTGCTCCAGTGCTTCAAGTGCCAGAACTTCTGGCACCACACCAGCGAATGCACTAAACCTGCCAGGTGTGTTCGCTGTGCAGGCAGTCACGAACTCGCCGCCTGCAAGACACCCCGCGATGAACCAACTTGCTATAACTGCGGGTCTGGGCAAGCAGCTTCTTACAGAGGTTGTAAATCATAGAAGCTAAGAGGCACACACAGCAGCGCCGCAGGACCACTACAAGCACACAAGACTCCAGGGCCTCGCCGGCGGAGCCCACTCGCCACCGTGCAACTGTCACCAGCAGTCCTCAGCAGAGAAATAGTCTCCGTCATCTTGAATCCAGCCATACTGAGAGCAGAGCCATCCAGTCGTACAACAGCCACAAAAGCAAGAAGTTGCGGACACAGAAGACGACCTATCCAGGGTAAGTCAACAGCGGCAATAGCAAAAGTCGACTACCTGCAGCGACCGGTCCAGAGCTACTTGTGACGGCGAAGCAGTCCGCTACTCACCACCATCGACAACAGGCGGACTACACGAACTCCAAAAACATAAGCTTAAGCTTCATACTTCAGCCGCTTCACCAAGAAACCATGTTCGGAAGTCATAACAACTTACGCCAATATCCTGACACCACCGGGAAGATGAACCGTCTGATTACTGCTGGAGGCAATGTCTTCTGACATATCCTCCACCCTCCACCTGCCTACAAAGAAAAGGCAGTGACGGTGCTATGTCGTCGTTGTCATCCGACCAATACCTCAGATAATTACGTGCAACCTAACAAAGAGACAGCATTGTACTGACCAACAACGCCGCGGTAGATAAAAGTGTAACCAAACGCTCCTATCATTGTGAAAATAGGAAATATATTCTTCCTGTAAATACACCACCTCAAGCAGAAAATCAAAAACACCCTAGGAAAAATAACCGGTTTATTGATTCATTCGTAGGGCATTTCTATGGGTTTGTCGATGGCATACCCGTTTGGGAGAGACTATACTAGCCTTTACCGACCAAATGTCAACCTCTCCCTCACATGGTGCACCCTGTTTGCACGGACGAGGCTCTGGCGACTGAAAGATTCCCGGTTTAAGGAATCACCCACTGCTTGCCAACGGCCTCCGAAGGGAGGGCGGAAGAACGGGGAGCAGTTCAGGACACCCTCTTGCCCTTGGGATTGGAAACGGCTCCTAAAGGCGGATGAATCAGAAATGATCAACGGCATGGGGATGCAGAAGGCAACGGGAAACCACTGCATCAAAGACCCAAAGGGTATCCGGAGGAAATGTAATCCTATCAAATTACATATATCATGATGGCTTCTTCCTGGGTAAAATATTCCGGAGGTAAAATAGTCCGCCAATCGGATCTCCGGGTGGGGACTGCTCAAGGAGGAGTCATCAGAGAATGGATAGAAACATTCTACGAGTCGGAGCGTGGAATGTTAGAAGTCTGAATAGGGCAGGTAGGTTAGAAAACTTGAAAAGGCAGATGGAACGACTTAAGTTAGATGTTGTTGGGATTAGTGAGATTAATTGGAGGGATCTACAGTATTTCTGATATGGGAAACACAGGATAATTCGCACACAAGCTGGCAACGGAGTCACTGGTGTAGGATTTGTAATGAATAAGAGAGAAGGGAAACGTATGAGTTATTTTGAATAGTTTAGTGACTAGGAATCTTTTGATGAGGTTAGAAACTAAGCCCGTCCCAGCCACATTAGTACAAGTGTATATGCCAACGTCACAGGAAGATGACAAAGAAATAGAAAAAATATACGCTGAAATTGAAGAATTAATCCAATATGTGAAGGGGGAGGAAAATATAATAATCATGGGTGATTGGAATGCAATAGTGGGAGAAGGAAAAGAGGGGAATACTGTAGGAAGTTTTGGTCTAGGAGAAAGAAATGTGCGAGGAAGCAGGTTGCTAGAATTTTGTGGAAGATATAAACTAGTAGTGGCTAACACACTCTTTAAGAACCATGCAAGAAGAATGGTCAAACAGAGATTTAGGAATCAAGTTCTAGACTGTAAAACGTACCCAGGAGCAGACATAGTCTCTGATCATAATTTGATAGTAATGAAGTGCAGGCTGAAATTTAAGCAAAACAGTATAACCAGAACAGACTGGAAGTGAATAAACTGAAACAATCTAGCACGAGACAAGAATTTGCAGAAATAGTAGACTTAGGTCTAAGAAGTAACTCTGAATGGAGCTCAACCGAAGACGAATGGACTGCATTAAAGATCGAAATAATGAATGCTCGTGAAGAACCATTAGGCTTTAGAAAACAAGCTGCCAGAAAACCTTGGATCACAGAAGAAATTCTGGAGCTGATGGATCAGAGAAGAAGGTATAAAACTGCTCTGGATGAAGCAGGAAGAGAGCAGTACAGGCGATTTAGAAATCAAATAAATAGGAAATGCAGAATATCAAAAGGAAAATGGCTACAAGAAAAGTGTGAAGAGGTGGAAAAGGGAACGGTTGTAGGTAAAGTAGATGAAGCATATAGGAAGATCAAACAGAATTTTGGAGAAATGAAGAAAAGAGGTATTAACATTAAAGCTGCCGATGGGAGACCTCTTTTAAGCTCAGAAGATAAAGCTAACCGATGGAAGGAATACATTGAGAAACTGTATGTTGGGGACGACTTGAACAAGAGTGTAATGGAAAAGGAATGCGACGTCGACATTGATGACGTAGGAGATCCTGTTTTGAGGACCGAATTTTAAAAAGCTCAGAATGACTTGAAAGCAAATAAGGCAGTTGGAATTGATGAGATCCCTGCAGAACTTCTTAAATCCCTAGGAGAGGAAGGAATCGAAAGATTATTCGGGCTGATATCAAAAAGTTATGAAACAGGAGAAATTCCAACCGATTTTAATAAAAATATCATCTTCACACTTCCAAAGAAAGCACAAGCAGACAAATGTGAGAATTATCGCACCATTAGTCTAACATCACATGCTTCAAAATTACTGACCATAATAATATACAAAAGGATGGAAAGGGTAGTAGAAGAGATAGTAAGTGAAGATCAGTTTGGGTTTAGGAAAAATTGTGGTACAAGGGAAGCAATTCTGTCTTTAAGATTAATACTTGAAGGTCGGATCAAAAAAAACAAAGATACTTTTATGGCATTTGTTGATTCAGAAAAAGCTTTTGATAATGTTAGGTGGGACAAGATGTTCAAAATTTTAAAGAAGTCAGGTCTAAAGTATCGAGATAGAAGAATACTCTATAAACTATATAATAAAAGTAGAGAATCACGAGGGACATGCATCAGTTAAAAAGGGTGTGAGACAGGGCTGTAGTCTATTCCCGTTGATATTCAACTTGTATGTAGAAGAAGCAATGAAGAAAGTCAAAGAAAAATTTCCATGTGGCATAAGTTTTCAGGGAGAGAAAATCAGTATGCTACGATTTTCTGATGACATTGTCACGTTAGCAGAGAGGGCTGAGGATATTGAGAAGCTATTGAATGGCATGAAAGAGATACTGAAGGAAGATTTTGGACTGAACATACATAAAAGTAAGACTAATGTAATGAAATGTAGCAGAAATTATATCAATACTAGTAGATTAAATATAAAAATAGGATCGAATTCAATTCGAGCAGGAAGCAAAATTACAACCGATGGCCGTAGCAGGCATGATGTTAAAAGCAGAATAGCACTAGGAAAAAGATCCTTCATGAAAAAGAGAAACCTTTTAGTTTCAAATATTGATCAAGGAATTAGAAAGAACGTTTTAAAATTCTTTGTGTGGAGGACAGCACTGTATTGTAGCGAAACATGGACTTTAGGAATATCGGAAATAATGAAAATTGAAGCTTTTGAAATGTGGTGCTACAGAAGAATGCTGAAAATTAAGTGTAGTGACAAAGTAAGAAATGAATGAGTTTTTGAAATGATAGGTGAGGAAAGAAGATTGTGGAAGAAGCATACAAAATGAAGAGGCAGGCTGGTAGGTCATATTTTGAGACATGCTGGATTGGTTAATTTGTTAGTGGAGGGAACAGTCGAAGGTAAGAACTGTAGAGGAAGACAGAGATTAGAATATATGAAGAAGATAATTGAGGAAATGGGTTGTAAGGGGTATATAGAAATGAAGAGGTTAGTACAGGATCGAAAGGGATGGAAAAAAAAGGGTTTGTCGAAGGCACGGACAAGAATGTTGGTATGCTCCACCCAATGGCTATCGGAAGGTTACTGTTCTAGCATGTATTGAAATGAAAACTGCGAGAGCAGCTAATTTATTGGTTTCACTACCTGTGCTAACATCAATAAATCTTGAAACCTGTATTCCGAATTTTCTTATTCATAAAGTCGGAATCATCAGAAATGTTTGCACCTCACTAAATGAAAATGAAAGGAAGAAATCGAGTCTATTTATCTCGTGATATCAGTCAAACGCTTTAGAAGAGTAGTGGGGGAATAGAGATCTTGACCCGATGATGTCACGAGGCGAGCAGCCAATCAGCGTTGAGTGTCGGAGTGGCGGGCGACCAAACCTCAATTTGCGCATGTGTTAGTTCCTTGAACGGGCGCGATATGGTAGCATCTCCCAAGGCCTTAATTTCTTTGGGCGCAGACATTCCACTCCCCCAGGAGAGAGACAGAGCTAGCGGGGAAAACCCAACCTCTGAGGCAAGAGCTATTTCTTTTCTGGAATACGGCCTGCGTGAACACGCATTGTTTGCTCTACATTAGACGTTAGGACAGGTGTCGACTTGCGTAGTCGAGGTATCGGGCGTTCGCCTTCGTGGTAACTTGTATAACTGTCGCCAGGTGGCGGCAACCAATGGCTCAGAAGCTATAGTCACCGCTAGATGGCCTGGCATGTTGCATATGCGTGAAATATTTCGGTATCCCCGTCGATGTTTGCGAAGTCACTCGCGTGTTTGCCCGGGAGTCCGACAGGAAATGCAGGTTACGAAATGGTTCCATTACAGTGCGAGACAGCTTGACTGGTGTCTGTTTGCCAAAAGAAGCACATTATTCATCCACCATTATGAAAGCAGGCTCGTTATTTCGCTCATAGTTGGCTGGCGGACTTTAGTAATCAACAAGGGAGGAGAAATATTTCAGGTATTCCTGCCTGGTGTCTGTCTGCTATTATCTTAATGCATTAGCGGTATATCAATGTGAAAAGTATTTCGAAACCATGGAGTTATTCCCGGCGTTCAGAAATGTTAAGGTATTTCCGTTTGCCCAGTGACAAGCAGAGCCCATTTTGCGAAAGCTCTGTACACAATATCGTCAACAAGGCGCAAATATTTCAACACAGTAAAATATTTTCTTCGGTTCTGTGTCGTGATTTCCTGATATATACTTGCATTTGATTAAGCGTAAACTATTGCGATTTTTTACTAAAAACAAAAAAGTCCACATTAGCGGATATTAAACGAAATTCGGTAGTGTTGGGGCAAGAGTGCTAGTTCCGCGTGCCGAAGGTCGCCGGTTCGAGTCCGGCCGCGGGCATGGGTGTTTAAGTGTTTTGTGATATTATTGAAAAAGCCGTTCCAACTCGTCAACTTTACGTAATTTCAAAACGAAAATCAAAATTTTAGTTTCCACACTTATGAAGTATGGAGCCAGCTTGACTTATTGTAACTGAATAAAAAATAAGTTATAGACGATTAAAAAGTTAAAATACGTTAATGGCCTAAATAGAAAAAACTTCATAAACTCGGGAATTTGGAAAGATATAAAATCTATGTGTGTCTGTTTTGTGTTGATTTCATGAAATTATTGTGAAAGTATAGCAATACCACACATACGTTATTCCTTTGAAAATTAAATCTCACGAACTTTCACTTTGCGGTCATCCATCACGGTTTTCAAAACTTGTTTCACATTCCTCAGGCTTCCACGGCCATCTTTGTTCATGATTAATTGACTTTCGGGTTTTGCCGCGTTGTTTATTTCATTACCTAAGCTTTCGGCTGGTATCCTCCAGCCTACCAGCCGAAAGCTTCATTTGGCTTACCCGATAGTCCAGTAACGGGGTCGTAAAAAGGGGGTCTCACAGACATCACATCAGGTAGAAGATTTTTCTTTCTTATCTTGTATATATTGGTGAGAGTATGCAGAAACCAAGTTTTCGACCTCCAGCACCATCGGCACAATTTTCTGTGACCAAAAAACATCAAAATTTGGGTACTTTTTTCAGTTTTTCGTCCATAACTCCTTCCTGATAAGTCCTATCAAGAAATATTCTATTTTCAATTTGAAAGAGGACAAAATTTCCTACAACTTTCGTACTACAAACTTTTTTCTAAACTCAAAATTAAGCGAGCTACAGTTCTTCGAAAATCAGCCAAATTTCACACTTTTCCTAAAAGTTGGGTTTTTACCTAATTTGCAGCTCAAAATGACCTGAAACCCCTGTATATATAACCGATATATATGTATTTCTGTATGACATAGTATATATATGTACTATACTTTGATTACTGATGGTCCATTCAATAATCATATAGGATTGTTGGACGGGAGATCCCGAAGGATTATTCGGCCGCCAGGTGACAGTGTTATGGATAGGCCGCGCAGTGCGCTTCTTGTGGCTACCTAACCTGAACAAGTACTAGTACCGCATATAGGGAACCTACAGCTTAAGATGGAATTAAAACCACAGAATCGTTCTGGCTTTCTCCATATTACAAAGCAAGCTGTGGCAGAGGTAAAGCTCGGGTTACTGGCCTTTGAAAATTACTGCTGAGAACGGAATTTCGATCTTCAGTCAGATAGATACCTTAACCACTGAGCTACCATTTCGTTCTATTACCTGATGGTGTTTGTATCAGTTTGAAAAACGGATTTGCAAAACTGAAAACATAATGTTATGGCACAAAGCTTATTTATGCAGTCAAAATTAAGTAATAATAAGTCAAAAATTAGTCATAAATCCATTTCTTTTCCGTTTTAATGGATTGAAGCAATGTGTTCCATTTGAATTTGTTCCGTACAACAATGGAAAAAAATTGTCGCTATATGAAGCATTTAAATCTCTTCAAGATACAACACCCAACACAAAAATTTTTGCTATGCACGGATGATTCCTCCCGCATAAGTTTATGTAGCATAGTAGTAAATACCTTGGCTGCTTCTGTGGAAAATATGAAGCCTATTTGACAACGAACTATAGATCCAACATCACAGTTATATTTGACGGATACCGAAGTTATGCTGCGCAGAGAGAAATAATCTGAAATGATTTGTAGTTTGAAAACATCAGATACTTCAGCAGGCATCATTTTCAGTGAGGAAACAAGTGCTACAGTGACGCAGCAAATGAGAGCAGCAAGAACTGTGTAATGTTGATACTAATGCAAAAACTGAAAAAGGAGGCATCCAAGATCAACAGGCAAAACAAGATGCTGCTGGATTGATCGTTGACGCAGCAATTTCCCAAGCAGCAAAATTCGACAGTGTGATGATTCTAAGTGAGTATATTGGCTTTCTCATTTTGCTAATGGGCTTTGGTACCACGAGTTTGAACCCACACACATCCTCTTCATCCATGCATTTGCTGGATGTGATACAATATCAGCATATTTCTGCTATGGGAAAGAAAACTTCTACTGCATGATTCAATACCAACCATATCTGAAAGTAACATGCATGCTAACTTCTCAGAACTCTAGCCTCCAGAGAACATTTGGAGAACACGCAGAGGAACAGATCATCTTGGAACGGAACGGAAAAATTGCTTGTGGAACATTGGAAGGCTCAGATATGAAATGATTAAGAAATCCGCGCAAAAAATGCATTCAGACTAGCACGGTTGCCAGCCAAAATCAGATGCGGCAACGTTTCACTCAATATGCACGTACCACCAAGTAAAGGTTGGTTGGGTCGAGAAACGTACCCATTGCCGTGAGGATGAAGGAAAGGCTCGTCCAGTCTTATTACAGTTACAATAATAAATGCATTCAGGAGGACGTCGGTTCGAATTCCCGTCCAAGCATCCAGATTTGGGTTTTCCATGGTTTCCTCAAATCACTCCAGCCGAATGCCGGGATGCTTCCTTCAAAAGGCCATGACAGAAATCCTTTACGTTCCTTGTCCCCAGTCCCATCGTGCCACTAATGAACTCGACGTCGACGAGGCGTAAAGTCATAAAAAAACAATAATAAAAGACGATGCACTTCGCTAATCACCTCGTTGTCGACGCGCCTTAAAGCCACACACGATGCACTTGAGTTTACTTCGAAGGTTGTATCATATTCCTTCCAGAAACCTTGTTCTCCTCCATGCAGCTGTCCCTAATCAGGACTGCATTGTTCAGCTGCATGCAAAAATTGCTCTCGCCTGCCTCGTGAAAGCGTTCCTGGAATGTAGTAGATGAAGGAGAGGAAGATTTCTTCGACCTCGAGGAAGCTGTTCCTGATGCAATGGATGAAAGAGACACAAATCATTGATAAACCGGGACAATCCAAACGGAAAAGAAATTTATTTATGACCATTTTTTTAACTTATTTCGAAATTATTATGACTTTATAACTTTGCGTCATAACATTATGCATTGTTGTTCGCTCTATTATCTTCAGTAATAGAGCGATCTGGTAGCTCAAGGCGTCTGACTGGAGATCGAAATCCCGGTCTCAGCAATGATTTTCAAAGGCCATTAACCCGACCTTTACCTCTGCCACAGCTTGCTGTGTAAAATGAAGTAAGCCAGAACGATTCTATGGTTTGGATTCCACCTTAAGCTGTAGGTTCCCTATATGCGGTACTAGTACTTGGTCAGGTTAAATAGCCACATTAAGCGCACTGCGCGGCCTATCCATAACACTGTCACCTGACGGCCGAACAATCCTTCGGGATCTCCCGGCCAACAATGCTATATGATTATTGAATGTACCATCAGTAATCAAAGTATAGTACATATATATACTATGTCATACAGAAATACATATATATCGGTTATATATACAGGAGTTTCAGGTCATTTTGAGCTGCAAAGTAGGTAAAAACCCAACTTTTAGGAAAAGAGTGAAATTTGGCTGATTTTCAAAGAACTGTAGCTCGCTTAATTTTGAGTTTAGAAAAAAGTTTGTAATACGAAAGTTATAGGAAATTTTGTCCTCTTTCAAATTGAAAATAGAATATTTCTTGATAGGACTTATCAAGTAGGAGTTATAGACGAAAAACTGAAAAAAGTACCCAAATTTTGATGTTTTTTGGCCACAGAAAATTGTGCCGAGGGTGTTGGAGGTCGAAAAACTTGGTTTCTGCATACTCTCACCAATATATACAAGATAAGAAAAAAAAATCTTCTACGTGATGTGATGCAAGTGAGAACTACCCCGTTACTGGACTGGAGCATTTCGCACCCTTTGTATCCATGAGACACCGCTTAAAATCAGCATACCACAGGCAAATGGTTGTTTTCGACGGAGCAGAGTCTTGATAACATGTATTTACCAGAATTGTAAGCAGAGGTGGTGACGGCGTATGCGGTAATAATTAGTGACGCCAGCAATTAAGGATTGCAATCCCGCAGTGTTTTCAGTCCCGGGATCCGCGCGGGATTTGCGCCAATCCCGCGGGATCCGTGCGGGATTGGTACAAACAGTTTTTTAACGCATATATTTAAAACATAGTTACTTAAAACGTTAATAAATTAAATAATAATTAAATCAATAAATAATTTTTAATGTTAAATGACAAAAATTAACAGTTAACAATATTTTGATTGGTAAAATGACATTAAAAGTTTTTAACGTGTCTTAAGTGTATTTCGAAGTTTTACATTTTTGTTTTTTAATCTAAATCAATTTTTAAATAAATAATAAAAATAGAAAATATTGAGTCTTAGGTCACATTATGTGCCTTACAATACATCACATAAGTTTAAAAATATGGTTTGCTTAACGGCCAAGTTACGAGAGATTTTAAAAAAATTCTAAATAAACATTCCATAACATCGACAAAAGCATTCCATTTCATAAAGTGAAGTGAATATACTCTGTAAAGTGTAGACTTGGCTCAGAACAAGATCTCATAACTTTTGTCACTGCACAAGCATGAGACTTGGCCTTTTTTTGCGTGATTCATTATTATATCTCCTGATTCCTTGATTGATATTACAGTTGATTCAATGTTATTAAAAGAAACTACTCACCAACACTTAAACTGTCAAGTATTTCAGATTTTATGTGGCGTAACGACGTTTTTAGAGTGGAAATTATTATTTTTCAGTAAGAAATGAGACTTTCTCGGCGAATGATTGCAGTTAAGTCCTCATAGGTTGTATCTCCGGATTTCATTGCAAACACACGAAATTACACACGTGAGGAAGACGGCGGAGGCAGCCGTCGAAGTATGGTGTTCCTACAACACAATTCGTCGATTCACCCGTGACAATTTTTTTTTACCTATAGTCGAAATAATAACAAGGAGAAGAAGGATTAATCGAAAGCCTGAGCGGCACATGTAAGCAGGTGGCTTTCGTCAAAAAACGCATTGAGGCAGCGGCCAAAACAACAATAAGTCAAAGGATATACAATTTACTTTTGATAGCTGTTAAATAAATAGGTAAGCGATCGTTAAAATTACGATAACATTAGTTTCATATAAACGAAAAATCAAATTTTCAGCCGCAAATTAGGAAATTGTCACAATTACTTTACCCGCAAATACAGAAAATGGGAATAATGAAACCGTGAATAAAAAGCTGTAACGTGTGCGACACTTAAAAAATAATTATATAGTTAGAAAATCTTACTAAAAACGCACCATAACTCAAATTACCGAATGTGTACTCGAAACAAACGTAAGTTTTGATGAATACGTAATAGTGTATTTATTACTTACGAATGACGAATGTTGACAAAAACAAACGCTTGTTCGGAGTTCGCATTGAGTCGCCGAACCGGTAACTTCCTCGTAGGCTCAGAGCAGTGAACAAATTTCCTCATTTCTGCAAGTGTGTGTGTTAGTTTAACTTTGTTTGTGGTTTTACTTTAACTTTGCCTGTGGCAGACAAGACAACTTTGTCTTCGCCGTAGGTAAAGTCTACAGCAATGGAAGGGCAGTTTTACGATACAGGACAATCAATAGCAACAGCTCTACAAACGTGCTACGACAGTGAGTCATCTTCAACACCGATCAACAACTTCAGTCAGCAATGTGAGACGTTCAACATATCAGACCAGCCCCCCCCTACTCCAGTACCAAGACCATTTTCCACCACTACCATCAGCTACATTAACGGAAGATCTACAAACAAATCAGCGCCAGCAAACTGCAAAGAATCGCCCTCGCTCTCCACCAACAACAGAAACATCTGCAAACTTCGACTCCTCCCTGAAGAAGAAGATGAGACAAGAGGGACGCAGTGAGCAAGAAGAAACAGAAACCATCAGAATGGAGTTGGCAGCAGACAACGAGCAGCCAAAACCAACAACGGTACTAGCAGGTGAGCAGCTTGCGCTTCCCAGTGTGCAGTCAACAGTGAACGATCATGTAAACTCCACGCGAGCCAGGAACAATAACAGTGTTAACAACAGATTTAGTGCATCGGACAATGGTCCATTCATTGTGATAATAGAAAGCATAGACGGGAACGTGGGTAAATGGCATCCCATGGCGTTGGGGAAATTTTTGTTTCAGAATCATAGCCACCTAAAAGATAAAATAGTTAACATTGTACAAGCGGGGCGTAACAGAGTCAGAATTGAATGTAAAACGGGGCAGTCAGCAAACCAACTGGTTGCGCTAGAATCCTTTAAAGAATCAGCTTGGAGGCATATATCCCAACCTCTATGACAACAAGACAGGGCGTAATTAGAAACGTAGACACTAGTTTAAGCATTAAGGAAATTTCTGAATCCATTGAAAGTCAGTATAAAGTGATTAACGTCAAACGCTTCTCTAAAAGATACCTAAACAACGGGAAGACAACCCTCAGAGATCTGCCAGTTTGCTTACTTTCCTTCAAATCCCAGGTTCTTCCTGAATATGTTTACCTCTACGGAATGCGATGCAAAGTCGAGCCTTACATCCCACCACTAATTCAGTGTTTCCAATGTTTACGCTATAATCACGTCAAAGCGCAATGCCGTAGCCAACAAAGATGTAGCAAGTGCGCAGGCCTCATGACTACAAACTTTGCCCCTCTCAGGGCAACCCATGCTGCATATTTTGCAACGGAAATCACCTTGCCACTGAAAATTGCCCAGAATATCAGAGACGACGAGCGGAAAAAATTAATAGAATATATGCCTCCCACCCCAACCAATACGGTGAAATGGCTCACAGCTACGCAAAAATCACAGCCGAGCCTCCAAAGCATAGACATTTCCAAACAGTGCAAGTAGATTCTAATCAACCCGAACCATCCAGTACCTTACAGCACAATAATAACAATAATTCTCCCAATCGATATGTCTGGACCAAAGGCCCTAAATCCTTTAAAAATACAAGATTCACTAAAGAAAACGCAGATCTGAATACAAGGAAATTCCTGTACACATATAACGGCCCCACCGCTCCAATCATCACAGGCCATCAATTACACTCGGCCCAAACGGACCAGACGGAAACTGCGCCTTACGCTTCCCCTCCGTGCGAAGCGATTCAAACCACAAACCTCATACAGCCTCCAACGAATCAGCAGCACAATGTTCCTTATGCTCATACTGAGATATTACATCCACAAAATGAAAGCCTAATAGAAAAAATATTCAATCTTATTATGTTTTTGATTAAAGATGCAAGATCGTCACCAGAGAATTCACTAAACCCTTCAATTGTTCTAGAAAGACTAGTTAACATATTCCAACCCAATGGCCAAATTTAAAGTTCTGCAATGGAACGCTAGATCAATTCGAGCAAATCAAGAATCCTTTCAAAGAGAATTAAGCTGTAATGACATATCAATAGCGGCAATATCAGAAACTTGGCTAAAACCTGATACTCCCCTCCACTTCAAAGGCTACCACATATTACGCAACGACAGAGAGGATGGAAAAGGAGGAGTAGCCATAGCAATACAAACCAGGATTCCATTTACAGCAATTTATATTGACCACACGCGCATAAATTCATTCCAAGCCATTGCAGTTAGGGTAAGAGTACATAATACGAAATTGTCCATTATCTCCGTTTATTGCCCTCCCAAAACAAAAATTAGAAGCGGAGAATGGCGAGCACTTATTCAGCAGGTAGAGGAACCGTTCTTAATATGCGGAGACCTAAATGCACACCACACAACTTGGGGGTGCGAGTTAAACGACACATTCGGGGAAGCTGTCATGGAAATAATAGATGAACTTAACCTGTACGTACTGAATGACGGTTCACCAACTTTAATCCCAAAACCTGGACATCGAAAATCTGTAATAGCTCACCCTCCCTGGCAACCGATTTTCATTGGCATAACCTGCAGCAGTCATGGGGCTCGGACCACTACCCAATCATTATATCAACCAAACAGTGGACCAAACCACAGAATTCACTACCTATAGAAAGTGGAATATCCGGAAAGCCAATTGGGCCAAATACGGTCAGGCAATAGAGACAGAATTAGATCATGTTTGTTCTCACAACACAATTAGCCATCAATATCAAGAATTTATAAAAATCATAAACAACGCAGCAGAAAAATCAATTCCTCGATGTAACCCTGAAACGACAGGAAAAAGAATCCCGGTACCATGGTGGAATGAAGTTTGTTCCAGATCAACGGCCAAAAGAAAATTAGCACTAACTAGATACAAACAAGCAGCAACGTGGGAAAATTTTATAAACTATAAAAAAGCCGACGCTGAAACCAAAAGAATTCTGAAAACGAGGAAAAAAGACTGCTGGAAGGAATTCTGCAACAAGCTAAACAAGAATGTACCTTTGAACACAGTATGGAATACCATAAACAGATTTCGGAAAAAACCTACAGGAATGAAATCCTTAACAAATTGGATGGAAGAATTCGCCAATAAAATTGCTCCGCCTACAGTTCCACCAAGCCTCTCAAGCCCCTCAAATGATTCCAAGGAAGAGAATCGACAAAATATTTTAGATAAAGAGTTCAAGCTTGAGGAGCTGGACATGGCCCTCAAAACGTCAACCAACTCAGCGCCGGGAATAGATAATATAAACTATCTGATGCTGTTTCACCTACCACCCAGAGCTAAATTAATATTGCTACATCTGTTTACGAACATATGGTCCAAAAGTGAATTCCCGGAAGACTGGACAACACAAATTATTATACCAATACAGAAGCCGGGTAAAGATAGTAACTGTGCAAACTCGTATCGCCCTATAGCTCTCTCCTCGTGTATTGCTAAAACATTTGAACGAATAATCAAAACGAGATTAGAATGGTGGCTGGAGCACCACAGCAAGTTACCGAAAACACAGTACGGATTTAGAAAAGGGAAAAGTACAAACGACAATCTGAGTATACTTACCCTCGATATAGAACGCACCTTTATCAATAAAGGATACCTATCAGCCTTATTCTTGGATATAACAGGAGCATATGATAATGTCCAGATACCGACTTTAATTGAAAAGCTTAGAACATTACAACTCCCGGAAGTATATTTGCGTGGTATATATAATCTCCTTCGCTGTAGGACCATATACATCCGACAACAGGACAATACTCTATACGGACCACGCATTGTCACTAAAGGAATTCCGCAAGGAGCAATTCTCAGTCCCATTCTCTTCGCCATCTATATAGCTGACATAGAAAATATATTCAGCCCATCGATAAAAGTATTGCAATTTGCAGATGACGTTTGCGTCTACACATGGTCTCCCTCTCAAGGCATAAACATCTGGAGATTAAAAGAAGCCGCCAAAAAGCTATACGAATGGACTCTTCAATTAGGATTAACTATATCGCAAACGAAATCGTCAATTGTAATCTTTTCCCGGAAACAGTGCACCCTCAGAGAGACGGAGATTCAGCTAGGGCCCTACCTTTTCCCGGTACGAACATCAGTCAAACACCTCGGCTACTGATTGATAGCAAACTTACATGGAAAAAACACATCGATCAAATCTTAACCAAATCGGAACGTCACCTGAACGTCTTAAGATCGATATCACGTGTTTGGTGGGGAGCCGACCCTGCCATTCTTCTAATTATGTACAGAGCACTCATTAGACCAATCCTGGATTATGGAAGCCACTGTTACGGTAATGCACCCAAGTATATACTCCGCAAATTAGACATCCTGCAATATAGAGCCATAAGAATATGCTTAGGAACGATGATGTCCACGCCAACTAACGCTTTATTAGTGGAGGCAAAGGAAATGCCTCTGGTCATCCGCCGTCAGCTGTTAGCATCGGTTTACTTAACCAGGCGAGCAGCAATTACAAATCACCCTGTAATGAAAAAGGCCATAGATTATACAAAAGTGATGGAGAAAAGTGATATGTCCACCATTTCAAGAACTCCTTTGTTGATCCTAAGCTACGAAAAAATAAAACTTATGGCACCTTTAATTATCCAAAATGAAATGCTACCCCTCTTTTCAAAAGACTACGAGGTTCTAAGATTCAAACCCAATATACACTATCTACCAAATTGGATTATGAAAAGTGGGAAAATAAAATCCTTAGCGGAGGGGTTCTTATCTCAAACGTGGCCGAATCACATCCACATTTACACTGACGGCTCCAAATCCCCCGACGGAGTTGGATACGCCTACTTTTGTCCTGAATCAAAAGTATCTAAGCAAGTCAGTCTACCACCAGAAACTTCGATATACACAGCCGAAGCCCTCGCAATCAGAGAAGCAATAAAATACGGATTCAAGCGATACAGTAAAATGCTGATCCTAACAGATTCGAAAAGCGTAGCCTTAAAACTAGACAACCCAAATAGACATAGTGACCTCAATATGATTTTAGTAGACATTATACAACTGATGCATGCGGCCTACGTAGAAAGGAAAGATGTACACCTAGTATGGATCAAAGGTCATGCGTCAATTCAACACAATGAAGCAGTCGACATATTAGCAAAAGATAGTTTATCACACGGAGAGAGACAATTCATTCAATTGCCACCACTGACTTTATACCTATTATCAAGAAACAATATATTAGTGACTGGTCAGAATCATGGTCCCAACCCAATCGGTCAGAGGAAAGCACTACGCTTCAATTCAACCCAATATTCCACCCAAACCTTGGTTTGTAAACTGCAGAATGAGCAGAAGGCACATATCATCAATATCCGCATAAGATTGGGCCATGGAAGTTTCCCAAGCCATCTATATAGAATAGGAGTGCTCCAATCACCCTCTTGTCAGGAAGACCACGAAGAAGTAGCGGATTTAAATCTCATCATCCTAGCTTGCAATCAGTACAAGAACCCCCAAAACAAACTATACAAAACTCTAGTAAACTAAATATACCTCTTCCGACCTCCGTAACCTCCCTCTTGATGTCACAAAGACAAGATGTGTATGGAGCACTAGCCCGATTTCTACATGAGTCCAACCTAAAACTCTGAACTTCCATCAAATAGGAGATATCACCTAATGACAGATATAGACAACCAATAATCAGATAAAAGCTTGCTAAGGAAAAATTTAATACACTGCAATAAAATAATACCCACATGATAGACTCACGTTTCAAATCATAAAGTAAAAGACGAGAAATTATTCACACACTTATTCATTATAAAAGTCCGAATGAAAACAATCCAATGTAAAACTTGTAATAGGATTGTTAATTACCTTACTCATCTCATTGGGTATTACTTATATAAAATGTATTCCAATCTATGGGTAATGCCAAAACAATGATACATGAAGGTCACATTAAACGTAAATTGTACTATGTCTAAACTAATTACCACTCCAATGTAATACAACATTTTCAATAGAATAGTCAATTATGTATGAAAAATCCAACAAGTGTAATATATAACAGGAATGTTGATCACCGCATTAGCCATCATGGATATAAATGTACTACTATCTATAGGTAATACCGAATCAAAAGATATATTAATGTTTATAATAGAAATAAATTGTACTATGTCTAGACTAAATGAAACTGTAAAATATTGTAATTAATCAGCTGGTCAATTGGCGCAAGCCAACGACCATAAATAAATTAAAAAAAAAAAAAAAACGCTTGTTCACATGAGTCAAATGCCAACTGGAAGGGTACAGGCAAACAGTGCAAAATATACGACAGAGACCGAGTAGGGCAGCGACTCACGCAGATTGACACGCGTTTACGCCGGATTTTGCGGATTGCGGATCCGCTTAACCTCTAGCGTCCGTAGGTATCATATATGATACCTGCAGTCAAAAATTTGTAGGCTCGTTTGCTAACCTCCGAAGCGAGAGCGCCTGGAGGTATCACAAAGTATACGTTCAGCGCATTCTGTTGTCATTTTTTGGAACCTCTTCGCGCCACCGACATGTGACAGCAGCAGTTGTAAAGTGGCTGTTACAAAGGCGTGCACCATGTCGGGACGTAAGAAAGGTAAGTTTTATGTTCTGTTGCAATTTTACGGATTTAGAAGCATATTTATATTCACAAATGTTTCATTTATTATGTAAATAAATATCTTTACTCAGGAATAGTTCTTAGTCATCAAAATGTTCCAATATTCAGGAGGTATCACCAGTGATACCTCAGGACTCTGTTACTACAAATCACCCTTCTTTGTTTCATATGTTGTAGTGGCATATTGTTACTAAATATTCTTTTGTAAGCTTTTGTTATCCAGCATTAAATTACGATGTTTCCCTGCATGTAACTGTATTAGGCTTTTGTTTTATTTCGAGAATAGACGAAAATGTTTATAGTAATCACATTTTCCTGCTGTAGGCCTAACTGATGAAGAAATAGCGGATCTATTGGCGGTGGAGGACCCCAATATTTCAGAGTTGGAAATATCTGAAGAAGAAGAAGATGAGGTAGATATAGCTGTCAGACCACCAACACCTGCAGCTGATGAGTCATCATCTGATTCAGAGGACGATGAAGTGCCTTTGAGTGAGATGCAACACAGAGGTGCTAAATGGAGACACAAGACTGAGTAAGCAGTTGCTAAGGGCAAACAGGTGTCTTATTGAAGGTATAGTTGGCAAAACATTATTATATTTTACTTTTATTTCCAGGTTTAATTCTGAAGCACCAGAAACAACAACAGATGACATCCCAACTGTGAAGTCACCATTTCAGTATTTCACGCAGTATATTTCCCAAGAACTTTTTGATGATATGGCTTATTTTATGAATATACGCCATGTTCAACTTACTGGGAAATCTATGGATTGTAGTGGAGCGGAATTAAGAAAATTTTGGGGGGTCAGTATGTTAATTTCATTACTGGGATTCCCTAGACTGAGAATGTGTTGGGAAAGGCGAACCCGTTATCCATTGATTGCAGACACTATTAGCAGGGATCGATTTTACTTGTTAAGAAATAACCTCAAATTGGTTGATGACAATGCTGTGTCAGAGGAAACCAAGCGAAGTGACAGTTATTGGAAGGTACGTCCACTTCTTGAAAGTGTAAGAAAAGCATGTCTAAATCATCCCCGACCAACTCATGTATGCATAGATGAGCAAATGATACCGTTCACAGGTCAAGTAAGAACAAGGCAATATGTCAGGGGCAAACCTCACCCTGTTGGTTTGAAAAACTTTGTGTTAGCTACATCTGATGGTATACCACTTGACTTTATGGTATACCAAGGAAAGGGTAAAGATATCACATCTGAAAAAATTCCAGTACCTTACAGTCTAGATGTTGGAGGTCGCGTTGTGCTAAGACTTTCAGACTCCTTGCCACCTAGATCACTTTTATACATTGACAGATACTTCACATCTGTGCCCTTACTAGACAGTCTCCTAACACATGGGGGAATCTTAGCAACAGGGACTATCATGGCCAGTCGTCTCCCAAAAGCTGTAAATTTCAAAAGAGATTTAGATTTGAAAAGGGAGGGTAGAGGTTCATTTGATCAAGTTGTAAGGACTGATGAAAAAATTACTGTAATCAAATGGTTTGATAACAAACCTATTTATGTTGCATCTTCTGCATTTGGTGTACACCCAACCATTCAAATTCAACGTTGGTCAAAAAAAGATAAGATTATGTACAGATCCATAGACCAAATGCAGTTACAAAGTATAACACATATATGGGTGGTGTGGATCTCCTGGATAGAGTTGTAGGAAAATACCCAATGAGAGCCAGAACAAACAAGTGGACAGTGCGCGTGATCCATCACTTCATAGATTTCGCTGTTGCAGCAGCATGGCTAGAATATAGGCAAACAATAAAAATTAATAAATTTGTGAGAAAAGACATTATGCAATATCAAGCATTCAAACTTGATGTTGCTCAAAACCTTATTTTTTATGGAGCTCCAGAAAATGAGCAAAGCTCAGACTCAAGCACGGATGATGATGATGATGATGATGATTGTCCACCAGCAAAACGGGCAAGAGCACCAAAGGCTTTGCCATCTCGACAATTCAGGGTGTTAAATGCTAAACACATGCCTGAGATGATGAACAGTAAACAGAAAAATAGATCAAAATGCAGGTTAGAGGTTGTAGGGGCCTAACTTTTGTCCGATGTTCTACTTGTAAAATGTTCTTGTGCCTCACAACTGAAAGAAATTGTTTTGCTCTTTTTCATAAGTAGTATAGTTATGTATCTTTTACTAAAACAGCATTAATTTTAATGCTTAGAACATTTTTGTTATTAATGTTACATGGATGACTTTGTATTAAATAGACCGTAGGTATCACATATGATACCATCTGTAAAAAATGTCTGAAAATGAAAATAAAATTTTATAGTGTATTTTTGCTTTATTTGTGTCAATACTAATTGTGCATATGAGCCTCAACTGAATCAGACTTAAAACTTGCCTTCAGGACTCTAGACGTTAATTTTGTGCGGGATCCACCAGACTGTCTAATGATGCGGGATCCCGCGGGATTGCGGGATCCCACTTTGCTGGATTGCAATCCCTACCAGCAATTCCTCAGTCCACTACGATGTGTCGTCCAGTATTGTTCTTCGCGTCTGTGTACCAGCTAAACGCCGGAGATTCCAAGAGGTTGACTTTGGGTTTGTCTCCACAACGTGATTTTGAGCCTGTTGTGGTACTTGAGAGGGTGGGCTATAACAAGATCACCCTCTCATTCGAAGAATGGGACGTCCTCATCAGGGAGTCGGACGAGGTGTCCAGTATGTTCGCTGGCAGCGGCCAGACCAGTATCACACTCGGCAAGCATACTGTTTCCTGCCGGACGTTGTCGAGGGTGAAAAAAAAAAATATGTTTCCACCACATTAGTGATCCTACCAGCGGCAGTTTCCTCGCCGAGTCTACATGGCAGAACATCATAGACGTGCAGCCGGCAGTGACCGCATCCTTATTCACCAGGAAAAAGTGGAGCTACAACGCATCAGTATACTACAAGGTATTTGTGAGTGAGTTGGCTTATAAAGTGCTGAGTTACTACTACCATGGCATCAGTGCCAGAGATAATTGATGTGCACATAGACAGCGTCACCCTAGACATGTGTCGCATAGTTCTACAATTGAATTTGTGCAGCTAAAAAATTAAATCAAAGCATACAAAAATTTGATTGTACTTAATGATGTGAATAAAATTATAAGCAGAGAATTTGGTGTGAGTAAATAAAAGCAGTTTACCAGATTTTTCTTTTGTCATTTCACCTTTCCTAATTAAATAATAAGATAGTATATATTTGTTTAAAAAAATCTTTTATTTCTCCCACCAACTGGCGATTAAAAATACATTTTCAATTGTACACATATTATTACAAAATATATGTAAGTTACAAAGTTTTCTCGAATTATTTGTCTTGGGGTGGGCATCCTAAATCTTAGTAAACCAAAAATTCAAAATTCGCACAGTTTTCTCCTAATCAGTTGCAGCGATTTCAGGTACCAAAATGTTCATTCAAGGGGGTTCAACTGCAGTTTTCCAAGAAAATTCTCCCTTTTTCCATGAAATCATATTTCAACCAATCAGGAGTCAGGCGAGTTCTCCATTCGGTTTAAATGTTCCCATCTGACGCCAACCTTCAGATTCAGGACCAAGTATGACAATTGTTTGTAATTGCATGCTTTTTTTCAACTAACCACGATAAAGTAACCATAATGCTCTTAGCTAACTTGGTCTTCAAACAGGCATCATAACCCACATTTTCATAGAAGATCTCCACACATCGACAAGTATCCAAAACGTCACAATAGGTGCAGAAACTAGTTCTATTACGCCGAAGATAGCGTCCACACTTGAACTGTCGTAAATTGTTTGGTCATTCGTATATGAAAGTGGGTGTTTGTATATTTTATCCACTCAGGCCTCATCACCTATGGGCAGAACTCCTGTTAAAAATCATCAGACAGACGAGTTAAAGTAAGGTATCAACATACTTACGCTAATATGCACAAAGGGAGATGCAGATACACATGTCCATGTCTACAGCGAGTTCAGCACAACTACCAGTACCAATCATGGAAACGAAAAAGTGGTGCAGTACTCTTGCCTCATGACTGACTGAAAAACAGAACTCTCCTTACATATCATCAGCCTGACAAGATAGAGGGTGTGCAAAAGAAGGACATGTTTTCACCATACATCTCAGTATTTATTCTATACATAGTGCTCATCACACCCAATTGATTACATGTACCATCAACACATCTCTCCCACACAGCAATCCTTTCTACCATTCATTAACAGTACCCCAGGTACCATGAGTTGCAATAGACACTTGACTATCAGCAGATGCCAGAAAACCGCATATTGATACTGGGTCTCATCCACAAATCCATATGTCTCCACACACAAGCAGCAAATCTTACATCCAGACAGAAGAGTTTAAGTAATGTATTGCCATATTTACCCATACAGACACAGAGAGAGACGCAACACACGCACATTTCCATGCCTACAGTGAGCTCAATGCAACAACCAGCCCAATTATCGTAACGAAAAAGTGGGGCAGAGCGCCCATGGCTCAATACTGACCAAAAAATCATCATTAACATGTGTTCCAAGTACCAAACTCTTCACATCAACATCGTATCATTTAACTCACACTCTGCCATTCAGAATCATGTGTGCTAGGTACAAAACTGTTCACATCATCAGCACCACCACGTCTATTCCACACCTCAGCCTTTTCAGCCATACAGTAACATGTACCCTGGGTACCATGAGAAGCAGTCATCAGACAGATATCATAACTCCGATATTCATACTAGGGGTCACCCACACACAAGCACAAAGAAACATAAGTGGAGGAACAACAAATCATATATCCAGACAAACGAGATTAAGTAATGTACCACCATATTTACGCATACAGTCACACAGAGAGACGCACACACACACATTTCTATGCCTGCAGTGAGCTCAACACAACAACCAGCCCAATTATGGTAGCGAAAAAGTGGGACAGTACTCCCATTGCTCATTACTGACCAAAAAATCTTCTGTAACAAGTGTTCCAGGTACCAAACTTCTCACATCAACATCGTCTCATTTATCTCACACTACAGACCTCTCTGCCATCCAGTATCATGTGTCCTAGGTGAAAAAACTGTTCACATCAGCACCACCACACCTACCCCACACCTAAGCCATTTCTGGCATACAGTAACATGTGTCCCAGGTACCATGAGTAGCAGTAGGCACTTGGTCATCAGACAGATATCAGTCTCACGCACAAATCCATACATCACCAAATACAAGCACACACCAACGTAAGTGTAGGATCAGCACATCATACATCCATACATATGAATTTAACTAACGTATCTCTATATTTACGCATACATACACAGAAAGACTCACACACCCGTGCATTTCCATGCCTATAGCGAGCTCGACACAACAACTACCACAATCATAGTGTCAGGTTGCTCGGGTGGTTTAATTAATATAGTAATTAATTAAGTAGTCCACCATAAAGTTGAGTTTAACATTTTTTGTTTATTTTCAAAACAACGTCAGCGATATTATTTACATGCATAGATACAATCCAGAGATACTACTGACGCAATCTTTGGCAGTTCCAAAGTGAATCTGTATAAAACAAACAGTAAACTAAACACTGTCCTTCTGCTGATTTCTTTATATAGGCTCTATCGAAATTTCTGGAATTCTTTAAAAGCGTCCGCCAGATATTACTCGAACATTAACAATTATTTAAACAATCAAACATATTAAAAACAATCATAAATAGTACTTAATCATTTAACATCATTACAAAACGGTCAGAAATGGAAATTAAAGACACTTAAACACAAAATTATTTACAGAAATCATTTTAAATTGTAGAAAATTGTCCTGTAGACATCGTAACTTGCATTAATACTTGGAATTACACACATTCAAGCAATTTTCTTGTACAATTCCGTTCTTAAACATATTAAATGGCCTTTAAATAATTTCTTCTCATAAAATAAAGTCTATATACACTGACTTACAAGAAATTGAAAACCAAACATACTAGATCATATTAAAGCAAACTTTAGTTCACTTCAGGTACTTCATTAAATAAAATTCTATTTAAAGTTCAGGTATGAGGGCTGTTACAACCTCTCCCAGGATTCACTTAATTTTACACAGTTAAAATTGATTGAATCCGTCATGACTCTAAGCAGGTTGAATGTACACATAATGCCAACAGAAACAGGTTACCATCAATCAACCATAATGACTTTTACAATTAGGCAATGTACATATACAATCCTTCATTACATACATCATTTGTACTGGGCATCTCGTTTTTTATGACGTTGTTAAAATTGAAAAATTAATGACATGCATTATTTTATAAATTTATTTGCAAAATTAATCCCAGGTAGGCGCCAAGAATGGAAGTGTTCTCTATCCGAGAGAAGCGACATTCCAATTCTGAAATACTTATAATCAAAGCAATGGTACTTTTAAAATACCATTAAAAAACACAAATCTTCATCTATTCAAATAATATACTGATACATTGGAAAGGAAGTTATTGAAAGCAGGGTTTACAACACCTATTATTTTCTTTGAATATAAAAGTGATGGGTTTATTGAACAGAACTGAATATTAAAAGTTTCTTTTGAACAATTTAGAGCTTGATTCTCATCTCAGAGCGTTGCCTAGGGTTGAATGACGCAAGAGTGTCTATACATCGTCGCCGTTCTTTACCGTAGCTGATGAGTTGCGGAGAAATCAGACGGACCATGTTGGTCAGCTGGGTGCAAGGTCACTTGGCGAGCTAGCTCCCCGCAGGTAGTCACCTCTCCGGCAATCTCCCGTGGTGCGCCGGTGTGGATTGTTTGCTGGCCAGAAACAGAATGTCTTCTCTCCCGCTTGTTCGCTCCGTTAAAAACTTGCAGGCTCCCGAGTTTTAGCAGACGCGGGAAATTTCAGCGAGTCACAGCGTTTGGCGGGTCGTCCACGATCTCCATTGGCGCTCCTCATGCAACATAAAAAACTTATGGTTTCTAAAAGTTCGTAACACAGTTTGATTCGCTGGTTCCCAACAGTCCGCAACCTGACTTTTCTCCGAAGCATCGTTTCTCTAGTTTCAACTTTCTACTGTATCAGGAAATCCCCATTTCGGCACAGTCCCTATACTGTCCTTTGAATTTCATTGAATGCGTAAAGCTGTTAACTTTACGGCCTGCCATAAATCGTCCGGTCTTTCAGCGCAGGTATGAGTCACCTGGCTCTCGCCGATGCCAAAGAAACGTGGAATTCACACGCATAAATTTCCCGTTGGACATTACAGTACATAGTTCATGACACTGATTCTGATTACAATAATTAAATGTCTTTTTACAGATCCAATCATTTTTTCAGTTACTGTTTTACACAACAAACATTCAATGCCATCACCTTAAGTTACAATTATTTTTTTCATTTCAACTTAAACACTTGATGTCTGCTTGTTAATGACAACAGTCTTTTTACAGCTGATAATTTGTCACCACAATGTAGCAAGTCCCCACATCATGAAAACACCAAAAGTCTCTAGACAAAACTTGACAAATTGCTTTATACATATGAATTCTTACATTTTACACCTTCAGTATTATTACATCTGCAATTGAACTGAAGTACTCAAATCAACTATCTATATACATTAATTGACAAAATCTTATTTACAAAATCAGATATTTACAGGTTGTTGACCCCTCCCCAAACCATGCATTCCAAAAACTAATTCTATAAGTGGGTTCCAGGATTTCTCTGGAAACCCAAAACCATGTAAATTACTTTTTCGTTACTTTCCAGTTTTCTTCTACTTTTGTATACACATCTAATACTACATTTCTATTTACACAGAGTTTCACTGTATGTTGCAAGATTCACAAACTTTGCATCATCTGAAACAACAGACTTTGATATAGCCATTGAACAGCTGATACATAAAATGGTTCTGTTTTTACAAGTAGTTTTTCCTTTACCAGCAATGTTGCTGAATCAACTGGTAATACAATTTCACAATCATCACTACTGCAGTTTAGTCTGTCATTAGTTCCAATTCCACTCTCCATTGTCTGATTACTACCTATACCTACCAAACTATCTGAATCAGTACCTACAACTGTTTTAACATCAGGCTCAATGACTTCTTCCACAATATGCTTATTTTTCCGCAGCAACTACGAGTTAACTATTAGCTTCTACATCAATGAGTGTACAAAACATAGTGTCACCTAAGTCACATTCTGTACATTTTTCAGAGTCAGAAACTGGCAAAGTGAACTTCTTACTCCCACCCGTTTCTTCACTACTACCATCTACATCACGTAAAGAACTAAATAATACTAGCTGACCCGGTCACGCGTTGCTGTGACTTTGTAATTATAGTACGTTGGATTAATGTTATTCTAAACTTCCTAAAGTAGTCAAATTAATATTCACTAATAAAGACAAAACATTGTAGTTGATTTGGAAATTCAAATGTAATTGGTAAATAATTACAAAGAGTTGAAATTAAGGACAAACGATCATAAAAAAATTTAATTTACATTTTATTACAAATTACTTAATTGAAATTATATAAAAATTGATATTTATAAAAATAAATAAATAAATTATTTTTATTTATTTATATTATTTATTTATTTATTTATTTATATAATTTATTTATATAAACTGAAATTTCAGTTTTATAAATGAGGCATATGAAGTTGATTTTTTAACATTTTTAACAATTATTTTCATTATTTTAAATTATTACAATTTATAATTTTAATTTATCTAAGCGCTAAGTGATGCACAATATTTTTAGTTAGCCTGTCTTTTGCTAATACAAATAGATTTCATGGTTTCCCTATACGTGAGCAGGCGACATATAGTTGCCCATGGGAGAAACACGTATTTTCCAAATCCAAGCCGCAAACGGCCATTGTTTATTGTCATAGCGAAAGCCATACGAATCGGAAATTGAAGCCTTTTAAATTGTATTGGATATTCTGACTGTATCATTGGAATACGTGGCAACAGGACGATTTCTCCTTTAAACATTCCAGTCAAAATAGTTGCTTCAAGAACATTTCCGGTGACCCTTTTGATCACCAAACGTGTACCGTTCCATAATCTAGGTGGATTCAAATTATGAAGAAGAATAATCGGTGAACCAATCATTAACCAGAGATTGTGTGGCAGCATTCCTGTTATATCCAAAGAGTTTAAAAACTCATTTGGAAAATTTACGGCTTCATTTTCATGTACAATAGTATCTATTGATTTAAAAGACATCAGATCACCTGGCAACAACTGTCGTATCTGGAAGTTAATTTCGTTGACATCAACATTTTTTGCTGCCAAATTAGAACGATTACTGAACCAATTATGATCTAAGTAATTATTTGATATATCCAGGAACACACGCTGAGCTAGTTCATTTTTGAGTGAACAACAGTGCAGAATTTGTCTGGCAATTTGATGTATTGTGTATTTCGATGCAGTTCTATTTCACCTTTACCAATATCCAGCAATTGCTTACAAAATACTTGTGCCGATGGATCATTCTGCAACTGTACTCGCATGTTCATGGTCAATCAAAGTGTTTCGACATTCCGCCATAAAAACGATTGTTTTAAACATACGTTAATCTCATCAGCAAAAGTAGATCGAGGAATCACTGGTAATGTCTGTCGGAAGCCACCAGATTCTTGCATACGACGCTCAGCTGTCCTGATTCTTTGAACTTCCTTACTTGCCGCGATTTGTGTTGCTGATTGATGAGCTCTCTCATCGTGCGTCGTGCCTCTCTGCTACACGCATTGTCGAGGTTAGATTCTTTGGCGACATTTCACTGAAAAATATTTGCCTTTCTGAAAGCCTTAAAATAAGACACTATAATACAGTGGTGAAACCGGAATTTTTGGGTCAATTGAAAAATACAGTCAAATGGAAGTTAAGAGCTAATGAGGAAATATATAACAACATTGAAAAATAACAGAAATAGAAGAATTATATTTTTTTCGATACATTTATAGCATGGATGACACCAGGCTATCAAGAGGTTTAGAAAGATTTGAAACGTAATAATACCAGTGAACTGTATGGAAAATTTTTTTTTTTCGATAGCAGACTTTGAATATGGCAAGATTCACAGGTAGAGAGGAGTGCAATAATGAAGGAGTACTGGGGAAGAAGAAAGAAAAAAAAACAACAGGAGAGGAATTGAAATTGCCACATGGTCTCTAGTTGACCATAACAAAAAGAAGAAGAAAAATGATAAGCTATCGAGAAATACTTACACGATTCGAATTTATCGTAACGTTTTCTTCAATGTTATATTCATGTGTGTAATTACTTTGTCGTTAGGTATAATGACACACAAACGATGAACAACAATACGGTATAATTATAACACAATACACAGCACAATTAAAATTAAAGAAACTCGCACATATGGCGTGGAATAGACTGCAGCATAAATAAATCGAAATACAACCCCATCTACTGGATGGTTTGATCGCCATCTGTTAGGAATATACTGTAGCATAATTAAATTGAAACAGAACGTGATCGACTGGATGATTACCCAACCTAGCTAACCAAGTGTTGTATCGATAAGTTAACACATCGCCATCTGTTAGAAACTTATGGAACTATAATAATGGTTTCTACTGGTTGGGCATTCTGCCATTGTCGTAGGCGCCTTTACCCATGGAGGAAGGAATAATATGGAGACGACGCAAGAGACCTTTGCCACGCATGGAAGTGAAGCAGGCCGGCGGAGGAGTGGGGGGGCATGGCCGGAGTGGTGGGGACTTGACCGCTTCCCAACAAACACGGGGAGTATGGTTAAACACCTCAAGGGGACTCTAGGATAAACGTGACGCCGCAATCTGGTGATGGATTATTATGTAACTCGATGAGACAAATAAAAAATGAAGAATAAAATTTTTTGATATCCTGCTTAGTTTTCGAGATATTCTGTCTCAAATGTGAAATGGTTTTGGTTGAAATTCAGAAGAAAAAATTATTCAAAGTCAAATTTTATGATGAATTTTTATTTAAAAAGACGAGACAAATAAAAAATAAAGAGTAAAATTTTTCGATATTTCACCTAGTTCTCGAGATATACTGTCTCAAAAGTGAGGTGTCTTGAGTTGAAATGCAGAAGAAAAATTTCGCAAAAGTCAAATTTAATGATGGATTCTTATGTAACACGACGAAAAAACTCGATAATAAGGAATAAATGTTTTCGATATCTTGCTTAGTTTGGGGGATATACAACAACCAAATTGAGGGGTTTAGGTTTGGATGCAGGCTGGACCAAAAATTAATTCTGTCAAAGCCACAATGATTACATGGTTGACATGCAGAATGGATATTTCAGTTTTATTACTACCACTTGTGGTTAGTCTGAAATGTGTCCTAGACCAGAAAAAAGTAAGAGGACCCACTCTAGGGATGAGCAACCCAGACATTTTGTAGGCTGGTACCAGAAATAAAATGTTTCCGCATAATTTATAGTTAATATAAAGTGTATCAACAAAAAGTAAAGAGTGATACTTTACTATAATGTATGGTTGGCATCATGCGGTGTTCTTTTAAGTAACTTCAAGCAAGTGTGCTCCAATCATAAATGCGATGATGAGTCACTGTCTGAACAAGCCTATACTTTTTTCAACAAAATAACTTATCACGCTAGAAGAACTCTACTTCAACTTCTGTTTAAAAGGGCAGAGGCTTTATTATTACCTTTAAAAATAAAAGAGCCGTTTCACAATTGTTGCTATTACAGGAATGTACAAGTAACTTTATGACACAGAATTTGATTCATTATTTTCCTTTACTTCACATTATTAATAATGAATTAACATGTGGTTAAAGGTAGGGACCGTGCACAAACTACACGGCCTGGTCCGGGGGGGGGGGGTGCTGGAAGGCTACGTTGAGCTATGTAGGGAGAGGGGGGGGGGATTCCAAGCCAGGCCACGTAGCTATCCTTTCATAAAATTTGTCACAGTTAAAATGAGGAATGGAATTCACAACAGCATGTGAATATTTATTGGTTTAATTCTAGATGGCGATACCGCTATAGCACCTTTCTGCCACACGCAGCTATCAAAGAATTATCCGTACCACTTTTATGACATTTTTCTTCTGGTCCAGGCTGTATTTCAACCTAACCTCAACTGCTAGGAATAATTTAAAAAAAAGCTAGATCCCTGTACTGGTAGTAGGCCTAAAGTAGTTGTAGCAGTATCATGATCTAGAATTAAACCTATTTATTTCCCTCAGCTAATTATCTCCTTATGTAATTTATAATAGTCTGACAAGAGAAAACAGTGCAAAATGTCTTCTGGAATCAAAAGGGGGAAAAAAACCTACTTGCTAGGTGAGGGGGGGGGGAAGGGGGGTGGAGGCAAAAGCCAAGTTGGTCTACATGGGGAGGGATAGTGGTTCACAGGAGGCCAAATTGGAGCTATGTGGTTTATGCACGCTCTCTTATGTATGTATCTCAATTGATGCTATCTATAAACATTAGAAATTAAGGAAAAAAAGTCTGTTAAAAATTATTTTAATAGAATTTTATTTGCCAAAACATCTACAGCCACAAAAAAAGACTAAGGGTATTATTATTTTATTTAATTTCAATGGAGCACACGCTCCATAATATCCAAGTGTAATTAGGAAACAGTGATACAAGATTGATTGAAACAGAAAGTTATATATGTAATTTGAAAGTGTCACCATATGGCAAGATAATACTTGACAGCAGTAGGAGCACTGGATTCTTAGGTTTTCTGATTCATGTTTGAAGTATTTCTTTAATTCCTTAGTTATTGATCAAAAAATCTTAAAATATATATTAGCATATAAATTTAGTCAGGATCACTTTGAAATATTTTTACAATGTATCAGATCTTTGGGGGGTGGAGGGGGGGGGGAGGAATTCAAACAATCCCACTGCCCATACAATTTAAAGCAGCTTATAAAAAAAAAAACCTACTCTTGAAATGTGAAGTGAAATATGCAAACACTGGTAATTGTATACTCCTGGAAAAATTGTTAATCATGCTCCAGAACATATTATAAATTTTACATCAAGACATCATCGAATTATTGAAGAGGAAAAAGAATTACAGTTTCCTCCCAAGTCCGACCACGAATGTATGTTTGATGCAGGTGCACTAACTGTTTTAATAGATCATATTGTACACTACATTTCAGGATTTGTGGTACACAAACATCTAAAAATATTAAAAAGTGAAGAGTGTGTTAGTATATTGTGATCTCCAATTCTATTATTTTGGGGATCTCTCAAAACGTACAAAAGTAGAGATGGTCTTATTCATCGTTCACTTGATATAAGTAACATTTGTGAAACGTTTTAAAAAGTATTTAGCAGAAATGTGCATTCAAATTTTGGTTTATTTTTTTAAAAAGAAGTTAAACATTTTGCAAACTGAAACACAAGTTGTTCAATTGATAATCTGTGAAAATTTATTCAGTCACCTTAATTTGCGAACAAAGTCATCCCATTGAGAGCTATGACTAAATATTTATAGACGTGCTGCAAAGTTTGCTGTGTCTACCGCTCACTTCAACAACGATAATTACAATTCAACTTACTTATGAAATGATATTCCAGGTTCATTCCTGTCTGGCCTATTTGTGCAACCGTACGCAACACAAGCTGGCATTTTTAAACACTTATACACAATACTAAATGAAATAATCACTGCCTCTACCACAATGTGAACACCTTAATTGTTGGGAAGCGCCATATGGTCGCTGCCGGTGCTGCCACCATGCGGGAGAGTTTAGTGCTTGCTTCACCGATTTAAGCTCACTTCTTCTCCATATAATTCCTTCCTCCATGCCTTTACCTAGCCCTCCCATCCTGCCTGGTACAGGGGACCTACATTTTAACGTCGAATCCGAACCAAAGTACCATCCTGGCGTATTTCACCTTACACAGCATGCTGCGCCTAAGATTAATGCCGGATTAAGCGCCTATAAAAATCCCCGCCGAGACAGGTACTCGAACCGGGGACCTTCCCATCTCCAGTCAGACGCCCTAATCACTAAGCCAGCAGACCGCTTATCTCTGGAGGCTTACAAATAATTACAAAACATTGTCCTATGACAAACATTTAATCAACATTTATTTCACAAATAATAAATATTGAGGTCTATAATCCAGATAAAAACTATCCTATCTTTTAAGTTGGACTAAATTACACACAGTAAGCCAAATTTCATCAAAATCGGTTATGTAGTATCGGAGTTCATCCCGGACGAACATCGTGACACGAGATTTTTATATATATAAAGATAAAGATATGAGCTGGGTCAAAATTAGGACATTTTTCCAACTTAGAGATTGGTACATAAGGTTTTTCACTCACTCTCTCTTCAGTAGCAAAACATCCTAACGCACAATTCTCCTTCTCAACTAGGTCTTCTTCTGTCGACACCACCATAACACCCTCCTCCTCAAGAAATCTGAGAAATTCCTCGATTTCAGCACTCTTACAAATTTTCTCACCACCTATACAAGCAAACATAGTCCCAACGAGGCCGTGCTGGATCCCACCAGTTTCAGATAGCCATACGGTACTATTTGCTACAAATTCTGCATTATTTTTGGTAATTAAGTGGTGACCATTCCGTAAATCTTCCGCATTAAAATTATTACTTTAACACACTGACCTGAGTGATAAGGTACATGGTGGTCCCCTTCCTGCTTTATCGTATTATCAACCTTTACATCATTAACATTATTAATTACATCCATCATAACCCTATCATGAAACTCACTTGCTGCTACCTCCACCAAGCTACCTACCACTATGTGACTATCTCCTACGTTAGATTCAGGAACTTTCTTGCCACGTTCTGAAGTTACAACCTTGTCACAGTTGGAGATGTCACTACAGAAACATTACTATCAGAAACTACTTCCTTTACAGTTAAATCAACTGCTTGCTCATCATTAGGAATGACTTCAATCTCTTTGACAATTTTATTTTTCTTAGAGCCACCACTAACCAAATTTTTAGTAAGTTTTGACCCACCAGTATTTCTAACTATAACCTTTACCTCATGGGAGACAGTACTAAACCCAAACTCCTTCCCACCACTGTTGGGTCCCACACAGTGGGGATCTTAGTTTGACTGCTCCCCATGCTGTCTTTCCTTTCCAGTTTGAGGGTTCTGTTCCTTAACCTTCCCATTATCATTTCTCCTTGCATAATTACCATGATATCTTCCCCTGGATCTACCATTTCTTGATCTATGATCCTCGCTTGAAGGACTTCTGTTTTCCCTCCTACGGTAATGATGGTAATACCGATCAGAGAATGACTCCTGAGCATCCAAACTCCTCAATAATTCAGAAACCCTATCCACATTGACTACATCCAAAGTAGCAATTAAATTTCTTGTTTGCTGAGGTAGCCTAGCTCCTATCAAATCAATGAATTCTTCTTCCCCATAAGAATGATCTAAAAACTTACACCGGATCCAACATTCGTGAAAAAAATCATGCTAAGTTTCTTTACCAGGTTTATAGGGCCCACCAGTCATCAGCTCCCTCTTCTCCTGAATCTGTCTACTAGTTGACAAAAAATGTTTCAAAAAGTTTTCTTTAAACAGCTTATAGTCAGTCACTTTCCTAACTTGCCTATCGCCCAATGTCCTAGCATAAGACTTTAGATGTTTACACACAAGTGCAATTTTCTTACTGTCGGGTAACACATTAAAATAGTCAGATTTTTCAAAATTATCTATAAACTCAATAGGGTGAAGTCTGCCACTGTCATCATAGAATTCAAATTCTTCCTTAATATCAACACTAACAATTGTGTTACCTGTTAAAGGAACCAGCTGACTTAACTGAACTTGTAACCCAGTAACCCTTGTCTCTAACTGACTAACGTTACATTGGGTTGCCTCCAATCCCTGGGTAAGTTGTTCCTGATGCTGAACCAATGCATTAACATTTTGTTTAATTTCATGTCTCAGTCAGTAGCTTTAATCCCATTTGCTTGGAATAAACTGATATATTCCTCCTTCATCATATTACAATCTTCTCTGACTTCCTTCATCTCCTTGCTATATTTACAGTCTGCTTCATTAATTAAACCAACACATGCATCTTTAGTGTCTTTACAAATTTGGTTAACCTTTTCAAATATCTCCTGACACTCTACAACTGCATGCTCCAGTTTCGAATTTAAATTATTAACATCCTCTTTAAATTAAGAACTGAAACCCAGACATTGCCTACTGATCTTCTCATTAAAAAAGTCGGCCAATTCAGAGAATTTGCTCTCTAAATCCAATTCATTTTTAAATTCAGAAAACTTACTGTCAAATTTTCTATTGATTTCAGCAAATTTTGTCATTATCACTCCTTAACTCACTTCTAAATTCAGAAAATAGAGAATTAATCTCCAAAAATTTGTTTTCGAGGTTTAACTCGTTTTTAAATTCAGGAAATTGAGAATTAATTTTAGAAAATTTGCTGTTATTGTCACTCTTCAATTCACTTTTAAATTCAGAAAATTTACTATCTATTTCAGAAAACTTACTATCGAATTTACCATCAAGTTCCGAAAACTTTGCATTAAGATTGGCTACAAAAGATTCTAGAAATGTTTGTAGATTCTGACTATCAGCCATTTTCAGTTATTAGCAAAATCAATATGAGGATAAAAAGAATTGAAATTTTTCTAACCTGCCACAGAATAACATGCAAAAGCAAACATTTGAATATTCAGTACTTACTGTTCGTCCTCAGTTTTGTATCACTTAAATACTTTTCGTCACCTTAAATTTCACCTAGCAGTACTTTTTCACCACTAAACACCACTTTTTTCACTGATTAAAACACTTAACCACACTTTTCACAATCAAAACATTGTACTACTGGAAGTCGTAGTTTTTCTAAGTATCCAGTTTCGAAGAAAATCCGCTTGCTGTCGGAAAATTATTGCAGATTCCAAACGTCGAAGGAAAATCTCCGATGAGTGCTGTCAACTCGCTGTACTCATTTTGAAGTCGTCGCCGAATAATTCACTCGTCGAAATTCTCCAACCCGTGCCGCTTCTTCTAATCGTCAAGTCGCCGTCCGTCGATAACTCGTCGCAATTTGCTGCAGATTCTTTTAGAAAATTAACATTTCACAGATGAATAATAATTTCTTGTCCCTTGACGGTCACCATGTCAGGTTGCTCGGGTGGCTTAATTAATATAGTAATTAAGGCAGTTCTATCATTACCGTGGCGCCAAAATCTGATGATGAATTCTTGTAGAACTCGACGAAACAAATGGAAAATAAAGAATAATTTTTTTTTTTGATATCTCGCTTGGTTTTCGAGATATAGCACGTTAAAAATCAGCCTTAGGTATAGTTCCTTCTGCTTTTTGATGTTTTTTCTTCTGGTCCAGGCCGTATTTCAACCTAACAACAATCACTAGGAAGAACATAAAACACCTATAGTGCATTTCCACCATTTAGATATGGTGGTTTTGGTGAAAAAAATTTTTTGGTCCAGGCTTGATCTAACCCTAACCTTATCACTTTTGAGATACAATATCTCGAGAACTAAGTGAGATATCAAAAAAATATTATTCTTTATTTTCCATTTGTCTCATCGAGTTACGTAAGAATTCATCATCAAATTTGGCTATAGCGAAATTTTTCTTCTGGTCCAGGCCGTATTACAACCTAACTACGTCAATTTTGAGATACGATATCTCGAGAACCAAGCGAGATATCAAAAAAATTTTATTCTTTATTTTCGATTTGTTTTGTCGAGTTCTATAAGAATCAATCATCACATTGTGGCGCCACGGTAATGATAGAATCCCCGTAATTAATTAAGTAGCCCACCATAAAGTTGAGTTTAACATTTTTTGTTTATTTTCAAAACAACGCCAGCGATATTGTTTACATGCAAAGATACAATCCAGAGATACTACTGACGCAATCTTTCGCAGTTACAAAATGAATCTGTATAAAACTAACAGTAAACTAAACACTGTCCTTCTGCTGATTTCTTTATATAGGCTCTATCGAAATTTCTGGAATTCTTTAAAAGCGTCCACCAGATATTTCTCAAACATTAACAATTATTTAAACAATCAAACATATTAAAAACAATCAGTAATAGTACCTAATAATGGAAATTAAAGACACTTAAACACAAAATTATTTACAGAAATCATTTTAAATTGTAGAAAATTGTCCTGTAGACACGTAACTTGCATTAATACTTGGAATTACACACATTCAAGCAATTTTCTTGTACAATTCAGTTCTTAAACATATTAAATGGCCTTTAAATAATTTCTTCTCATAAAATAAAGTCTATATACACTGATTTACAAGAAATTGCAACCCAAACATACTACATCATATTCAAGCAAACTTTAGCTCACTACAGATACTTCATTAAATAAAATTCTACTTAAAGTTCAGGTATGAGGACTGTTACAATGGCAACGAAAAAATGAGACAGATCCCCATGACTGGCCAAAAATAATCATACATGTTAGAGGTTGACATGTTTTCGCCATTCATCTCAGTACTTAAAGTCGAGTATAATCCTATCGTAATAGGCACACATACACATACACTCACATCTCCATGCATACGCACAGTTCCATATATCACCACACACTTCCACGTAACTCAAGGAAAGGGACTGAACGTCCTAGATCCAGCTGAATAGTTACAGAATGTGCGAAATGTGACATGTCTTTGCCACACACCTCAGTGTTCATCACACCCAACTGATTACATCTGGTGAAATCTTGAAATGAATTAGACTCCTACCATCATAATTAGAGACACAACCACACAGGAACACGCACACACACATACAGGGCCGCATTTAAGCATAGGCTACATAGGCTGCATAGCCTGTAGGGGCCCGCACCACAAAGGGGGGCCCGCACCACAAAGAGGAGGGCCCACACCACAACCGCAAAAGAAAGGTCGCCCATAAATTTTTTGGTCCGAATTTCGAATTTAAGCATCGATAAGAGGGGGCCCGCACCACAACCGCAAAGAAAAGATCGCCCATAAATTTTTTGGTCCGAATTTCGAATTTAAGCATCGATAAGAGGGGGCCCGCACCACAACCGCAAAAAAAAGGTCGCCCATAAATTTTTTAGTCCGAATTTCGAATTTAAGCATCGATAAGAGGGGGCCCGCACCACAACCGCAAAGAAAAGGTCGCCCATAAATTTTTTGGTCCGAATTTCGAATTTAAGCATCGATAAGAGGGGGCCCGCACCACAACCGCAAAAAAAGGTCGCCCATAAATTTTTTGGTCCGAATTTCGAATTTAAGCATCGATAAGAGGGGGGCCCGCACCACAACCGCAAAGAAAAGGTCGCCCATAAATTTTTTGGTCCGAATTTCGAATTTAAGCATCGATAAGAGGGGGCCCGCACCACAACCGCAAAAAAAAGGTCGCCCATAAATTTTTTGGTCCGAATTTCGAATTTAAGCATGGATAAGAGGGGGCCCGCACCACAACCGCAAAGAAAAGGTCGCCCATAAATGTTTTGGTCCGAATTTCGAATTTAAGCATCGATAAGAGGGGGCCCGCACCACAACCGCAAAAAAAAGGTCGCCCATAAATTTTTTGGTCCAAATTTCGAATTTAAGCATCGATAAGAGGGGGCCCGCACCACAACCGCAAAAAAAAGGTCGCCCATAAATTTTTTGGTCCGAATTTCGAATTTAAGCATCGACAGCCGGAGGCAGTCGGAGGGGCCACTGCCGACAGGGGGGGGGGACCCACACCACATGTATAGCCTAGGGGCCCACAAAGCCTAAATGCGGCCCTGCACACATATGTCCATGCATATACCACAATTTCATAAGTTACCACATATATACAAGTAACTGCAGGAAAGGGACCCGACACACGACGTCCACACTGAGGTGTTACATGATAGGCAGAGGAAAGCATGTATTTACAATACACCTCAGTTCTCACCACACTTACTTGGTTTTTAATGTGCCATCAGTATAGCTGGATGCTGGAACTAGGCTCTTGGCAATGTTTGGTCAAAGTCATTTTTTAATAGCAGCTTCTGAAAGACAAATTTGTGTCAATCTGGCATCAGCTATTGATGCCTAATGTTTCGGGCGGACTCGGTGGCATGGAAGATCCATTGTTCATTTCCGATGATGCTTCTTTTCTTCTGCTGGGCGAGTGTTTGTAGTTGGAGGATGGCACTTGTTGGAGGAAGACTTGATCTTCTTTCTACAGGGCAGGCACCATAGCATGCGGCATGGTCGCTGCCGAAGTTGGCACAGGTCGGAGTATCTTCACACGAACGCGAGCAGACTAGAACGCTGTGCCCCTCACCACAGCGGACACTTCGCAACTTAGATTAGCAGTCCTCTGCTAGGTGTCGGAAACTTTGGCAGCGGTAACACTGCGTGCTTGTCTTCTTCTTCGTTCTTGTAGTTTCCTTGGGGGCTCTGTCAGTTTGGCTATTGGCTCTTTGTCTGGTTGACCTAGGTACTGCTGGCAGTGGTTGTTCCACAGGTGGATCCGTGGAGAGGCAACTTGCATCAGGAACAGGTATTGTATCCAGATGCGAGGCCATAGGTTCTCCGTCAGATACTTGTGTGTGTGGACTGGTGGGGTCGGGGCGCTTGCTTCCGAGACACTCTATAGCTGCCTCGAAATCCGACTGGTGCACACTTGGAGCAGTCTTGTCAGGGTCTACCAGGATATATCAGGCGCAGCACCTCCATGATTTTGCCATGGTGTTCCAGTGAAGTCACAGATGTCAGTTGTCCCAAGACTTCCTGAAGAGTAGTTAGCTGACCAGTGCAGCTCTTCCTCACCGAGCGTGGCGGTGTAACGGATAGCGTTCTCGCCTCGCATTCGGGAGGACGGCGGTTCGATCCCCGTCCGGGCATCCAGATTTGGGTTTTCCATGGTTTCCCAAATCACTCCAGGCAAATGCCGGGATGCTTCCTTCAAAAGGCCATGGCCGAATTCCTTCCCATTCCTTGCCCCCCATCCTTTCCCGTCTCTAAAGACCTCGCTGTTGAGAGACGTAAATACAATAAAAAAAAAAAAAAAAAAAGCTCTTCCTCGAACCTCGGCGTGGGTGATGTCTCTTCAGTCACATTCTCGTTCTGATTGAAGCTTAATTCTTCTGTCTCTTGAGTGGGAAACAGGATTCGGTGGATGTTCACTAGGTACTCCACCTCATTGAAGTTTTCGGAGAAGGCGTTCGGGAAAGGAACGTATTTTGACCAGTCCTTTCCTTCTTCGATGACCGATCTGGCCAGGTGGGCGAGGAATAGATATATTGGAGCATCGTCTTGGAAGTCGCTAGTTTCTTCGACTAGTGACCTTGGTGATGACCACGAAGTCCAAGAAGAGTTCTCTGGAGAAGCCTACGCGGGTGACTGTCGAATGTCCGCATCTTGACCTCCTGGGGCAAGTGAAGTTACGCAGTCTTCTGCAGGAGAAGGCAGGAGCTGACGCGATGAAGCTGGTATGTCCTGGTGACATATGGGCGTAGCAGTCCCTGTCGGTGATGGTCGCCGCTGTTTCCCCATATAGCTGTCCCGAATACGATTGAGACCCAGGCTGCAAGTGCTTGCAGGGCCGACCAATCACAAAGCCGATTTCTGTGTTGACCGCGTGAAGAGCGGGACCGCGGCTGCAAGGTGTTCCGGAGCCGACCAAACTGACGAATCAGACGTTGCGGAAATCTTGGATGGCTTGCTATGAGCCAGGCCGCAACAGGGAACGGACTGTAGATGTATGCTATGGACGATGAGGAGGCGCCAGACGCCAACAGCGACCTCGCTATCCAGACTCTTCACAGCATCATAGGGAAGCGCGGCAAAGCTTTGAAGGCAGCTGCAAAAGAGCGCGCAGCGAGATTCTCAAAAAATCTCAAAACCTTCGAGCCCAAAATACTTGAGAAGATGATGTTTCAAGACAAGAGAAAACCTGAGTAATACCAGTCTAGCTCGCTGGAAGATCTGCGGCGGGTAGACCATCAAACCTATGGGATGCACTTACTCAGGCAAAACCCTGATAAGTCACCCTGCCCACCAACCAGTCCTTGCCTGGAGGAAGAGGCACAGCTAGAAACCGCCACGCCGACACCGGAATAAGTTCCAGAAGAAGACGTTCCAGACCAAATGTCCGTCGACAACGAGGCAGTATTCGGCACGGACGGCAACGCCATGGAGGAGGGCCCTGTGCTGCTCATCACAGCGCTGTTTGAGGGCAACGGGCTCACACTATGCGAGGAGCTGCGCCTCAAGACGGCGTTGCCCTTCATGAAGTGGCCAGCACGCAGCGGGGTACGTCTCTGCCTGATGTGCCCCAGTGACCTGCGGGTGGTGGAGGACCACTTGAGGGACGCCAACATCACATTCGAAGCTGCCGACTTCCGCCGCAGGAAGAGGAAGCTAGTTTTAAGAGGTCTCCCTCTGACAGCAGAGGAGGCAACAGTCACGACCGAACTCTAGAACCAGGCGGTGGATGCTAGCGATGTCCACCAGATACTACGAACCGGCAACGATGAAAAGATACCACTTTTCACATTCAAGTCGTCGGACGAGCCAAATCGCCTGAAGGACGTCAAGACTCTGATGGGGAAACCCAGCAGAATTTAAAAGAAGAGGCCTCCACCACCGCAGTACGGGCAGTGCTTCAAC
>JARYHS010013630.1:140800252-141283632 GCA_031002005.1 Vandiemenella viatica | reverse complement strand
ACTGATGTTTGTTGGTGGAAGTAGCATGGAGTTTCCTGTCGTGCACAACGTTCGCCGAATGCCGAAAGCTGTGGGGATGTGGGAGATATAATGATTAAAGTTGGTCAGTGCAGGGCGTTTTCATATTTCGACCAAAAATTCGTATCTCCGTATACTTCTCTTTCCTGCCACAACTACATAACATAGAGCCTTTGGTATTTGTGTGTGGTAGTAGAATCGTCTTCCTGTCGTGCACTATGGTTGTTAGATGTCGGTAGCTATGGGGTGTGGGAGATATGGGGGTTGAAAGTGGTCGACCTGTGGCAATTTCATACTTCTGCCAAGACAAAAGTGTCATGATGTATCACTTTTCAGCGAAAACTATAGATCACAGATAACTGGTGTTTGTGTGTAGTAGTAGCACAGAGTCACCTTTCGATCACAACAGCGGCCGATTTTCAGAAACTGTGGTACTGTGGTAGATATGGTGGTTGTAAGTGGCCGACCAAGGATATTTTCGTATTTCGACTGTCTCCGCATATGTCTACTTTTCTGCCACAACTACATAGCATAGAGCATTGGTGTTTGTGTTTGGTAGTAGAATCGTATCTCATGTAGTGCACTATGGTTGTTAGATGTCGGTAGCTATGGGGGTGTGGGAGATATGGGGGTTGAAAGTGATCGACCTGTGGCAATTTCATACTTCTGCCAAAGACAAAAGTGTCATGGTGTATCACTTTTCAGCGAAAACTATAGATCACAGATAACTGGCGTTTGTGTGTAGTAGTAGCACAGAGTCACCTTTCGATCACAACAGCGGCCGAATTTCAGAAACTGTGGTACTGTGGTAGATATGGTGGTTGTAAGTGGCCGACCAAGGATATTTTCGTATTTCGACTGTCTCCGCATATGTCACTTTTCTGCCACAACTACATAGCATAGAGCATTGGTGTTTGTGTTTGGTAGTAGAATCGTATCTCATGTAGTGCACTATGGTTGTTAGATGTCGGTAGCTATGGGGGTGTGGGAGATATGGGGGTTGAAAGTGATCGACCTGTGGCAATTTCATACTTCTGCCAAAGACAAAAGTGTCATGGTGTATCACTTTTCAGCGAAAACTATAGATCACAGATAACTGGCGTTTGTGTGTAGTAGTAGCACAGAGTCACCTTTCGATCACAACAGCGGCCGAATTTCAGAAACTGTGGTACTGTGGTAGATATGGTGGTTGTAAGTGGCCGACCAAGGATATTTTCGTATTTCGACTGTCTCCGCATATGTCACTTTTCTGCCACAACTACATAGCATAGAGCATTGGTGTTTGTGTTTGGTAGTAGAATCGTATCTCATGTAGTGCACTATGGTTGTTAGATGTCGGTAGCTATGGGGGTGTGGGAGATATGGGGGTTGAAAGTGATCGACCTGTGGCAATTTCATACTTCTGCCAAAGACAAAAGTGTCATGGTGTATCACTTTTCAGCGAAAACTATAGATCACAGATAACTGGCGTTTGTGTGTAGTAGTAGCACAGAGTCACCTTTCGATCACAACAGCGGCCGAATTTCAGAAACTGTGTTACTGTGGTAGATATGGTGGTTGTAAGTGGCCGACCAAGGATATTTTCGTATTTCGACTGTCTCCGCATATGTCACTTTTCTGCCACAACTACATAGCATAGAGCATTGGTGTTTGTGTTTGGTAGTAGAATCGTATCTCATGTAGTGCACTATGGTTGTTAGATGTCGGTAGCTATGGGGGTGTGGGAGATATGGGGGTTGAAAGTGATCGACCTGTGGCAATTTCATACTTCTGCCAAAGACAAAAGTGTCATGGTGTATCACTTTTCAGCGAAAACTATAGATCACAGATAACTGGCGTTTGTGTGTAGTAGTAGCACAGAGTCACCTTTCGATCACAACAGCGGCCGATTTCAGAAACTGTGTTACTGTGGTAGATATGGTGGTTGTAAGTGGCCGACCAAGGATATTTTCGTATTTCGACTGTCTCCGCATATGTCACTTTTCTGCCACAACTACATAGCATAGAGCATTGGTGTTTGTGTTTGGTAGTAGAATCGTATCTCATGTAGTGCACTATGGTTGTTAGATGTCGGTAGCTATGGGGGTGTGGGAGATATGGGGGTTGAAAGTGATCGACCTGTGGCAATTTCATACTTCTGCCAAAGACAAAAGTGTCATGGTGTATCACTTTTCAGCGAAAACTATAGATCACAGATAACTGGCGTTTGTGTGTAGTAGTAGCACAGAGTCACCTTTCGATCACAACAGCGGCCGAATTTCAGAAACTGTGTTACTGTGGTAGATATGGTGGTTGTAAGTGGCCGACCAAGGATATTTTCGTATTTCGACTGTCTCCGCATATGTCACTTTTCTGCCACAACTACATAGCATAGAGCATTGGTGTTTGTGTTTGGTAGTAGAATCGTATCTCATGTAGTGCACTATGGTTGTTAGATGTCGGTAGCTATGGGGGTGTGGGAGATATGGGGGTTGAAAGTGATCGACCTGTGGCAATTTCATACTTCTGCCAAAGACAAAAGTGTCATGGTGTATCACTTTTCAGCGAAAACTATAGATCACAGATAACTGGCGTTTGTGTGTAGTAGTAGCACAGAGTCACCTTTCGATCACAACAGCGGCCGAATTTCAGAAACTGTGTTACTGTGGTAGATATGGTGGTTGTAAGTGGCCGACCAAGGATATTTTCGTATTTCGACTGTCTCCGCATATGTCACTTTTCTGCCACAACTACATAGCATAGAGCATTGGTGTTTGTGTTTGGTAGTAGAATCGTATCTCATGTAGTGCACTATGGTTGTTAGATGTCGGTAGCTATGGGGGTGTGGGAGATATGGGGGTTGAAAGTGATCGACCTGTGGCAATTTCATACTTCTGCCAAAGACAAAAGTGTCATGGTGTATCACTTTTCAGCGAAAACTATAGATCACAGATAACTGGCGTTTGTGTGTAGTAGTAGCACAGAGTCACCTTTCGATCACAACAGCGGCCGAATTTCAGAAACTGTGGTACTGTGGTAGATATGGTGGTTGTAAGTGGCCGACCAAGGATATTTTCGTATTTCGACTGTCTCCGCATATGTCACTTTTCTGCCACAACTACATAGCATAGAGCATTGGTGTTTGTGTTTGGTAGTAGAATCGTATCTCATGTAGTGCACTATGGTTGTTAGATGTCGGTAGCTATGGGGGTGTGGGAGATATGGGGGTTGAAAGTGATCGACCTGTGGCAATTTCATACTTCTGCCAAAGACAAAAGTGTCATGGTGTATCACTTTTCAGCGAAAACTATAGATCACAGATAACTGGCGTTTGTGTGTAGTAGTAGCACAGAGTCACCTTTCGATCACAACAGCGGCCGATTTCAGAAACTGTGGTACTGTGGTAGATATGGTGGTTGTAAGTGGCCGACCAAGGATATTTTCGTATTTCGACTGTCTCCGCATATGTCACTTTTCTGCCACAACTACATAGCATAGAGCATTGGTGTTTGTGTTTGGTAGTAGAATCGTATCTCATGTAGTGCACTATGGTTGTTAGATGTCGGTAGCTATGGGGGTGTGGGAGATATGGGGGTTGAAAGTGATCGACCTGTGGCAATTTCATACTTCTGCCAAAGACAAAAGTGTCATGGTGTATCACTTTTCAGCGAAAACTATAGATCACAGATAACTGGCGTTTGTGTGTAGTAGTAGCACAGAGTCACCTTTCGATCACAACAGCGGCCGATTTCAGAAACTGTGTTACTGTGGTAGATATGGTGGTTGTAAGTGGCCGACCAAGGATATTTTCGTATTTCGACTGTCTCCGCATATGTCACTTTTCTGCCACAACTACATAGCATAGAGCATTGGTGTTTGTGTTTGGTAGTAGAATCGTATCTCATGTAGTGCACTATGGTTGTTAGATGTCGGTAGCTATGGGGGTGTGGGAGATATGGGGGTTGAAAGTGATCGACCTGTGGCAATTTCATACTTCTGCCAAAGACAAAAGTGTCATGGTGTATCACTTTTCAGCGAAAACTATAGATCACAGATAACTGGCGTTTGTGTGTAGTAGTAGCACAGAGTCACCTTTCGATCACAACAGCGGCCGAATTTCAGAAACTGTGTTACTGTGGTAGATATGGTGGTTGTAAGTGGCCGACCAAGGATATTTTCGTATTTCGACTGTCTCCGCATATGTCACTTTTCTGCCACAACTACATAGCATAGAGCATTGGTGTTTGTGTTTGGTAGTAGAATCGTATCTCATGTAGTGCACTATGGTTGTTAGATGTCGGTAGCTATGGGGGTGTGGGAGATATGGGGGTTGAAAGTGATCGACCTGTGGCAATTTCATACTTCTGCCAAAGACAAAAGTGTCATGGTGTATCACTTTTCAGCGAAAACTATAGATCACAGATAACTGGCGTTTGTGTGTAGTAGTAGCACAGAGTCACCTTTCGATCACAACAGCGGCCGAATTTCAGAAACTGTGTTACTGTGGTAGATATGGTGGTTGTAAGTGGCCGACCAAGGATATTTTCGTATTTCGACTGTCTCCGCATATGTCACTTTTCTGCCACAACTACATAGCATAGAGCATTGGTGTTTGTGTTTGGTAGTAGAATCGTATCTCATGTAGTGCACTATGGTTGTTAGATGTCGGTAGCTATGGGGGTGTGGGAGATATGGGGGTTGAAAGTGATCGACCTGTGGCAATTTCATACTTCTGCCAAAGACAAAAGTGTCATGGTGTATCACTTTTCAGCGAAAACTATAGATCACAGATAACTGGCGTTTGTGTGTAGTAGTAGCACAGAGTCACCTTTCGATCACAACAGCGGCCGAATTTCAGAAACTGTGTTACTGTGGTAGATATGGTGGTTGTAAGTGGCCGACCAAGGATATTTTCGTATTTCGACTGTCTCCGCATATGTCACTTTTCTGCCACAACTACATAGCATAGAGCATTGGTGTTTGTGTTTGGTAGTAGAATCGTATCTCATGTAGTGCACTATGGTTGTTAGATGTCGGTAGCTATGGGGGTGTGGGAGATATGGGGGTTGAAAGTGATCGACCTGTGGCAATTTCATACTTCTGCCAAAGACAAAAGTGTCATGGTGTATCACTTTTCAGCGAAAACTATAGATCACAGATAACTGGCGTTTGTGTGTAGTAGTAGCACAGAGTCACCTTTCGATCACAACAGCGGCCGAATTTTCAGAAACTGTGTTACTGTGGTAGATATGGTGGTTGTAAGTGGCCGACCAAGGATATTTTCGTATTTCGACTGTCTCCGCATATGTCACTTTTCTGCCACAACTACATAGCATAGAGCATTGGTGTTTGTGTATGGTAGTAGAATCGTATCTCATGTAGTGCACTATGGTTGTTAGATGTCGGTAGCTATGGGGGTGTGGGAGAAATGGGGGATAAAATGGTCGACCTGCGGCAATTTCATATTTCTGCCAAAGACGCATGTGTCACGTTGTATCACTTTTAAGTGAAAACTATCAATCGCAGATTACCGGCGTTTTTGTGTGGTAGTAACACAGAGTCACCCATCGATCACAACGTTGGCCGAAATTCGGTAACTGTGGGAGTGTGTGAGATATGGTGTTCGAAATTGGTCGATCATGAATATTTTCGTATTTCATCCAAAGACTTGTGTGTATCCGTAAATTTTACTTTGCTGCCGGAACTACATAGCGCAGAAGACTGGTATTTGTGTGTGGTAATAGTATCGAGTCTCCCATCGTGCACTATGGTGGTTAGATGTCTACAGCTGTCAATATGAATACTTTACAATCACGAACGAAGTTGTGGGTACCAGCTATTATATTATAAATGTGGAAGTAAGTTTCTGTCTTTTTGTTACGTTTTGACGACTAAATGGCTATATCAATATTGATGGAATTTAACAATGAAATAGTGTAGGAAGGACACAGGACATTTTTTCGGCATGAATAACAGTTTTAGTCACGAAATTTTAAGAACTTATCGAATGATGAAAGACAGACAGATTCGTGTGTTAGTCTGTAATGTTACGTTGGTTGCTCAGTCACGCAATCTGTTAGTGTTTGATTTATTAATAAATTTCGATAAGAAACAAAACTTATTATTTAGTATAGAAGTCAATTTGCTCTGCACTGTACTATTCATTTGTGTCTGTATAAAAGTTTCTGGCACCAATTTGTCTTCCTTTTTGACATGCCTTACGGACGTAAACCTGGCCTAAGGTGCAGGTCTAGAAGACAATGTGCTGCTATTAGATTATAAGATTCAGATGCTCATGTTGAATAAAGAAGAAAAAACCAAGCTGAAATAAAGCTGCCATCAGTTAACCCCCCCCCCCCCCTCCACACACACACACACACATCCCCGCACCTTCGCTTACTTTTCTGTTTTTAAATATGTTGTAAATTGATTCTCTTCATGAGACAGATTAGATGATAGGATGATATAATGATGGCTTTCCATCATATTATGTCGACTCGGTGTTGTTTGGGACAAATCTTACGTTACTAACAGTTTTCTATATCCAATTCTGGAATTGAAACTCCAAGTCCACGCGTACGAAGTCGCGGGTAACAGCTAGTATTCGATATTAATACTTTGGATTACTGTTGTGGAGTTTGGGATCCGTATCGACTCAGTGGAGAGGGTACAGAGGAAAGCCGCTTGATTCGTGGATGGTTGCTACAAAAGGATGGCAGTCAGGACCGGATTAAGACAGCGCCGGGGTCACGCAACTAATGTGAAGAAGAGGCCCTCTGTTTTCACCAAAGCTAACCGTAGCTAACTCCTGCTACGTGACTAATCCGGTACTGAAGGCAGTTAACCTTTTCCATAGTAAATGCATTCGAAATCACTGCGAAATTATTGCGTAATCAGTATGTAATGTCATTGGTGCAGGAATCATATAAATGGACTGAAAAGGAGAGGTTAATATGACCAGTGGACCAACAACATCAAAGTAATCAAGTCATGCAACAGATTGGCGACATTACCACAAAATGAAAAGTTTAAACGACGCTATTGCTAATGTAGTGGCAACTGCATAAATATTATTTGGCTCAGGAACCACAGCGACCTATCTCTGGAACCAGAACACTCATACAATTCATTGATTATTTATCATTCTTTGGCAGTTGCTTGTTAAAGACTTGTAAATGAAAACACCTCCTCTTATCAACGTTAATTAATTCATATAAGCTCAGAAACGTTTCACCCTCATGGAATGGGACATCATCAGTGACTGTAAATGCACATACATCGTGTTGCTAAGATATTTGTATACATGAATAAGTATTAACAAAGTACACTGTCCTTACGAATTTTGGTAGCCATATTGTTTATGTATATAAGTAAAAAAAAAAAATATGGTTACTAGCTTTGTGTAAATCAACGAGATAACGAGATAAAAATTAGACCAATTCAGAATCATGAAATAGTGAATTTGACAAACTAAAAGGAGCAACTGGTAATATTTTACAAAAGTACAAATAGGGTTTTTTCCGACCAACAAGTAACTATTCCTACCAAAATTAGTGTATTTTGTTAATGTATACAAATAATGCAAATTTATTTAGCAACATCATGTATGTATGCACATTTAGGCACTTTTGTTTTTATTATATGTTGCCCCTTTTTACTTTTATCTGGCTGATTTTTATTCTTTTTGCTGTGCTTCTCAATTTTACCTTTTTCTGTTGGTTTGTTTATAACTTCAGACACTGATAATGCCACATTCCATACGGGCGAAAACGCGTCCGAGCTTAGATGAATTGTTAAGAGACAGTGTTTTCATTTACAAATCTTCATATAACTGCTACACGATCTTATGAATATACTGCGCTCGCCTATCGTGTGGAAATGTATTATTAGACTTTTGATGTCACAGATACAGCCAGATAACTACTACAAATTGCCTAATGTTGTAATTTATCGAACTCTCACAATGCACTATTTCTTTTCTAGTTTTTTTTTCGAGTATTAGGAGTGCACTCTTTATGGAAGATTATGAGCTTAAGGAACTTGTGAAGGATATTTTCAGCCGGAAAGGGCATCTACATATATACTCTGCAATTCACAAAATTGTGGTTGGCAGAGGGTGTCAGCACCAAATCTAATCTCTTTGTTGTGCATTCCGATCCCTAATGGTACGAGGGAAAAAGAATTCTTATAAGAATCAGTGCGGCACCTTATTTCTCTAATCTTATCTTTCCTGTCATTCCGACTCAAATAGGATAATGGACGAAGTATTTCACTACACTCGTAAGTGAAAGTGGAAGTACACATGTTTAGCAATAAGTTTAAACGAAACGTGCGTCGTCTATCTACCAGACTCCCAGCCTGGTTGGTCTACTAATCAGTTCTGTGACGCTTTCATAAGCAAGCAATCACGAACCGAGTGGCTCTTCTCTGTACTTTCTCTATACTGTCAATCAACCCCTTAGGGAGCGTGCATAAACCACTTAGCTCCATTTTGGCATCCTGTGAACCACTCCTCCCCCCCCCCCCCCCCCCCCCCCCCCCCCCCCCCACGTAGCCCTACGTGGCTTTTTTCCCTTTTGATTCCGGAAGACATTTTGTACTGTTTTCTCTTATCAGACGGAGATAATTAACTGAGGGAAATAAATATTCACATGCTGTTGCGAGCTCTGTTCCTCATTTTAACTCTTAAAAATGTTATGAAAGGAAAGCTACGTGGCCTGACTCGGAACCCCCCTCCCCCACGTAGCCCAGCGTAGCCTCCCTCCCCTGGACCGAGCCACGTAATTTGTGCACGGCCCCTACGAAACGGATCCCAAATGGCACAACAGTAGACCAAATGTGGACGCACAAGAGATTTGTACGATATCTCTTTTGTTTGTTCATTACAATTTTTCAAGATTCGACCTAGGAATCGTAGCATAGAATTAGCTCTACCTACTAACGAATTAATGTGTAAGTCCCATTTCATTTTCCTTTGTACTGTTACTCCCAAATATTTCATAGAATCGACCATATCAATAATTAAACTGTTTACCTCGTATTTCTGAACAATTCGATTCTTTTTGTTAGTTATGCTCATTGTCTTGCACTTTTTACAATTTACTGTAAGTTGCCACTCAGCCCACCATGTCAAAATAACATCCAGATCACGCTGAATTTCTAAGCAATCTGCCGAATTCCTTACTTTCTATTGCCAGTATGTAGCGCACCCAGGAGAAATGACCCATGAGAGCATTTACCCTAATAGCCATATAAACCTTGTATGAAGCCTCTGTCGCGAGAACAACTGGGGTTTATGAGTGTCTGGTAGAATAAGACGCCTGCGAAACGTGACGTGGCCAGTGATATTAGGATTACAGGCCGGAAGGGATCTGTGACGGCTTCACAGAAGGAATACCTGCACAAAAAACCACCCCCAATTCATGCCACTACTTTTGCATGTTGTCGCAATTTCCGTTTTCCTGTTGTATACGTGTTTTTCGGTTTCGATTGACTGAACTGCAAAACATTCCTGCTAAAAGCGCACATTTAGGGTCTCTGAATGGTGTATAATTCTCTTCCTTCCTGGAAGATCGGTGCCATTAGAAAAAAACTAAAAAAACGCAATAATAATAGGTTGTACTAACAGGAATTAACCTCCAGTCACTTGCTTCTGTTGTCTGATAACGAATATGTTGTTAATGTATGTTAGAAATGTTTGCATACAGAAAAAAATTATTTGCGGCGTTGAAAATATGGCACAAATTGCAATTCTTTACTATTTTTAGTTCCTTGTATTATAAAATACTGACCCTCCAGCGCTAATGTATTATCGCCTTCGCAAGCCAGTAATTGAGATAGTTTAAAAACATACGTCTTGAAAAATGGATATAACCATTACCGAAGCAATCTACGAATTAAAGATTATTATTTAATAGTTTACAAAAAAAACAAGAAATAGATGTAGGTAGGTCTAGTAAGAAGCATATAGCGTCCCATCAGGGAACGCCCCCATCTCATTCGGAGGAAACTCTTTACAAGTATAGAAGTTATTTATGTCACAAAAATGTGCTCTAAGAGTTAACTGCCGCAGAAATCTGTTTAGAAATCTAGGTTTACTTACAATGCCAGCACAATACATACACACTCTACTGTCTTTTGTAGTGGAAAATCGTGAACACTTTAGTCTCAATGCTGACATACATAGGAATAATACTAGGAATAAAAATAAAAATTCAAAGTCTTTGTCAATTGTACAGAAAGGAATAAATTCACTGGAGCTTTTATATTCTGTGTCTTACCTCAGGGTATAAAATCTTATCTACGAAAACCTAATAGATTTAAATCCAGACAGAAAGAATTTTTACTTCAGTACCTATTTTACTCCGTGAAAGAATCTTCCTCTTAGGATCTCGTAACTAAAGATGTCTCACAAAACAGTATATGTTCTTGGGGTGCAGAAGGGGAAGAGAATGATTTTTTTTTTTAAATCTGTTTAAAAATGTGGCAATTAATCATAGTATTTGAAAACTGCATTCGTATATAGTAATCAACATGGGAAAATATGTTATGGCACTTAAGATTGGAAATTTAATATACTAATGGCACGTTAAGTAACTAACCACTAATCATTAGCTGGTAATATTACTGATTTGTCCCAAATCCCCGAGACTATTTCACATGCGATCATATCTAATTTAATCCCATCATAACACTTGCAATGCCAGTATCTGATGTCTACAACAAATCTGTGAAGCTTGGAATACAAGAAGAAATAATTATGCAATTTACTTCACTTCGATTCCTAGTGACCGAGATCCATATTGATGTGATTTTTTAGTTCAATCAAAATATACATTCAGCGTTTCCCGCCAAGCACTACCGATTTCGTTTATTAAACGCAGTTGAAAAAAATAACCTTTTCGCCGCGTCTGGCATGTGGACAGTATGACGTCGGAAGCAGTGCGGGTAGCCGAGGGTAGGTATAATATCCCCCACCCACAGCGCTTGAGTTGCCGCCTATGTCGCTGTGCGATTTTGTTGTATATTCCTGAAAAACACGAAGATACTCTGTAAAGACGTAATTATCAAAAGTACATCGGAGTCTAAAGAATTTAAACATTATGGTGTATTCGTTTTCAGTAATATCCCAATGAATATCATATAGGTCATTAACAATGCTCCAAGCTCATTTTTTCAATCATATCATAAATTAGGCTTGGGCAAAATATATCGATGTATCCAATATCGATATTAGACACGGCACACCTATACAGCACACCGAGCGTAATGGTGTAACGGTTAGCGTTCTGGCCTCGCATTCGGGAGGACGGCGATTCGAATCCCCGTCCGGGCATCCAGATTTGGGGTTTCCATGGTTTCCCAAATCACTCCAGGCAAATGCCGGGATGCTTCCTTCAAAAGGCCATGGCCGAATTCCTTCCAATTCCTTGCCCCCATCCTTTCCCGTCTCTAAAGACCTCGCTGTTAGAGAGACGTTAAGCAGATAAAATATTTATATATATATACAGCACAGTCGCCATCAGACAAACTAGTAAGTGCATGCACGTATGTACTTCTCAATATTCCGAAATTTTTCAATAGAATCACTAACCGTGATACCAATTTTATTAATAGAAGAAGAATCGGATTGTAGAATCACTAACCGTCATATCAATTTTATTAACAGAAGAAGAATCGGATTGTGTAAAAGAGCAGCAGAAAAAAATGTTAAAAACGTTTGCTGTGCATCCCATGAATGAGTAGTGCAAGTTTTGTAGATTATACAAGGAGCTCGTAACAACGAGGAAGGATTTATTTTAAAAAATATTTTAGGATGACTAGATATGAGTTTGAAACAATTGTAGCCAGAAGTACGCCGATTATAATGTAAGCAATCATGTTTTTTTGCCTGTGCCGATACATGTCTGTGGGGCTTAATCGTTGTAAACATTTCGACTGCGAGAAGGCTTGTGCCAAACAATATCAATTCTCTTATGAAACAATTACATTAGCGGACTTTTTTTTCCAGCGTGTCACATCGAAACATAACGTAAAGCTACGTCCACACCAAAAGGAACACAGAGGATCATCATGTTTATGTTGCTTGTTCCTGCAACTTGTTCCCTCATGTTACCCAATGTTTCTCAGTATTTTTCAATGTTTATGTCAACAGAAACAAAAGTTCCTTGAAGTTGACTGTTTCCAGAAGTAGCGGTAAAGATGAAAGGAAACAAAGGAACATTGGTAAACATTATCGTGTTTAAAATTGTTGTTAGTTTGGTGTGGACAGCTTGTTCCATGTTGCTGTTACATCAGTTGTTGAAATCTCACAAAAATGTTCGAGTGGACGAGTGCAAAATTTAATATATTTAATTGAATTATATAGAAATGCAGAGTGTTTGTGGAATCCATGTGATTCAAACTATAAAGATCGGCTTAAGAAACACGATTCGTGGGTGGTATTAAGAAAAGCAACTGGTGCAGATTCGAAATAAGTACATCAAAGAGTATATGAATCTCCAGTAGTTAGAAATCTTAAAGTCAGCAGCAAATGTTCCTTTGGAGATATTGCGGCTCTGTAGTTTGTATTTTTCTTTTGACTCAAAATAATATAAATTGCAGCAGCTGCTGACAAAACATCACTGTCGCACCGCAACATATTATCGTATACTAAATGAATTATAATTGTGACAAAGTTTCTATTTCGCACAGAAAAATAAAGATTGTTGCTCTTGGTGTGGATGGGTAACAACCGTAAACAGTAACACAAGTAAACTGTTCCTAAATAAGGTTTTCTGGTGTGGACGGAATGTTTCTGAAAGTTGCGATCTGTTTCTAGAAACAGACCGCAACTGTTTAGCAACAAGAAGTTCCTCTTTGTTCCTCTGGTGTGGACGCGCCTTAAGGCTGTGGTCCGCAACCGGTGTGTCTGAAGTAGTGCTGGAGGGAAGACACCATGCATCCTGCAGAGCTGTCCATAAATCCGCAAGAGTACGAGGGGGCGGAGATCTCTTCTGAGTGGCACGTTGCAAGGCATCCCAGATATGCTCAATAATGTTCATGTCTGGGGAGTTTGGTGGCCAGTGGAGGTGTTTAAACTCAGAAGAGTGTTCCTGGAGCGACTCTGTAGCAATTCTAGCCGTGTCGGGTGTCGCATTGCCCAAGTCCGTCAGAATGCACAATGGACATGAATGGATGCAGGTAATCAGCCAGGATGCCGCGACGAGGTGAAAGGTGTGCCGCGACAAGGTGAAAGGTGTGCCGTGACAAAGTGAAAGGTGTGCCGCGACGAGGTGAAAGGTGTGCCACGACGAGGTGAAAGGTGTGCCACGACGAGGTGAAAGGTGTGCCGCGACAAGGTGAAAGGTGTGCCTCGACGAGGTGAAAGGTGCGTCGCGATAAGGTGAAAGGTGTGCCGCGACAAGGTGAAAGGTGCGCCGCGAAATTTTACACATTATAAGGAATTAATTGTCAAGTTTTTATTAATTATATTTTAGTTTCATGTGCCGCGAATTGTTAATAAATAAATGTTATTTGTTTACTCACAGTTGCTGTTAGTTTTGTTTATGCATTTTTGAAATATTTTTATTCCTCGCTTCTGATACTGCCCTTTGAGGTTCTGTTATATTTACCGCATGTTCTGTTTTTGTGCTTTCAACTCAGTCTAAACTGCTGGGATTAGCAGAACTTTCCAAGCATTATATTATTTTATTACGTTGTCGGTGTCGGTGCTTCTCCAACAATACTACTTTGTTCCTGTACCGTTGCACCGATGCATTGTTAGACGTCAGTGTAAAAACAATCGACTCCGTATATGTGACTGCTTTGAAGTACATAAATCCTGCTTGTTACAATTATTTCAATTCCATCGTAGCTGTGCTCTGAAGTGGTTCGGAAACTGTTTGGATATCTTCTATTACAATTTATTTCTTCAAGCTGGACAAATTCCATCATCGGAATTTTCCGTCAATGAGTGCAACTAGTGAAAGAGTTGAGCCAGAAAGAAAGAAAAGTTGATGCAGGGGAAATTATAAAATGATAAATTATTACTTTTTTTTTGGTTTGGTGAAAAAACTTGCCCAATTCCCGAGTGTACCGTTTGTGGTAAAAAAAAACTCAGTAAAGCTGCTATGGTTCCCAGTAAATTGAAACGACATTTGTCCAAAAAAAAAAACATTCTTCTCTATCAAGCAAAGATGCCAATTATTTTCGTTGGTTGTTGGAAAATAAGAAAAAACAAAGAATGTTCATGACCGCTACAGTACGTGTTTCGGAAAATGTACAGGAAACTAATTATAAGGCAGCCGAACTTATCGTAAAGGCCAAGAAACCACATACAATAGGTGAAACGCTGTTAAAGCCTGTTTGTAAAGTGATGGTGAGAATAGTTCTGGGTTTAGAATCTGCTAGTGAAATTTCAAAATTCGTCTTTCTGCTGACACAATCAGTAGCCGAGTTATTGATATGTCTCGTGATATTGAAGACACTGTGAAGATGAAAATCAACAACAATCAGAAGTTCGCACTTCAGATAGACGAGTCCACAGATATTAGCCGCCACGCACAACTTCTGGCTTACATTCGCTACATCGATGGAGAAGTAATTGTAAGTAATTTCTTCTTTTGCAAAGAACTTCCAGAGCAAACTACCGGTGAAGAAATGTTTTGTTTGACTGATGAATGTTTGCTCCTTAATGAATTAACATGGATGGATTGCGTTAGTGTTTACGCAGACAGGGTGGCTGCTATGATAGGTCCAGTGAAAGGATTTGCATCTAATGTACGCGAAGTAAATCGCAACGTACGAAGCGATCATTGTCTCATTCACCAACAAGCCATTGTTGCTAAGTTTTTTCCACCTTCGCTGAAAGATGTGCTGGACGAAGTAATATAAGTCGTGAACTTATAAAATCGCGGCCCCTAAATTAGCGACTTTTTTCAGTTATATGTCAGGAAATTGGTTCATACACACTACACTCCTGCTACATACAACGCTGGCTGTCACGAGGAAAGGTGTTGACACGAATGTTTGAACTTAGAGAAGAGGCCCAGGCATGTTTGACCGTTGAAAGACAAGTAGGAGGATTTATTCGCAAATGGCGAATGGGTATGTAAGTTGGCATAACTTTCAGACAATTTCGTATACTTGAATGAGTTTAACATCGAAATGCAAGGTAGGAACGAAAATATTCTTTTTAGTATGGATAAGATTAAAGGATTTGAGAATAAGCTGGGTTTGTGGTTACAGATGATTGAAAATGGGTCGTGTGAGATGTTCATGACTGTATGGTCGCTTGATGACGGTAACAAAATGGTGAAGTCCTGCAGCAGAGATTCAAAAAGTACATTGGAGAAAGTGTAGAAGCAGTGGCGTAGTTAGGTCAACAAGGGCCCCGGTGCAAAAAATTTATTTTGGGCTCTCAGGCCAGATGGGCGACATTTTTTTGGCTTTGTGTTTCTGGTAGGGGCCCCCTAAGTTGTGCTTGGGGCCCTTAGTGTGAGCGGGCTCCCTGTGTCTCAAAAAAAAAGGTCACCAGTTTGCCGTGAATGTCCGTGGGCCCTCTGAACTGCGCTTGGGGGCCCCCTGAGCGTAGGGGCCCCGGTGCACTGCACCGCCTAGCCCCATAGTAGCTACGCCCCTGTGTAGAAGATTTCGACTGGGTTCGTGATCCATTCGTTGCAAATTCGGAACATCTTCCAAGTAATATCCAAGAGGAATGAGCAGATTTAAAAGGTGACAGAACTTTGAAAATAAAACTTCTCGAAGTTCCTTTAGATACATTTTGGTATTGCCATTTACAACTGCATATTTATGTGAATTGGGCTTCTCGACGTTGACTGAGATTAAAACATTCAAGAGGGAAAGATTCAAATCTGTCGATGAAGAAATGAGGCTTGCATTGTCAACGATTTCTACAGGGATCAGCCAGCTGTGTGCAGTTAAGCAGGCACAAGTGTCACATTGAAGGTATGTGTAAAATGATTATTAATTTTAAGCAACCGCTGTTTTCAGCTATCTTCTTTTTGTTCTCTCTCTCTCTCTCAACCGTCCGATCGGTAAGGTGTGCCGCAAGATTTATGGATAACCTTATGGTGTGTTGCGAGTAGTCAAAGGTTGCGGACCAATGACATAACCTTTTACTAACGTAGCATAAGCTCTAATCGAATAAATGTAGTTTTGCACGAGTTTACAAAAATTCCAAAATATTATCCCCTATAACATACATGAAATATGATACTAATTGGGATACACACTGTCCTATTCGTTAACTGATGACATAAACCCTGACTAATGCCGATTAAAGGTATTTTATACTTTTGTACAATGGATGCTGTAGGCCCATAAGAAAGGGTTCGGAACATTTTACATCCACAATTAAATAGGGTGAATAAGTTTTGTGGGTGCCTTATTTGTTAAATGCTGACCGAAAACAGATGCAAAAAATGAATTTCTCAATGGATTTGAAAGTTTTAAAAAGGATCATATCAATGTGCGCCAGAACCGAAAAAGCAATCAAAACATTGGGAGGAAGCCTGTAGTTCTACACCAAAAAAGGAGAAGTCAATTTCATCTGCCAGTGTCCAGTGCTTCTGGGGCCCTAAAGTAATTATTTTAATTTAATTTAACTGCAAAGACCGCGCGCTCCGATGGTAATTTCCCTTCACGACCTTTTTTCCCTTTCTTATACTCTCCTACTTTTGCCCTCTTCGAATTTTAATTTCATATTCTTTTAGCGGTTTTGGTAAACTATTTTACGCTTTCCTTGGTAATTTATTCCATGTCTGATACCCTTCTTACCTACGAAAGAAAATTTTCGAACGCCCTTATGCCCGAAATCGAATGTCGACTTGTGGTCATGGACAGCTTTTCCTTTTCATGCACACCTCTTAATTTTTCCGCTAACGTCTTACAACCCTCTTCATCAATATACGTCTTGTACACTCGCAGCACTCTCCTCACCCTACTCCTGTCTTCCAGTGAATACCATTCCAGATGCTTTATAATTTTTTAAGAGGAATTCGGAATAAATAAATAAAAACTAACAATATATATAGTCCAGTAACGGGGTAGTTTTCACTTGCATTAAATCAAGTAGAAGATTTGATTTTTTTTTTTCTTATCTTGTATATATTGGTGAGAGTATGCAGAAAACCAAGTTTTCGACCTACAAAGCCCTCAGCACAATTTTCTGTGGCCAAAAAACATAAAAATTTTGGTACTTTTTCAGTTTTTCGTCTTTAACTTCTTCCTGATGAGTCCTAGAAAAAAACACTATATTTCCAGTTTCAAAGAGGATAAATTTTCCTACAACTTTCGTACTACAAACTTTTTTCTAAATTCAAAATCAAGCGAGCTACAGTTCTTGGAAAATCAGCAAAATTTCACACTTTTCCTAAAATTTGAGTTTTTACCTACTTTGCCGCTCAAAATGATCTGCAACTCCTGTATATATAACTGATATATATGTACTTCTTTATGGCATGGTATATATATGTACTATACTTTGATTACTGATGGCCAATTCAATAATCATATAGCATTGTTGGCAGGGAGATCGTGAAGGATTGTTCGGCCGCCAGGTGACAGTGTTTTCGATATGCCGCGCAATGCGCTCCTTCGTGGCTATCTAACCTGACCAAGTAATAGTACGGGATGTAGGGAACCTACAGATTAAGGTGGAACCCAAAGAACAGAATCGTTGTGGCTTATTTCGTATTACACAGCAAGTTGTGGCAGAGGTGAAGGTACGGGTCAATGGCCTTTGAAATCACTGTTGAGGCCGTGATTTCGATCTCCAGTCAGACGCCTTAACCATTGAGCTACCAGATCGCTCTATTACTGATGATAATAGATCGAAAATGAATGCATAATGTTATGGTGCAAAGGTATTAACTCATAATAAATTCGTAATAAGTTTAAAAAGATCACAAACCAATTTCTTTTCAGTTTGGATTGTCCCGGCTTATCAATGAATTGTGTCTCATTCATCCACTGCATCAGGAACAGGTTCCTGAAGTTGAAGAACTCTTCGTCTCCTTCATCTACTTCATTTCAGTAAGGTTTTCGCGAGACAGACCAGAGCAGTTTTTGCAAGCAGCTGAACAGTGCAGTCCTGATTAGCTACAGCTGCATGGTGGAGTACATGGTTTCTTGCAGGAACATGATACAACCTTCGGAGTAAACTCAGGTGCAGTGTCCCTTATAACTTTTTTTTTCTTAGGAATTTACGCCTCGTCGACGTCAATATCATTAGAGGCACGATGGCAATGAGGACAAAGAACAAGAATGGTTTCGCCATGACCTTTTGAAGGACGCATCCCGGCATTCGGCTGGAGTGATTTGGGGAAACCGTGTAAAACACAAATCTGGATGCCCGGACGGGTATTCGAACCGGCGTCCTCCTGAATGTGTTTATTATTGTAACTGGATTACGACTGGACGAGCCTTTTCTTCATCCCCATGAAAATGGGTACGTTTATCGACCCAACCATCCTTTACTTGGTGGTACGTGCATATTGAGTGAAACGTTGCCGCATCTGATTTTGGTGGCAACCGTCCTAGCCTGAATGCAATTTTTGGGCAGATTTCTTAAACATTTCGTATCTGAACCTTCCAATGTTCCACAAGCAATTCTTCCGTACCGTTTTAAGATGAGCTGTTTCCCTGCGTGTTCTCCAGATGCTAGTCTCTAGAGCAGTGGTCCGCAACCGGTGTGCCGCGGCACACTGGTGTGCCGCGACGAGGTGAAAGGTGTGCCGCGAAATTTTACCATTAATTGGCAATTTTTTTTATTAATTACTTTTTAGTTTCATGTGCCGTGGATTGTTACGTATAGTCGTATTTTAAGAAATTAAATGTTATTTATTTACTCACACTTGCTATTAGTTTTGTTTATTCATTTTTTAAATATTTTTATTCCTCGCCTCTGCTGCTGCGCTTTGAGGTTCCGTTATATTTCCCGCATGTTCTGTGTATGTGCTTTTCCCTCAGTCTAAACTGCTGGGATTAGCAGAACTTTCAAAGCCTTATATTATTTCATTAACTAGTCGGTGTTGGTGCTTCTCCAACAATACTACTTTGTTCCTGTACCATTACACTGGCGCATTGTTAGACATCACTGTAAAAACAATCGGCACCGTATATGTGACTTCTTTGAAGTGTATAAATCCACGCTTCTTACAATTACTTCAGTTTTATCATAGCTGTGCTCTGAAGTAGTCTGAAAACTGTGTTAGTAGTTCGTCTTGATATTTTCTATTACTATGAGCAGACTTTTAATTGCTTGAAAGGAGTGTTCCGTCTATGAGTGCAACTGATGAAAGCGTTGAGTCGGAAAGAAAGAAACAAAAGTTAATGCAGTGGAAATATAGTGATAATTACTTATCCTATGGGTTTTCTTAGTGTAGTGAAAAAACATGTCAAATCGCTGTGTGTATCATTTGTGGTGAAAAACTCAGCAACACTGCAATGGTTCCCAGTAAATTGAAACGTCGCGACGTTTGTCAAAAAACATTCTCCTCTGTCAAACAAAAAGTCAATTATTTACGTAGGTTGTTGGAAAATAAGAAACAACAAAGAACTTTCATGACCACTACCGTACGCGTTTCGGAAAAAGTACAGGAAGCTAGTTATAAGGCAGCCGAACTAATCGTCAAGGACAAGAAATCATTCACACGCTGTTAAAGCCTGTTTGTAAAGAGTTGGTGAAAATTGTTCTGGGTTTAGAATCTGCTTGTGAAATTTCAAAAATTCCTCTTTCTGCTGACACAGTCAGTCGCCGAGTTACTGTATGTCTCGTGATATTGAAGACATTATGAGGAAGAAAATCAACAACAGTCAGAAGTTCTCACTTCAGATCGACGAGTCCACAGATATTAGCCGCCACGCACAACTTCTGGGTTACATTCGCTACATCGATGGAGATGTAATTGTAAGTAATTTCTTCTTTTGCAAAGAACTTCCAGAGCATACTACCGGTGAAGAAATATTTCTTGTGACTGATGAATACTTGCGCCTGTACTGATGGAGCGGCTGCTTTGATCCTGTGACAGGCCCAGTGAAAGTATTTGCAGATAAAGTACGCGAATTAAATCCCAACGTAGGATGTGATCACTGTCTCATTCATCGCGAAGCCATTGTTGCTAAGTCTCTGCCACCTTCTCTGAAAGATGTGCTGGACGAAGTAGTAAAAGTCGTGATCTTCATAAAATCTCGGCCTCTAAATTCGAGACTATTTTCCGTTTTATGTCAGGAAATGGGTTCGGAACACACTACACTCCTGCTACATACAGAAAGAAGTTCGTTGGCTGTCACGAGGAAAGGTGTTAACGCGAATATTTGAACTTAGAGAAGAGGTTCAGGCATTTTTGACTGTTGAATGGCACGAGTACGCGGATTTGTTCGCAGATGGCGGATGGGTAATGCAAGTTGGCATATCTTTCCGACATTTTCATTCACTTGAATGTGCTGAACATCAAAATGCAAGTATTCTTGTTAGTAAGGATAAGATTAAAGTACTTGAGAACAAGCTGGATTTGTGGTTAAAGAGGATTGAAAATGGGTCGTGTGAGATGCTCCCGACTGTATGGTCACTTGATGACGGTAATAAAATGGTGATGGACTTAATTAAAGAACATTTAGAAGGCTTGCAGCAGAGATTCATAAAGTACTTTGGAGAAAGTGATGAAGATTTCGACTGGGTTCGTGATCCATTCGTTGCAAATTCGGAACATCTTCCAGTTAATATTCTAGAGGAACTCACAGATTTAAAGTTGGCGGAACTTTGAAATTAAAGTTTCTCGAAGTTCCTTTAGATACGTTTTGGCTAACAATAAGGAATGAATATCCAGCTATCTCCGACATGGCAGTTAATGTTTTATTGCCATTTTCAACTACATATTTATGTGAATTGGGCTTCTCGACGTTGACTGAGATTAAAACATCCAAGAGGGAAAGGCTCAAATCTGTCGATGAAGAAATGAGGCTTGCACTGTTGACGATTTCTCGACGGATCAGCCACTTGTGTGCAGTTAAGCAGGCACAAGTGTCACATTGAAGGTATGTGTAAAATTATTTACTTTAATATTAATATAAAACTGCCTGATTATTAATTTTATGCAACCGCTGTTTTTAGCTATAATTTTTTATGTGTTAGGAGGCTGTATACGCAAAAAAAAAATCTTGTTGTGAGGACACTTTTTTTTGCTCAACCAACCGTCCGGTAAGGTGTGCCGCGAGATTTATGGATAACCTTATGGTGTGCCGCGAGATGGAAAAGGTTGCGGACCACTGCTCTAGAGGCTAGGAGTTCTGATGAAGAGGATATGTGTGGGTTCAAACTCGTAAGTGTTACCAAGGCCCATTAGCAAAATCAGAATGCCAATATACTCGCTTAGAATTAACACACTGTCGGATTTTGCTGCTTGGGAAATAGCTGCGTCAACGATCCATCCAGCTTCATCTTGTTTTGCCTGTTGATCTTGGATGCCTCCTTTTTCAGTTTTTACATTTGTATCAACATTATACGATTCTTGCTGCTCCCATTTGCTGCGTCACTGCAGCACTTGTTTCCTCACTGAAAATTATGTCTGCTGAAGTACCTGATGTTTTCAACCTAGAAAACATTTCAGATGACTTTATTCCTCTCTGCGCAGCTTCACTTCGGTTTCCATCAAATATAACTGTGATGATGGATCTGTAGTTCGTTATCGAATAGGCTTCATATTTTCCACAGAAGCAGCCAACGTCTTCACTAAAATGCCACATAACCTTATGCAGGAGGCATCATACATCTATAGCAAAACTTTTTTGTTTGGTGTTGCATCTTGAAGAGATTTAAATGCTTCATATAGAGACAATTTTGTTCCCTTGAAGTACGGGACAAATTCAAATGGAAAACATTGTTTCAATCCAATAAATTGGAAAAGAAATACATTTATGACTAATTTTTGACTTATTATGACATAATTTTCACTGTATAAATAAACTTTGTGCCATGATATTTTGTTTTCAATTTTACAAACACGTTTTTCAAACTGGTATAAATACCATCAGGTAATAGAACGGACTGGTATATGACTGGAGATTGAAATCCCGGTCTCAGCAGTGATTTTCAAAGGCCATTGACCCGACGTTCAGCTGTTCCACAGCTTGCTGTGTAAAATGAAGTTAGCCAGAAGGATTCTGTTGTTTTTTTTTTTTTTTTTTTTTTTTTTTTTTGTAACAGTTTAACGTCCCTTTTTAACAACGTGGTCTTTAGAGACGGGAAAGGATGGGGGCAAGGAATGGGAAGGAATTCGGCCATGGCCTTTTGAAGGAAGCATCCCGGCATTCGCCTGGAGTGATTTGGGGAAACCATGGAAAACCCAAATCTGGATGCCCGGACGGGGATTCGAACCGCCGTCCTCCCGCATGCGAGGCCAGAACGCTATCCGTTACACCACCACGCTCGGTTTCTGTTGTTTGGGTTCCACCTTAATCTATAGGTTGCCTACATCCCGTACTATTACTTTGTCAGGTTACATAGCCACCAAGGAGCGCATTGTGCAGCGTATCGAAAACACTGTCACCTGGCGGCCGAACAATCCTTCACGATCTCCCTGCCAACAATGCTATATGATTATTGAATTGGCCATCAGTAATCAAAGTATAGTACATATATATACCATGCCATAAAGAAGTACATATATATCAGTTATATATACAGGAGTTGCAGGTCATTTTGAGCGGCAAAGTAGGTAAAAACTCAACTTTTAGGAAAAGTGTGAAATTTTGCTGATTTTCCAAGAACTGTAGCTCGCTTGATTTTGAATTTAGAAAAAAGTTTCTAGTACGAAAGTTGTAGGAAAATTTGTCCTCTTTGAAATTGGAAATAGAGTGTTTCTTTCTAGGACTCATCAGGAAGAAGTTAAAGACGAAAAACTGAAAAAAGTACCAACATTTTTATGTTTTTTGGCCACAGAAAATTGTGCCGAGGGCTTTGTAGGTCGAAAACTCTCACCAATATATACAAGATAAGAAAAAAAAATCTTCTACGTGATATAATGTTTGTGAGACCTCCTTTTTACGTCCCCGTTACTGGACTAATAGGTGAAGAAATGCTTTAGAAATGTTAACAATAACAGTGAACTAGACATAAAAATAGGATTAGATACAGAACAAGATGTAAGAAAATTACTATATAAAGTCGAAGCAAGAATATTAAAGTAGATTATCACAAGAATAAAAACACAATCTCCTTAAAAAGTGAAATTCTCACTACCAAACACACAAATAGGACGTAGAAAGAACTTTTCAAAACCGAACTTTGAAGTCTGATGCTGTACAATAATATTAAAGATAAATAGACTGATGAAGTACAAACGAAAGACTTCGTGGAAATGAGAGATGAAGAAGGGAACTGTCGGATGCTGAGGCTTATGAACTTGGTTACTTCTCTTCCTGTATGGTAACCAATGTAGATAAAAAAAAAAAAAAACATGTAAAGCAGATAACTGGGACTCAAGTTGGAAGGACTACTGTGAAATGAAGTGATTACTTGAGATAAGGAGAAGATTGGAATGACAGAAGAAAAAGCTGATGTTCGTAAATAATGTAGAGGTCATAGTTTAAGTTGAAATACGTTAGGTTTTAGTTGAAGTTAATGTCGCTTATTAAAGTTTTATGTGCGAACAGTTGGCAGCATCTCGACGACCGTAGTGTTGCCAGACCTGATGTCAGCTGGCCGGCTCGATTAGATACCAGCAACTTTAGCTGCGTCAGGTGCTCACATTCTCTATCGGGGATTATAGATGTTGCTATTGAAATTAATGGAGAGATTGATATGTAACCACATCTGAAAAGTCTCTGAGGAGCGTAAATGATTTTAGACAAAGAAATCATCCGAATCTCAGCTAAAGACATTTTGGATGAAATGGACAAGGGAAGTCAAATTCATATTGTAGCACTTGATCTTTCAAAGTTTTTTAACAGAGAAAGTATCATTTCTTTTCATTTCTACCAATACTAGTAGATTAAATATAAAAATAGGATCGGATGCAATAGGAGAAGTGAGTGAGTGAAAAAGAGAAACCTTTTAGTTTCAAATATTGATCTAGGAATTAGAAAGATCTTTTTTAAACTCTTTGTATGGAGCACAGCGCTTTATGGTAGCGAAACATGGACTTTAGGAATACCGGAAATAAAGAAAATTGCAGCATTTGAAATGTGGTGCTACAGAAGAATGCTGAAAATTAAGTGGACCGACAAAGTAAGAAATGAACGAGTTTTGGAAATGATGGGTGAGAAAAGAATTTTGTGAAAGAAGCTTACGGAAAGAAGAGACAGGCTGGTAGGTCATATTTTGAGACATGCTGGATTGGTTAATTTGTTAGTGGAGGGAACAGTGGAAGGTAAGAACTATAGATGAAGACAGAGATTAGAATATATGAAGCAGATAATTGAGGACGTGGGTTGTAAGGGGTATGTGAAAATGAAGAGGTTAGCACAGGATAGGAAGGTGTGGAGGATTGCATCAAACCAGTCGAAAGACTGATGACAGAAAAAAAAGAGAAAGTCATAAAATGGTTCTAAATAAGGTAAAAACTATGGATTTTGGATGAAAAAGTGTTCTTTCATGTGCCCCAGGCTCGCGACATCATGCGAACGAAAGTTTGTTCGACGTATATCATGATATATACAGTTTTGAGTAGAGAAATACCCACTTTTTTTCTTAGAAGTTTCACTTGAGCTCTTGCCCTGGTGACAATTTCCCTATACCTCTCTCACCATTATACAGAGCGATGGTTCAGTAATTAACGCGTCTGAGTGGTTCGAATCCCGGTCTCAACTAAGATTTTCGAAGGCCCTTACCCAAACCCTCACCTTTAGCAAAGCTTGTTTTGTATGTTGTGAAGGACGCCAGAACGCTTCCGTGGTTCGGATTCCGTGTTAAATTGTAGGTCCCGGAGGAAAGGAACTAGTCTTCCTACCTCTGACATAATGGCTTAGTATGCCTTCATGGGGAGGATCCAACAAGCCTTCGGGTTGTGGACTAAGTTAGTTGTAATGAAGGGGGAAGGATTTTTACTAGAATTAGAGAAAAGTCCACATAAATCGAATAAACAATCTCAGGGCTGTTACTAACAAAAACCAAAGCGTTTAATGAAATGAGTCGGTTTATTTAAACAAACATTGCATATTTAATGCTCGGCAGAACATGAGACCCCATCAAGGCGCTAGCAAAGAAACAAGGCATCCCATGTTCGGTGTTTGCCAATACTGTCACAATGCGGCGGCGTGTGAAGACGCGGCCAGGTATACGACCTCTCCACATTGTTCCCGGAAGGGCAGTCCCCCCACTCGGACTGTCGTCAAGATTTATAGTCCTTTTCACTAATGCTATCCTATTGACCTCCAAAGCCCTACCGCTCCCTAACACTGTTAAACGTCACGCACGCAACTTCCTGTGTTTTTTCTTCTGTCTCTGTTTTTCACTGCTGGTCATATCCTATGCCTCATGTAATGGTACACTACAAACTCCTGAAATTGATACCCAAAATATTCAACCAATGGTGTGGTCAAAGTTTTATTCCTAGTTTCCTCACTTCCGTTGTAGATACCCTCGTCACCATCTCCTGAAAATGATGAGTTCTGAAAACTCTCCAAAACAAACTTCCCAATGGGCCCTGCCCCGTTGAGTTTAATATCAAATGTTGTTCCAAGATATTCAAACTTGAAGTCTTCAACAAGCAGTTCTTCCTGCATACTATTATCATAAAATAAACCCTCAATTTTATTTATTTGTGTTCTTTCTTTGGCTTTATGCGTCGTCGACGTCGAGGTAATTAGAGTCAGGAAAGGACTGGAGTAAGTAATGGGAAGGAATTCGACCATGGCCTTTTGGAGGAAGCATCCTGGCATTCACCTGAAGTGATTTGGGCAAACCAAGGAAAACCCAAATCTGGATGTCCGGACGGGGAATCGAACACGCGTCTCTGGGTATTTAAGAAAATGATTCTTCATCTGCATTCCATGTTGACTTATCCAGCAATATATCGCCTCCAGATCTCTTTGTTTCTCTAGTTTTAATTCTGTTTTATAACATTATCTTATCAGAAAATGACCAGTCACCCTGTCTAGAGCACTTGATATATATATATATATTATCATTATTATTTCCTGGTTACTATATATATATATTGTAACCAGAAAATCATAACAACATATATATATATAGTAACCAGGAAATAATAGGAGCTAGGTAGCGAATGTATTTACAATAAAAGGATAGCGAAATGAACTACCACTTACCTTAGATGATGGTTTCGTGGGGTGAACACACACACAAAAAAACCACAAGAACAGGAAAAACAATGAATATTTCGGCACTTGGCCCTTCGTCAACAGGAGAACATCATGGAGGGAGGGAGGTGCAGGATACGTCCTGACTGTAAAACAGCAACATAATCATGCATTGGAATTATTACAGCAGTGGTCAAAATAAACTAATCTATGCAACTGTCATTTCCACCTCCATCTCCTTTGATAGTGTATTTCTCACCCCAACATTTTGGTTTCTATCTTTTAAGGATTCTTCTAATCAACAAACCACTTTTTTATCCACTCCACAAGCTTTTACCTTCTTTAACATCATTTTATGACTCACACTGACAAATGCCTTGTGGGAGATACAGTCCTATGCCATCTTGCCCTTCTGATATGATAGTGCCTAATGTTCTCTTTAAACCAACATATCTCTGCCTTTTTAGAATCATCGGTAACTTCTTCTCTAACTGTGGTTGTCTGAATTCCCTCCCTTCCCCTCAGCTTTCTAATAAAGCCACAGAAGTATCGAGATGCATCATTCAGTGGTCCTCCTACACGCATAATATTCTTCAGAAACCTATCTTTAGCTTTCCTCTTTACTGCTATTATATCCTTGTTTACTTCAGATGTTGCCTATTGCCTTGTGGTCCCTTAACTCTGTTGTATTCCTCAACCTCCTACTACAGCATGTAGGTTCTGTACTTACCTTGGTTTTCTGTTTTGAAATAAACATTAATACTCCCAATTATTCTCCTGATCTGCCTCCATTTGGACTGCACTGTACCTGTTCTCTCCTTCGATATACTGAACCTTTCTTTGATATATATCTTGATTTCCCAAACATGTGCATTTTGGTAGTGTGCGGTACCCATAACCAACTGCAATTTGGCCTCTGGATTATTGAAGCCTTTATAACCATCAGAATTGCTTCATTATAACTTATGCAGTCTGTTACATGGGACCTCACAAAGTTGTCATAAGGCTTTATTAGGAAGATAACTAACTTGTAAGAAATCACTTTTGCACTTCTCTTTCTCCCATTAACACATTTACAAAGTTTTGATTATTTTTATTATGAATCTCATTTCCTTCCCCGGCCACATCAATAGTGCCATTCTCCACTCATCCTTAAAACCTGAATATGGATTTAATCTCTCCAAAGGTTCTAATCTTCATCATTGATTCTTCCACCATGGTAAGGAGCTAGGACTCTTAATCTTTTCTTCTGAATCACCCCTGAAATTTACCCGCAGTAATTCATGAGTCTGATTTGTGAACACACACTATAAGCACTGGGGTAAACCCCATTGTCTAGCACTTCTACTTTTAACAAAAATACTACCCCTACGGTTTGGGCATCTCTCTCTTTAGTTACCAAACTCTATTGTTTTGCTAATTTTACTCCTACAGATCACCAGTAGTTGTCTAGTAATTAGCTTTGTCAAATACACAGCATTACTCTTTATCCTTCTTATTCTGACACCTACGCTTATTGTTTCATCAGCCTCAACTACTTCTTTGGTGACTGTGGTTTCTCGTATCGGGCATCTGCAATCGGCATACATATCGGTACCCCTTCTTGCAGCAGCATCTTACCTGAAAAAAGACACACAATCCTCTGTGATAACTGGGTGTTGGCTAGCTTACAGTTTTAGCTAACAAGTTGCAAGGACTCTTTACCCCACTACTATTTGCGTTTAGGCCATAAACTCCATAATAATGTCCATAGGCAGAACCACCATGGCAAAGCTAATGACTATCCCAAGAAGTGCCTCTGTCCCCATGTTTACCGGCCTCACAGCGTTGTTCAGCTGGCCGATCATCGTGACTCACGAACAGAATTAGCTCCACGCTGGTATGCTGACCCTTCTTCAGGTCGCTCTCTATAGTATATGGCTTTTTTTTTTTTTTTTTTTGCTGTCGTCCGTCTTTCGACTGGTTTGATGCTATCCTCCATCCTTTCCTATCCTGTGCTAACCTCTTCATTTCAACATACCCCTTACAGCCCACGTCCTCAATTATCTCTTTCATACATTCTAATCTCTGTCTTCCTCTACAGTTCTTACCTTCCACTGTTCTCTCCACTAACAAATTAACCAATCCAGCATGTCTCAAAATATGACCTACCAGCCTGTCTCTTCTTTCCGTAAGCTTCTTCCACAAAATTCTTTTCTCACCCATCATTTCCAAAACTCGTTCATTTCTTACTTTGTCGGTCCACTTAATTTTCATATTCTTCTGTAGTACCACATTTCAAATGCTGCAATTTTCTTTATTTCCGGTATTCCTAAAGTCCATGTTTCGCTACCATAAAGTGCTGTGCTCCACACTAAGAGTTTCGAAAAGTTCTTTCTAATTCCTAGATCAATATTTGAAACTAAAAAGGTTTCTCTTTTTGCTAGTGCTATTATGCTTTTGACATCATTCCTGCTTCGGCCATCGGTAGTAATTTTACTTCCCAAGTAACAGAATTCGCTTACTTCTCGTATTGCATCCGATCCTATTTTTATATTTAATCTACTAGTATTGGTATCATTTCTACTACATTTCATCACTTTTGTCTTACTTTGATTTATATTCAGTCCAAAATCTTCCTTCAGTATTTTGTTCATGCCATTCAATAACTTCTCAATATCCTCAGCCCTCTCTGCTAACAAGACAATGTCATCAGCAAATCGTAGCATACTGATTTTTCTCCCTGAAAACTTATGCCACATGGACATTTTTCTTTGGCTTTCTTCATTGCTTCTTCTACATACATGTTGAATATTAACGGTTAATAGACTACAACCTTGTCTCACACCCTTATGTATCTCGTGATTCTCTACTTTTATTATAGCCACTTGATTCTTATATAGTTTATAGAGTATTCTTCTATCTCGATACTTTAGACCTGACTTCTTTAAAATTTTGAACATCTTGTCCCACCTAACATTATCAAAAGCTTTTTCTAAATCAACAAATGCCATAAAAGTATCTTTGTTTTTCTTGATCCGCCCTTCAAGTATTAATCTTAAAGACAGAATTTCTTCCCTTGTACCGCGATTTTTGCTAAACCCAAACTGATCTTCACCTACTATCTCTTCTACTAACCCTTTCCATTCCTTCTGTATATTATTCTGGCCAGTAATTTTGAAGCATGTGATGTTAGACTAATGGTGCGATAATTCTCACATTTGTCGGCTTGTGCTTTCGTTGGAAGTGTGAAGATGATATTCTCCTGAATTTCATAACTTTTTGATATCAGCTTGAATAATCTTTCGATTCCTTCCTCTCCTAGGGATTTAAGAAGTTCTGCAGGAATCTCATCAATTCCATCTGCCTTATTTGCTTTCAAGTCATTCAGAGCTTTATTAAATTCTGTCCTCAAAACAGGATCTCCTAAGTCATCAATGTCGACATCATCTTCCTTTTCAATTAAACTATTGTTCAAGTCGTCCCCATCATAAAGTTTCTCAATGTATTCCTTCCATCGGTTAGCTTCCATCTTCTGAGCTTAAAAGAGGTTTCCCATCGGCAGCTTTAATGTTCATACCTCTTTTCTTCATTTCTCCAAAATTCTGTTTGATCTTTCTGTAGGCAACATCTACTTTACCTACGACCATTTCCTTTTCTACTTGCTTCACACTTTGCTTGTAGCCATTTTTATTTTGCTATTTTGCATTTCCTATTTATTTGATTTCTAAATTGTCCTGTACTGCTCTATTCCTGCTTCATCCTGAGCAATTTTGTACCTCTGCTCCATCTAAGTCCATCAGCTCCAAAATTTCTTCTGTGATCCAAGGTTTTCGGGCAGCTTGTTACCCTAAAGCCTAATGTTTCTTTACCAGCTTTCATTATTTCGCTCTTTAATGCATTCCATTCGTACCTCGGTTGAACTCCTTTCAGAGTTACTTCTTAGACCCAAGTCTACTATTTCTGCAAATTTTTCTCTAGTGCTAGATTAGTTTCAGTTTATTCACTTCCAGTCTGTTCTGCTTATACTGCTTCCTTATTCGCTTAAATTTCAGCCTGCACTCCATTATTATCAAATTATGGTCAGAGTCTATGTCTGCTCCTGGGTACGCTTTACATCTAGATTTCCTGAATCTCTGTTTGACCATGATATAATCTAGCTGATTTCTGCCTGTATCCCCAGGACGTTTCCAGGTGTAAATTCTTACTTGCATGGTTCTTAACAGTGTGTGTTTGCCACTACTAGCTTACTATCTTTCACAAAATTCTAGCAACCTGCTTCCTCGTTCATTTCTTTCTCCTAGATCAAAACTTCCTACAGTATTCCCCTCTTTTCCTTCTCCCAGTATTGCATTCCAATCACCCATGATTATTAGATATTCCTCCCCCCTTCACATATTGAGTTAATTCTTCAATTTCAGCGTACATTTTTTCTATTTCTTCGTCATCTTCCTGTACGTTGGCATATACACTTGTACTAATGTGGTTGGAACGGGGTTAGTTTCTAATCTCATCAAAATAATCCTGTCACTAAACTGTTCATAATAACTCACCCGTTTCCCTACTTTCTTGTTCATTACAAATCCTACACCAGTGACTCCATTGACAGTTTGTGTGCTAATTATCCTGTGTTCCCCAGAGCAGAAATCCTATGCGTCCTTCCATTTAATCTCACTAATCCCAACAACATCTAACTTAAGTTGTTCATCTCCCTTTTTAAGTTTTCTAACCTACCTGCCCTATTCAGACTTCTAACATTCCATGCTCCGACTCGTAGAATGTTTCTATGCATTCTGATGACTCCTTCCTGAGCAGTCCCCACCCGGAGATCCGATTGGGGGACTATTTTACCTCCGGAATATTTTACCCAGGAAGAAGCCATATATGTAATTTGAGGGGATTACATGTCCTCCGGATACCCTTTGGATCGTTAATGCAGTGGTTTCCCGTTGCCTTCTGCATCCCCATGCCGTTGATCATTTCTGATTCATCCGCCTTTAGGGGCCGTTTCCAACCCCAAGGGCAAGAGGGTGCCCTGAACCACTCCCCGCTCTTCCGCCCTCCTTTCGGAAACCGTTGGCAAGTAGTCGGTGATTCCTTATACTGGGAATCTTTCAGTCGCCAGAGCCTCGTCCGTGCAAACAGGGTGCACCACATGAAGGAGAGGTTGACATTTGGTTGGAAAAGGCTAGTATAGCCTCTCCCAAACCCTTACACGCCGGGTATATTTCTATCAATTCTAATTTCCGGACTCCACACTATCACTTCTCTGTCCTCCTCAGTGTGACAGACCCACACAAAGTGATCCCATATCTTCTATCATCTAAGGATATTCCGTGGTACAGGATGAGGACAGAATATTTCACATTAAAAAATGTTAGTTGTTTTTATGAACGGAATATTACCTGTAGTGTTATTTAAGTAGTTCCACCTATATAGTGGTATCTAGTATTACCAGTATTTTTTATCCCATCTCTGCCCTAACCTGAGGAAGTATATTCAGCTCTACTTACCTATTACGAAATCTGTCTTTATTTTTCTCCTTCATGTAGTTGCTTTTTGTTTTCGTATCCTTCTCACTAGTCCTAGTGTAACTAAACACTAACCGATCACGAATTTATTTATCTCCTCATTCATTATATGCCATCTTGATGTACTGTATAATATCTGTAGCCACACATGTGAGATGCTGAGTTTTTCTTCGTTGAGGTATCATCCACTCTCCAGTGTGCGTGCTAAAGCGCCACCACACCAGATCCGGCATAGATCCAGATCCCAAACGCCACGTGTACTGCTCTACCTGAACGTGGTTTCCCACAATCACCCTAGCGAATTCTGAAAAGTTCTCCAACGTCCTTCTCATAAACCAAACTTTTCATAAATAAAAACACACTTATTATAGAGAATACAAGTTATACATTTCGCAGACAGATGGAAACACTTAGCCCCCCCCTCACCCTCCCAATTAGAATAGAATCACCAATCCCTCACTGAGGCAATGGTGGTTATTAAAACGTTTCACATCCCTAAAGAAACCTCATGATTTGTGATTGAAACTGACTTCTTCTTGTTCATATTGGAGCGTCCATAAACTACGTGGTTTGGTCTAGGGGGGGGGGAGTTAGCCGGAAAGCTACGTTGAGATACTTGGGGGGAAGGGTTTAGAGGCAGGCCACGTAACTTTTCATTCATGTTATTTGTTACAGTTAAAATGAGATTCAGAACACACAACAGCATGTAAATATTTATTTTAGCCATTTAATTATCTCTATGTGTAATTTACGATAGTCTGACAAGAGAAAAACAGTAGAAAATGTATTTTGGAATCAACAGGGAAATTAGCTACGTGCTACGTGGGGGGGAGGAGGGGTAGAGACAAAAGCCACCTCGGGCTACGTGGGGTGGAGGGGAGTGGGGGTTGAGAGGTGGACAAAATGGAGCTACGTGATTTATGGACGCTCCCTATAGTGCTTTGCTCCATACTTATAGTTTCAGTGCTATGCAATATCTCACCCCCAGCACTAAGAAGATCAGAAGCTCTCTTAAAAATCTGGAAAACTATCCTGAAGAACCCTCAACTGCCTATACAACAAAACATTATTCAAGAAAAACACCAACGCTTGAAATCAAGAAAACCACCATGGCGCACAGCAATCAACCTTACAGAGTCCTCTTTCAACATCAATAAGCTGTGGACAACTCAATGGGAGCAGTCATCAGTAGCCAATAAAAATCTAGTTGAGGACCCCTCAATAAGGTTACAAGGTTTCGATCTCCCCAGGTGGCAGTGGAGAATCATCAATCGGATTCGAACAGGACAAGGCAGATGCGCCTAATTATTACACAAATGGGGCTGGGTAGATTCTGCAAATTGTGACTGTGGAGCCACCTTACAGACAATCAATCACATCGTTTCTGACTGTCCGCTTCGGGCCTACAAGGGAACAATGACGGAATTACAATGATGCATCGATCAGTGCAGTTGACTGGATTAAAACATTAGATCTAGAGGTATGAAATTGTGCAAGCTTGTGATATGTATATTTCCTATTGTGTACCCTGTTAAATAATCATACGATAAATAAATAAATTGTTAAAATTTTCTAGTTTCGGAACAGGTTTTTATTTTCTAGTCCTAATCTGCTTATTAGGTCTTTTTAATTTGTAACCTGGTTGGGGAATTAGCTTTACTGCTCTTCACTCGCGCTGAGGCAGAGTTTATGGAGCAGGGTGTTTGAGGAGTTTCGTCAGCTGCTGCGCAGCTGCGGTTGACACCTAACTGTCAAACGGGTCGCCGTCAGCTGCGGACCGTAACACCAAGCCTAAACCACTCGCTGCTAAAACGAAATGCTACAAATCACGGTTACTCTTGTACTTATAATGCAGTTCTATTTCTACGTTTTCTTGCCTCGTGTGTCTGGATATGAGACTAATAATTACAGTTCTACGATTCATCGAAGCACACAAAGCCGCCACAACGCGACTGTAAATTTTATATCCTTGTTGGTCATCCGAAATCATTACCAAGCTTTCATCTACATACAGACCGATTTTTTCTTCCATCAGTATCTCGACTGCCTCGGTCCCTGCTTATTGTTTTGCGCCAAACTGCAGACCTCGACATACGTAAAGCGACCAGAGTTATGTTTGGCATATACCATGAAATGTTATTTGCTGTTCCCTTTCTTCTTTCTGTACTGTTTTCCCATAAATTCCAAAAACATTCAAATATTATTCCTTGTCCTAATAAACTACATTTCAGATGCTTCTAGTTCACCGAGCGTGGTGGCTGTGAGGTTAACGCTCTGGCCTCGCTTTCGGGAGAACGCCGGTTCGAATCCTCGTCTGAGCATACAGATTTGGCTTTTCGATTGTTTCCCCAAATTACACCAGGTGAATGCCGGGATGCTTCCTTCAAAAGATCATGTCCGCATTGCTTCCCATTCCTCGTCCCCAGACTCCTCCCGCCTCTAATGACATCGACGTCGACGAGGCGTAAAGCCACAAGCATAGAAATGACCACGTATCGTGCACATCGTTCATATTTTATGCTCTGCGGTGCTGGTGTTCCATATCGCTGCTTTGGTTCCCTCTGCACTCGCAAAGTAGAAAATAACTTCATTTAACCACTTCATATTAATTACACAAAAGTTGGCAACACCAGAGTACGGTTGGAAATGAAATGAATGACACGTTCGTCCGTACAAAGAACTGTACAATATACTTTATATATATAAATAACATATTTCCTAGTCACCGTTATTATCCTACATACTTTATATAACTTTAATTGCCTTTTTAAAAAGTTGCTAGAATGTACTTTACTTTTAAATTCCTATTTCTGTAATTATATAAGGCAATCTGCTATACAAACAGGAAACGGAATATAACGGTGTAATCGTTGGCTTCCGCGGCCAGAGTCAATTGATTCTTGGCTGTCCGGGTGGCGCCGCGTCATGTTTCTTGAAACCGACGTTTCGACCCTCATTCTTCCAGGGCAGAACATGACACGGCGCCACCCGGACAGCGAAGAATCAAAGGAATATAACGATGTTACACACATTTTGTATTCAACAATTCAATCAGGCAGCTCTGGTTCCACTGCTCAGCTGGCAACGCGCGTCTAGCATTCTATTCCAATAAAGTCTAGCTGCTCACCACCGTCTTTTATTTATCTTTTTAACTAAACTAGCAATCGCTATGAACGCAGCACTAACCACTGCTAACTTGTGACTGCTCTCCATATCCACGCTCCAACTGCACAACTCTGCCAACTCGTCAGAACAAACGAATGGAAGGATACCCGTCTAGTTCGATGCCTCGGCTAAATGCGTTCGTGCAGTCAAACTGTACGTACGTTCCGCCTCGCCTCGCCTCGCCTCAGTCCCATTCGTGCGTTGCCTCGTACTGATGTGATGGGCCGGAAGCGGACAACATTGTCGGCGAGAGTGTTTTGTCTATGCCGGCATGAGTCTGAGCATGTCCGTGGGTGCCTGCGCGGTTAGTATGAACGCGGCAACGTAACCACACAGACAGTATACCACCAGATCTAATAAAAAAAGGTCTATAAAGAAAATCTAATCGAATTAGTTAGAAAATAGATATTTCTTTCTGACTTGAGTGATAAAAAATATAGTGACAGTAAACTTAAAGAGATTCGAGACCCTATAATAACTTTTCCTGCGTGATATGAATCGCAAGGCTCAGGATCACGAAATTATTTTCATGGGACACCATCACAATCACTAGAATTACTTGAACTGAACAAGTGCTATAAAAAATAACGAATCAGGTTACAAGTATTCAACAATATTCAAGTGATGTGTGGTTGCAACTAAGGGCTCAGTGGGAAGCATGTGGGAGCATGGTTATAAAGTGCAAACCTTGTTCAAACAATTTATTACAAGCATCATGGTCAACAATTAAACTTATACAGAATATCACAAATAATATAATACAATATAATACATAAGAAAGCTTCGATCTTGCAGATTATGATCTTAATAAATCCTGTACCAATACAAATATATGTTAATGCGATGACAACCTTGTTAAACCATGAGAATATTCCTAATCACAATATCTCCACTTGTATTAAATATGCAAACAGAAAATCCTTACGTGCTTGGAAACGTAATATAACAGGGCAGGCTCTTACCAATTTACCATCATATAACAAATTTACAGCTAGTACCAAACACAAATTTGTACACAGGAGGCAAAATACAGCAATTATTTTAAACAAACAGGAATCAGTTTACCTTAGCGTCCTTCAGCTTAACCTTAAGAATCAAGTTCTTACCAAAAGGTTCTAACACACTATAGTGTGTACACGCCGGCGCATAAGTCGTTACCACCCACACACACTGATAAGGTAGCGGAAACGATTAGCACCAAATATCGGGAAATTTGGCCACTCCCGTAACAAAATTATTAAGCACAATTAACAAGAATGCAGTAAGCGACGCACTTTGTAGTTGGGATCATCAGGTATACTACCTCAAATACCCGACAGTACTAGAAAATGGCAATTTATCACCTCGAAGCCAACGCCTGCCCCGCCCGCTGCCGTGCTCCCCAATCGGCGGAAAACCGTTCGCGAACATAGAGCGCAGCGGAGGAATTCCCTCGATTAAAGCGTACCCAGGAGCAGACATAGACTCGGACCATAATTTGATAGTAATGAAGTGTAGGCTGAAATTCAAGCGAATAAGGAAGCAGCATAAGCAGAACAGACTGGCAGTGAATAAACTGAAACAATCTAACACAAGAGAAAAATTTGCAGAAATGGTAGACATAGGTCTAAGAAGTAACTGTGAAAGGAGCTCAACCGAGGGCAAATGGAATGCATTAAAGACCGAAATAATGAAATCTGGCAAAGAAACATTAGGCTTTAGGGAACAAGCTGCCCGAAAACCTTGGATCACAGAAGAAATTTTGGAGCTGATGGATCAGAGGAGAAGGTACAAAAATTCTCAGGATGATGCAGGAAGAGAGCAGTACAGGCAATTTAGAAATCAAATAAATAGGAAATGCAAAATAGCAAAATAAAAATGGCTACAAGCAAAGTGTGAACAAGTACAAAAGGAAATGGTCGTAGGAAAAGTAGATGGTGCATATAGAAAGATCAAACAGAATTTTGGAGAAATGAAGAAAAGAGGTATGAACATTAAAACTGCCGATGGGAGACCTCTTTTAAGCTCAGAAGATAGAGCTAACCGATGGAAGGAAAACATTGAGAAACTGTATGTTGGGGACGACTTGAACAATAGTGTAATGGAAAAGGAATGCGACGTCGACATTAATGAATTAGGAGAACCTGTTTTGAGGGCAGAATTTAATGAAGCTCTGAATGACTTGAAAGCAAATAAGGCAGTTGGAATTGATGAGATCCCTGCAGAACTTCTTAAATCCCTAGAAGAGGAAGGAATCGAAAGATTATTCAAGCTGATATCAAAAAGTTATGAAACAGGAGAATATCATCTTCACACTTCCAAAGAGAGCACAAGCCGACAAATGTGAGAATTATCGCACCATTAGTCTAACATCACATGCTTCAAAATTACTGGCCAGAATAATATACAGAAGGATGGAAAGGGTTGTAGAAGAGATAGTAGGTGAAGATCAGTTTGGGTTTAGGAAAAATCGCGGTACAAGGGAAGCAATTCTGTCTTTAAGATTAATACTTGAAGGGCGGATCAAGAAAAACAAAGATACTTTTATGGCATTTGTTGATTTAGAAAAAGCTTTTGATAATGTTAGGTGGGACAAGATGTTCAAAATTATAAAGAAGTCAGGTCTAAAGTATCAAGATAGAAGAATACTCTATAAATATATAAGAATCGAGTGGCTATAATAAAAGTAGAGAATCACGAGAGACATGCATCAGTTACAAAGGATGTGAGACAAGGTTGTAGTCTATCCCCGTTAATATTCAACTTGTATGTAGAAGAAGCAATGAAGAAAGTCAAAGAAAAATTTCCATGTGTCATAAGTTTTCAGGGAGAAAAAATCAGTATGCTACGATTTGCTGATGACATTGTCTTGTTAGCAGAGAGGGCTGAGGATATTGAGAAGTTATTGAATGGCATGAACAAAATACTGAAGGAAGATTTTGGACTGAATATAAATCAAAGTAAGACAAAAGTGATGAAATGTAGCAGAAATGATACCAATACTAGCAGATTAAATATAAAAATAGGATCGGATGCAATAGGAGAAGTGAGTGAGTTCTGTTACTTGGGAAGCAAAATTACAACCGATGGCCGAAGCAGGAATGATGTTAAAAGCAGAATAGCACTAGCAAAAAGAGCCTTCATGAAAAAGAGAAACCTTTTAGTTTCAAATATTGATCTAGGAATTAGAAAGAACTTTTTAAAACTCTATGTGTGGAGCACAGCACTTTACGGTAGCGAAACATGGACTTTAGGAATACCGGAAAGAAAGCAACTTGAAGCATTTGAAATGTGGTGCTACGGAAGAATGCTGAAAATTAGGTGGACAGACAAAGTAAGAAATGAACGAGTTTTGGAAATGATGAGTGAGAAAAGAAGTTTATGGAAGAAGCTTACGGAAAGAAGAGACAGGCTGGTAGGTCATATTTTGAGACATGCTGGATTGATTAATTTGTTAGTGGAGGGAATAGTCGAAGGTAAGAACTGTAGAGGAAGACAGAGATTAGAATATATGAAGCAGATAATTGAGGACGTGGGTTGTAAGGGATATGTAGAAATGAAGAGGTTAGCACAGGATAGGAAGGGATGGAGGATTGCATCTAACCAGTCTAAAGACTGACGACAGCAAAAAAAAAAAAAAAAAATGCGAGCGAGGAACGGTCTCGGTCGGGTCACAAATCCACATCATGAGGTACTTCCAGGCCGCCTGGTCAAATTACAAGTCCTCGCTTATACCAGCAGACCTCTAACGTCGCAGTCAATTAGGGAAAATATTAGACCCAACGAACCAATCCGCTGCTGCCGACCGACTGACTTCCCGGATTCGTGTCCCCCGAAAATCAACTCCATCAGCCGGTAGAGGGCATCACCGGAGCCACAGCGCGCTCTCACGGGCGAAACTAGCACGCGGGCTCTGCAGGAACCAGCATCAGAAGACAATCGAGGGAGGGGAAAATAAACAACGCGAGCCGAGCACGGCTCAACAAGAACGAGACCGAGAATTAAACGATACACATTTAGATTATGTTACGACATATAATTCACAGTGAAACTAAATTTGTCATGTAGAAACTAATAAGTACACCCAAAACAAATGTTTGTACCAAAATTAATCAATTGTAACGTTACGGAGAATTTTAACATTAATTAGAAAAAATAAAGAAATTGTTTTAGCTCAAACACCTTTTCTCTTGATGATAAACATTCCTACAATTTCGTATCTTCTTAGTTGCCAGCGATTTAATTCTTGCTACAATTATTTCAAACTCATATTTACTCATCTTAAAATATTCAAAAAATCTGTTCTTATAGTTTACGAGTTCTTGTATAATGTGTAAAATTTGCCTTCTTTTTACGGTTTCGTTTCTTGGGATGTACTACAAACCCTTTTTTTCTGCTGCTCTTCTATACGTGTCGATTCTCCTTCTTCTTCTAGCGAAATTACGGGAAATTATTCGATTGAAAAATTTCAAAACATTTTGGGAAGAGATACGTACATCCGTGCACTGTGACTGTATTGCTGTATGGATGTAGTGCGGTGTCTGCCACACGTGTAGCACACGCTACGTGGTGGTAAATGTGACCAGGCTTGAGACGACTCTATTCCCAGCGCCCATCGTTGTGAGCTGGCCTTGCGCGGGCCAATAATTAATCACTGGCTGTGGGAAGCCACCTAGACGTTACCATGGTGACGCAATCGGGCAGACTGCATTGTTGAGCGAAGTAGTGGCGTATGTTTTAGGCTCAGGATTCGTAACTGGTCGCACTGCGGTATGCTACTGTTTCAGTTGCTAATCAATTAGCATGCAGAGTTGTTTGTTTACTCTCTGGTGCGTAGCAACGCACTGGCCTTAAATTTCTCACGAATAAAAACGGTAAATCATCAGGAATCTGCGATAAACTTTAAAGATACGTTGGTGAAGAAATGTTGCTATCAGATATAAACGTCTCTGTTTCGAGTAAAGCTACCAAAGATGACTGACGACCTGTAAATTAGTTTTTCATTAATTGCGATAAAGCACATGATCCTATGGCAATTACCCTGCACAACTACTTTGCCTTTGTCGTGGCTACAGTCAAAAAGAGGAATCTGAACCACAAACGTCCTGGTATATGTTCAAGCAGAATTATTAAATATTTTTGAACCCGAAGTCTGTACTATAGACGTTTTTGAAGATCAACAAAACGAACATGTTGAATACCGTACCTTGATTTTAATCTAACGGGGGGCGTTCATTAATTACGTGAGGTAACCCTCTCCCCCTCCCTCCTCCGTGGTGTGAGTTGAGATCTGGTAGGACTCCCCACCCCCTGCCGACGACCTCGTAGGTTTTCGGGACCCCACCACCCTATTTCACCCCACGTAATTAATGGACCCTCCCTTTGAGTTTGACGTATGCCATCCTGATGCACTGGAAGTTTTGTGTTTCTGAAACATTCCTTTTTTAAAGTGGGTTGTCTCTTTTAATTAGGAATAAATAATGAACTATAATTTTAATTCGATTGTCCCTCTGATCTGATAATCAATCTGATCAAGATCATGTGAAAGTAAATTTCGTGCCATGGGCCTTCTCCCAGGATTAGGTGTTTATCGCCAACCGTTTTATCATAGCAAAATCCCCGGGTAATTTAAATTGCGAGGGGGGGGGGGGGAGAGGGAATTATCATTTTTAGTCTTATCATAAGTTCAGATGACCTTATTCAGGATAATGCGGTTTCGAATTGCGTTCGGCCATCCAGATTTGGGTTTCCCATCGTTTTCCCAATCACTCGAGGCGAATGATAGGATGGTTCTCTTAAAGGGTCCAGGCCAATCCCTCCCCATCCCTTGCCTCCAGTCCTATCCCGCCTCTATAATCTTTTCGACGTCGACGAAGCGTCAAGCCATAAGGAAAAAAAAAAGAGACGACCGAGGTATTTGTCTGTTTCGTGTATTATGGTATTGGTGTTTTGCGTGAAAGAAGGGGGAGAGTTCATGTCGGTGCTGACCAAATCAGGCCTACTCTTCCAAAAGACACGTTAGAGGTCACCAAATTTGAACTCCTCCATCTGACGAACGAATCGCTATGGAAAGTGTCCTCACTTCGTGCGCATTGCGGAGAGGTTTGGGGTCTAATCCACGCCTGTAGTACACAGTCTAGTAGCAGCTTCTCTTCTGTCCCGCTGGCCAAGTACCTCTGTGGCTCGAACTAGCGGAATCCGTGTCGAGGCGTGCTAGACTGCTAGTTAATCCTATGAAGGAACACAGTGATTCGTACAGTGCTATTTGTCTCTCGGAACACATATACGACGGCATCAACAAATACTAAAAGAAGGAAAGTTCAAATCTCCACCATAGGAGATGTCGATAACTAGTTGCTTTATGTTGCAGCTTAGAACTACTGACGTTATATGCTGACACTAGGCTTTAACACATAAATTAATTCTTTTATTTATAAAGTCAAATAGCAGATGACGCCTAAAAAAAAAACCATCTTGAAAACAGAATAACACTGGGAACAAGAGTCTTCTGCTGAGAGAGAAATTTTTCAGTTGCAAACATTGACCTAGGACTCGAAAATTGTATGTCTGCAACACAGCACATTTGAAAAAAAAGCTTGGACTTATAGAATACCAGAAAGAAGATAATTTGAAACATTTGAAATGTAGTGTTATAGAGGGAAAATTAAGTGTAAGATAAAGTACGAAACTAACAAATGAAAATGTGATAGAGAGGTAAAGATAGGATGTGTGAAGCAAATATTTGAGAACGATAATGGATAGGATGAGTTGGAGGATTGTATCAAACCAGTCGAAATATCGATGGCAAAAATGTTATCCCAGGAAATGGTTGCGAGGGTGTTATGGAAAGTTTCCGCCAATCAGCGAACAACGAAATGCTATATTTTACGAAGATCTAATGATGACGTTTCTCTTTTCCACGATCTTGTGTGTGTAACGTTACAACATTTCGTAATTAATAAAGTAATGTCTGGTGAAGCTCTTGTTTTTCATACTATCCTCCTCTGCCACAGCGAAAAATCATTTCTTTAGATTCATTCTGCTGAAAACATGTACATAAAATAATGTATTAATATTGAACATAACTAGTTTCTACCTTATATTTTAAACTGGGTGTTATGGAATTTTTTATATACAATGGCAGATAATAATTATAAATGTATGATAAATGATTAATGTCAATACAATTTAATGTTTTGTTCGTTACAAATAAATGAATGAAAAATTCAGTTGCATTTCCAGTAATCATTTGCCATACATTTCCCTCTTGTCTTCACCCTACCGCGTTACCGTAGTGTGGATCAAGTGAGTATGCGAACTTCCTTTCTGAACCAGTAGTATCCCGACACAGCGTGGAGTCAAATCCCACGGAGGCATCAGTTACTGAGGGAGTACTATTCTTCATATTTTCGTCTTCTTTACATCTAGGTTCAAAACTATTATTTTTCACCGATCATTTAATCATAAAATTGCATCATAGATGTCAGTCCAGAAAATAACCAAATTTTTAAATTCGTGTCAACCGATCATTTTAGCGATGTGCGGTTGACAGGAACGCATTCTTTGTGACATCCCGAGAAACTTGAGTTTTTCAGATCTTTTTTCGTGCTAGGGAGTGTCCATAAACCACGTAGCTGCATTTTGGCCTCCCTTGAGTTGTGTGCTTAGGGGCCCCTTAGCAGTGCTTGGGGGCCCCACTGAGCAGTGCAACTGTAGAGCTAAATAAAAAAGGTCGCCAGTTTGCCTTGAAGGCTCGTGGGCCTCTAAACTGCGCTTGGGGGCCCCCTGAGCGTAGGGGCCCCGGTGTACTGCACCCTCTAGCCCCATAGCAGCTACGCCCCTGCTTTCAGCCAACTCCTCCCCCCCCCCCCCTGGAGCGAGCCACGTAGTTTTTGCACGCTCCCTTAAAGTTCTCTTTAGTGCAAGGGGAGAGTTGAAGATAATATTTCATTTAGATCATCTTCATGGGTAACGAATGAAAGCTGAGAACCTGCCGACTATGAAAATGTTTAGATCTTCCGTTTTATTCCACGCTTTTTGGAAATGTTTGCCGAAAACAAATTTAAAAAATGCCATTCCAACCTTCATTTCTGATACTACTAATCCGCAACTTCTTTCATAATCTACGGTGATACTATATAGATCTTTCTGGAGTTCACAGTTATCGCAAAATAAGAAAACAAGTGGTTTTAACTAATTTGCGACTTAATTAGACTTTATTTCAACAATAATTTAAATATCTGGATGTTGTGGATCATTTTCCTCAATTGCTGATGATAATAACATATATCAGGAACATATAAGAGCTCTAAAATAAAATAACCATTCAACATTTGCAGAACACTTACAAGAACACAACGACCACCCAACAAATATTGACTCAGACATGCAAATACTCACCATAAACAACAACAAACCACAAATACTAACATTCCAAAAGAACTATCACATACAAAAAGCACTAACAGAAGGAAAACGAATAATAAATGAATACACAAACCTCACACACCCAACACTATACAAAACACTGAAACTAAAATAAAATAGAAACACCAACACAGGCAAAACAACAATAAACAAGGATATACAAAACCACAAAAAAAAACAACTGAAATCAAAAAACTTAAAAAAAACAACCGCCAAACAAATGGAAGACTGAAAAACAAAACAATACCGCATAACTGCACAAACTCGATACTTAGTAAACAAAACAGAACGACCATTCGCAAGAAAAAACACATAGTGCAGTATTGTGAATCTGAATAATGAAGACACTTCTCACCAAAAAATGCAAAACCACTGATGCTAAGAATGGAGCTAAAAGAAATGCAATAGACCACAAAATGTAAGTAGATTATAAGTTAGATAATAATTCCGTTGTACCAAACACAACATAACCTGCTTACAACTTTTGTACGTAATTAACGGAAAAAGCCCGCTGAAGTTGCTTCTGCAAAAGAAGTGAAACGCGTACGGGAGACCAATAAATACAAAAAGTCAATTTATTTATTAATAATTTAAATGTATCATTCGATGGAGAGTCGTATGAATCGGTTAATAAATATCCAGCTATTTTTTAAAAATTAATCTGACTATACTTTCAAACTGATTTTTTTGTGTTTGAATTATGTATACCATTCGAAAAACAGTTTTGCAAAACGTATAACAAACTAATTATAGTTTTACTCTCTTATGAAATAAATTTAACACACAAACGCATTTGGTACCCTTTTTGCGCAGTTGTTTACTCGCATTTGACGGAGCTAGTTTTTTTTTTGCTTCATCAGAGTCCAACTTTCTTCTTTTTTTTCTTGTTGTGATCTTTCAGTTTTTGTTTTCTTTCTGTGCTTGTTGCCCTGTCACCTCTTTCCACCGAGGCAAGGCACGCCACGCGGCGCGGCGGAGCGGAGGGAGGGAGGGGAAGTAGGCGGAGCCTGGAGTCTGGTGTGCTGGAGGGGGGACCACAGTAGCTCACAGCGGCGAGCGCCTCGGCCAGTTGATTACGCGACTTGTCCCTAATTACACGGAAGCAGTAGCGATGGCGGTGTCGACGCAGAGCGAGGACGTGCAGCGCCGGCTGGTACGCCTAGTGGAAACCCGCGGTATGCCCATCATGCAAGTGAACGGCCAGCGGCTGTGCGGGCCTCCCGCGGACTGGACCGGGCCGCCGCCGGCGAGAGGCTGCGAGGTCTTCGTCGGCCGGCTGCCCCGAGACCTGTACGAGGACGAGCTGCTGCCGCTGTTCGAGATGGCCGGCAGGGTGTACCAGATGCGCCTCATGATGGACTTCTCTGGCTCGAACCGCGGCTTCTCCTTCGTGCAGTACTTCTCGCGCGAAGAGGCGGAGCACGCGCTGTCTCTGCTCGACCAGTGGGAAGTGCGGCCTGGCCACAAGATCGGCGTGGTGCGGTCGGTGGACAACTGCCGGCTGTTCGTGGGCGGCGTGCCCTCCCACAAAACGCGCCAGCAGGTGCATGCGGATCTGGAGCGCTACGTCGAAGGCATCGAGCGGATCATCCTGTACCCGACGGTGTCCGACAAGACGCTCAACAGGGGCTACGCTTTCGTCGAGTTCCGCACGCACCGCCTCGCAGCCATGGCCAGGCGCAAACTCGCGCAGCTGGGCGAGAGCGCGATCTGGGGATCCCCCGTGGCCATCGACTGGGCCGATCCGGAGCCAGAGGTCGACCAGGCGGTCATGAGGAAGGTAGGCACCTCATCACTTCTGCTGCTGCACCCATTTCATTCTGCCCCCTCATCTTTCGGTAAAAAATATTAAATGACTGCAAAACCATTAATATACGTGGATTAAATAAGGGGGACTGCACCATCCGAAAATGGTACTAACCTGTTGAAATTATGTTTAACTGCTTTGATATAATGTCCTGTTCACGTTTCCCACTTTCTGTTTACGGAAAAGTCGCCACAATTTAAATGAAAAATGCCGAAATATGACAGCATCCCACAGCTTTCACAAGCCGCCAACACTGCAAAATTAATTAAAATCTCTTGAAATGTTGTATAATCCCTTCGTTGTAATGTTTTCTCGGTATTTCTCTCCGTTGGAAAAAGTCGCCCGAAATTTACAATTGGAATATATATGAACGACCTGTATTCGAGCAACGCCCGGCATGTTATATCGATAACGCAATCAGAGACAATCGATTGCTTCTGTTGTAAACAATGCAGCATTTCCGAGATGGCTGCGGTCGAACGAAATTTTTGATTTTTTTTCCTCGTGGTCCATGCCGCATTTCAACCTACCCACGACCTCTTATGACAAAAGAAACTGTTTAGGTTGAAATGATACCTGTACCTAAAATTTTGATGTAATTTTTACAGTGTTGGTGGCCTTTCTCAGTTGTGCAGAGTCCCATATTTCGGCAGTTTTAATTTGTGATGACTTTTCTGTAAATAGAGAGTGGTGAACTTGAATATTTTTTTGAAGCAGTTAAACCAAATTTCAACAGATTAGAATCATTTTCTGGTATGTGGAAAAAGTTGTGTAGTCCCCAAAACAAGTATTCCTCCGAAAAAGCGACTTATTGCATTCTTTACTTAGATTTTAAGCATTGGGACTGTAGTAGGAATTCTCATTTTAGTCTAAAACCTGGTAGTCTACGCTTGTTCACTGGACGATGTTGCATAATTTATATTGCTATTACAGCCATCAAATGTAAACATAGTACCATACAAACTTGATGCAATAACTGCCACGTTCGTAAAGGGTTACATTTTGAAAGGTAACCTTCAATAACAAAGGGAGCAGCCCCCAATTTCAACATTTATTTCCAGCCTTCCATCTCCATCTTTTTTTTCCCTAAACATACAATTTGTTTGTTTTATATAGTCCTCTATCCCTTTCCTTAATGAACAATGATTCAATTTCCATATAATACCTACAAGCTCAATTGTTTTTATCATATAACCTACGCTTTGCCTTCCTCGTAAAATCATCTATTAGCAAACAATCCTTGGGTCAGATATAGCATCGTCTCGATTCTTTTGTGATATTCTTTGACAGTGCCCTGATTCTCAAAATGCCTGTATTATATTACTTGCTCCCTTTTCATTTTATATATCACTTAGTTCTCGAGATATCGACTATCAAAAATCAGTTATACATATAGTTAGTTCCTTGTACCTTTGGCGACGTTTGTCCTCTGGTCCATGCCTCATTTCAACCTAACCACAAACGGTAGTAAGAAAACAAAACTCATTGTGCATGTCCAGCGTACCGTACCTTGCGACTTTGGCGAAATTTTGTTTTTTGGTTCAGGCCGCGTCTCAGCCTAGCCACACCAATTTTGGACAGTATATCTCTAGAACTAAGCAAGATACCGAAAAAATTTACGCTTCACTTTCGATTTGCCTCGTAGAGTTTCATAAGAATGCATCATCAAATTTGGCTTTGGCGAAATTTTTCTTCTGGTATAGGCTTCATTTCTACCTGCCCACCTAAATATTGAGACAGTATGAGAACTAAGCGAAATATCAAAAAAATATTCCTCACTTTCGATTTGTCTCCAGCGTTTTATATAGGAATTCATCATCAAATTGCGGCACCGGCTTTACTAATAATCGATTTTTTTGGTGTTTTTTTTAACCCGTCTATAGATAAGTTAAAATAAAAACCTTGTTTTTTCATACATTTTGATATTGTTATAGTATGTTTTGTAAATAATAAGTGTTACTAAATGTTAGTTGTAACTATTTCACTCTACTTATAGTTTTTATTTCCTTATTACATTTCAATCGGGAAATATTTCATCTCAGTCTTTGTTTACATAATGCGTTTCACACACGTACTGTAGTGTTTCGTAATACAAAACAACTTTCTGTTTTTGTAGGCAATTTTATCATTTTCCGCCTGCTATGTTTGTGTACCAACTAAACATGCAGTGGTTATTGTTTATGCTTATATGTTTAGAGATGCCTACTACCTTAGGAAAGTGCATTATCAAGCCGTTTTTTGTTTTGCTTATTTGTGTTTAAGTTATATATATGTCATAGCAGCGTGTCTGATTGTAGAATTGTTTTTAGTGTTCTCAATAGTGTCATGTTCAGGAGGTGGACATATTCATTGATTACGGTTTTCCCTTCGTTTATTGCTTATCGTATGTGGAAATTTTTATATATTGTCAGCATGCTTTTTACTGTTGTTGTTAATTGTCAGTATTTGCAAATAGTTTTCTATTTCAGTACGTTCGCCATAAGTAACATCTTAATGTCCTCAAATGTTCTTTCTACCGGATTTCAATTTTTTTTTGCCTTTTTCCCGATGTGTATGGCCTTATACTGTTGGCAAGTCAGCTTTTATATTCCTTACTGTTGATATTTTTCAGCTGTTTCTCTGTTGAACCGTTTTTGAATCGTGTTGTCAGTTCTGAAAGCTATAATTATTCCCATTTTTCTAAAATTATTACTGAACCTGTGGGTGTTTGTGTGCAGGTAGATCATTGTATTCCATTGCCGGTTGTTTATTTATGAGTGTGGCTTGGGGATTTATTTGCTGAGCCTTGTGTGTTTGTTAACCTCTGTTTGCATAATTTTTTTTTTAATTTTCTGATTAATCTCTTGCACCATGCGATCAGTAAAATTTTATTGAACTCTATTGTGTAGTTTTCTTTGGAGAAGGGTATTTTATTAGTTGTTTGTGATTGATAGGGTGGTTTGATATAGCATATATAATTAATTATGTTAGTTGGTTTTCTCTAGGTACTGAACCTATGTGACCTCTACTTTGATTTTTCTTTTGTTTATTTGTACATTCTGTACGGGTGCATTTGAGGTTGTTAGTTTCAATCAAGTGCTGATCGCAGCCTTTAATTTTAATACGCTCCTCATAACTACCAGATTATGGCCATAGTTATAACGGAGTAGGATATGATCACAGAATATTTGAAAAAGCAATGTTTTCTTGCACTGTTTGCCAGAAGAACCCCAAGGCAGAATTTCAATGAGTAATGCAATCCGCTTATGTTGTAAACCCTGTAATCATCCTACTCGGTAAAGGGGCTCTTCATTTTTACGAAAAATCGCACATAATCACGTACTTAGCATTAACATCCAAAAAAGATTGTAACAGATGATTAGGTGCCGGTTCAATGGCCCGTTTGAAACCGAGATTCGAACACGGGACCTCTCAGCATCTCATTAGACGCCCTAAACAACTGATCCACCAAACCTTCTTCATAATTTTTATCTAGCAGCGATATAGCTTAGTTGGAAAATTCCTGTACCCCTTGAGTTGTCCCCCTCTCGGTATATTGTTCCTTATAAAATTATAAATTATATGACTTAATGATGGGAAGGATCAGGATGTGGTTTTGTAAATCAACACCGTTGTACCTATGATTTAACATAAATTCACATTTTCGATAAGCGTCCATTTACTTTTAACAATAGTATGCAAACAAATTAAAACAAACTCTTAGCAATTCCAATAGTGGGTTCTTTTTAATGTTTGAGGGGTGTTTATACACATTCACTGTAGTCACCGAAAGAATGAGGTTTCTCGAGGGCGGCACTACGTTTAGTCAGTAGGAATGTCGTTTGCGGTGATCACAACGAACGTGGTTACCATCTCGAAGAGACGGCGTGCTTGGCGTCGGCCGACGTGATGTCTTCATTTAAAAATGCTAAACCAGCACAGTATTTTACGGAACTAGTAGATAAGCCTTTCATACTAATTGTACGTTGTCTGAGATCACCGCTCCAACACTTCTGCTCGGTTCCATGCACAAAAAAATTATCCGCTGCCCTCAATTTGTTCGTTCAGGCTGGCTCAGCTGTGAATCATCGGCTGACTTGGAATCACGTGGGGTCCTGCTAACCAAAGGGGGGGGGGGGAGGTCGACGGAAATTTCACGTCATCTTTTTAATTTCTGAAGAACAGTAGAGTTAAAAGAAAAGTCTACAAATGACGGCGATACCAACTTTGGGGGAGGAAAGCTAAAAAAATGTCTAAAAAAAACCAGGTCGACCCCCTCAAGATCTCACGTCATCATAGGAGAGGGTGGTACTGCCAGATTTCACCAAATCTCACCACGAGGGGAGGGGCAGAATTCCGTAAAAGCACCACACGTAATTAATGGACGTCCCACCCCCCAAAGGTCATCTCTAAAAAATGCCGCTACACACCTACTGTCTCCATCGGTTCGCCTATCCGATACAGCGTTCAGCTTCACGCAAAAGTATCTAAATTTACAATGGAACGTGTCTGCGACAGGCGGTACACCACACATCAGTACACCATTTCGACAAGCATATGTGAGTTTACAGCTTGTTAACTTCGAGGTCAATAAAGTACGGAGAGGATCATGAATGAACTGTGCCATGGACTTCTGAAGGATGTATCTCGGCACTTGCCATGTATAACTTCGGAAATCCGTGGAAAATTGCAATATGATTAGAGGAACCGTGTATGGAAGCTAGGTTCTGCTAAATGCCAGGCCAGGCCTGAACGTTTCCTCTGACGTCTAGGAGTGCTGACTAGCCACTCGGGTCTTATGTGACGATTACAACCGCCCACTTCATCACTGCTGTGCTAGCTCTTATTCGATGCAATTGCAGTATTCTAACTTCTCCCGAGATAAATTGCTTCTGACAGTAAGTAACTCCAGGTAAATTACTTTTGAGTATCTCGTAAATGTCACTAATGTTTAATGATTAATTAATTGATACTTAGGCCTTTTTTTTCTTACTTTCTTTATAATAATAATAATGGGTTTTTAGTGTTTTTTTTATCTGTCTCGTGCAGTTATAATAAAATTTCGTTTTTGTATACGTGTTTCGATTTACGAGATCATATTGGTGCCGTAAAACAAGTTTTTACTTGTTTTGATATTGCTGTAGTATGTTTCTGTAAATGGTAATAATAAAATCTTATTAAATGAAAGTTTCGAATATTTAGCTTTGATTACAGTTTTTGTTTCCTTACTACATTTCAACCGGGAAATGTTTCATCTCAGTCTTTTGTTTTACTTACCATTTTTTTAGGTTCTCTAATGAAAATAACAATAAATTAGGTGATGTTGCAGATATGAACTAGTATGTGAACCAAGAGCGCTGGAATGGCGGGTGGCGAGTGCTTTGATGTGCGGTGGTGTGACCTTGCGTACTAAGCGAAGTTTATTTGTCAAAGATCGTTTAGTTGGCATGTCCATAATATCTAATTTAGTTCTCTTGTGAAATCACCGCGCGTTTGCTTGTATTTGAAAGAGTGACCCAAAAATATTAAATTCTGAATAATTGTAAATTTATTTTTCCACATCCACCCACGGAGGTCAAGCATTGAACCTGCGCATCCCTAAAGATTACCTCTGTTACAACCCTAGTTCCGAGCATTTGCTTATGGGATTTGGTGCGCTATTCAAATTAAATGGATATTTTTTTGCTACTTATAAATCCTATTCGCAGCTGACGGTAAACTGCCACGAAGATTGTAACTTACCACCACTGCCACATTCCAGATTAAACTTATCAATTTCACTAGCATGTTAAATCTTTAATGGTGTTATCTAGCAACCGACTCCTGTCTTGATTTAAAGGATCCTGTACTGTCAGCGATTAAAAATTTATGAAAATCTCTTGAAATGTTCATGAATCAAACCTTTTTAACATGCAAAGAACGAAATTTGATATTACGGTAATAATTTCTACCTTTGAAGCACTGTTGAAAATTGTATTTTACTTAACAGAAGTATACGCAAAAGAGGGCAAAATTTGAGTGTGGCATTCATTATCGAAAACGTATGTTAGGCTGTTTTGGAGTAATTGGACGGAGTCGGCATCCTAGGGACAGCATGTTGTTCAGGAATTCTAGCAATCACTCCGAGCCCTTAAATTAGAATTGTGTACGCTCTGTGTTGTCTGTGGTGTTGCGCATACAAAAACTGAGCAATCATACATAATTGGAAAATCAAATAAAATTGGATCGGTGATATGATGATTAAACGAAAAAAATGAGAGCTGCCAGTATGTTTTAGCAGTCAAATTGCATTTAAAAAGTTAAAAATAAATAGACCGCCTGGACATGTCCTGTCGGATCATAGTTTTAATTCCGGCGGATACAAGGATAGAAGTGTGTACCAGAATTGCTTAAACTCGTCTGGAAACTGAATTGCTTTCATTTTCGTTATCAGCAAATCCTTTTTGCACCCTTGCGATAACAAAGGGAGTGGGATAATATTCTTTTGTAGGAAAGGGAGATGGAGACTGGCATATATTACCCAGGGAAGAGCTGAATAGTTAACCAAAAAACAGTGGATGTTCTTGAAATTCGTGAAGGGAAAAATGAGGGGATGGAGAAGTTACGTTCAAAGAATTTATGATAAAAATTAATACAGGAAAATTGGTGTATTGGCAAATTCCCACTGAACATGCACTCCACTGCAATTAAATTAAAATAAAGTAAAAAAAAAAAAAGTAAATGAAATTGATGGTCTGTTTCCATCTTGCACTATGTTAGTATCTTAACACGAAAACAGAATGCCAAATAAATGTGTTAACCCATTTAACGAGTGATTTAGATGCCAGCGAGATAGTTTTCTCAGAGTTGTGATACTTTCTCTGAGCACATTCACATCACATTTTCGGTCGTAATGCCTACTATTCTCTTACATTCACAATACCGTATTTCAGAAAATATGGAAATTGTGCTAGGACTTAGTTTACAGATTAGTATAGCTCTTCAGTTCTATAGAAAACTATTACACAGTTTCCAGCGTTACGTCAAATATAGGTAGGTTCAGTTAGTACTACTTGTGCAGGTTCGTATCCCTCTTTCAAATGTCACAAGCAGTACATGAGAGTTGTCTAAAGGCAACTTCGCCTTTGTGTCACGTTTCAAAGCACGCTATCTTCTAAAACAATCAGTTTATTTCCCTGAGATTTCACAAATATGAATTAGACACATTAATAAATATTAGTGTTTACAGATTGTCTGGTCATTTTCCAAAGTTTTGTGTTAGTTTTATTAAATAATTGCAGTTCATACATTCAGATCTAAACAGATATTATTGCTATTGAGAATAACAAACACGAGGCTAATAAGTTCGTAAAATTTCTGACATCCGGAAAAACAGCATTTCTAGTTCGCCGGGAAACGCAACCCACTGTTAGCGCTACAAGGAAGAAACTGCTCCCGGCGAGCGAGCGATCAGCTTCCGGCATTGTTCGACCGTCGGCCGCGGACTATTTCACAATAATTACGCTTCATAAACTTGTATGTGCTAAGCATTTAAATGTGTCGTAATTCATTAGCTTACCTTATAAAAGATGCTGGAAGTGTTGACCCTCTTGTGTAATGCACATTTCACATCTTCTGAACATATTTCGAGACACACGCTGGATTTCACCTTTGTCAATGGACATTATTACTTGATAGATTTTTTCCTCAAGTTCTTCCAATGTGTGAGGATTTCCTTCGTACACATTACCCTTAAGTTTACCCCAAAGGTAGAAGTAACAAGGGTTTAAATCCGGTGATCTGGCGGGCCACAACCCACGGCTGATTACACGATCATAAAACACTTCGTCAAGTGCAGCAAGCGAATTTCTAGCGGTGTGAGCTGTCGCCCCATCCTGTTGAAAATAGCCGTACAATTTTTCTTCTTCAGTAAGTTTCTCGAAAAACGGTTTCACAATATTTTCGATATATCTTGCGGAAGTAAGAGTTTCACGGAAGAAAATTGGACCTATGATTCTCGAAGCACTAATCGCACACCAAACACCCACTTTTAAGTCATGCAATGGCAGTTGGAGTAGAGTACTGTATTTGGTTTTTCTGAACTCCAGTGTCGACTGTTTTGAGCGTTAACATAACCACTCAGATGAAACCAGGCCTCATCAGAGAAAAACGTCAGTTGCGGATCAACAGTGCCATCGTGGACACCCTGCAGGTACCAGTTGCAAAATCTAATCCTAGGCCCCTGGTCTATTTCTGTAATTTTATGCACCACAATTGTTTTGTACGGCTTTAAGTGAACTAGCTTTGTTACTTTCCAAGCTGACGTCTTAGATACGCCTGCCTGCTGCCCTAACTGACTTAATGATTTTTTGGGTGACTGTTCTAGTCGAAAAGCGATATCGTCAATTTTCTCCTCTGTGAGAATACGGTTGACCGACAGTCTCTTTTTGTTAAAAAATGAACCCGTTTCTCTTACTTTTTTAACCAGACGCAGAATTGTTGATTTAGCTGGCAGTAAAGCGCCAGGATATTCGCGACGAAATTTACTGCGACACTTTTTAAACGACTTCTTCTTCACATATGTATCGTAGAGAAATATTCTTTGTTGCAAACTGTAACGTACCATAATTTTACTCACACTCAAACACGGTACAGATTAGTAAGAGTATGAAGCCCTAAACCAGCCAAACCGCAAAGAAACGTTTATTCACAACACTGATTAATAAGAGACTGAAGTCACAAACTAGCTACAATGCAAAGAAACCGTTCTTAACCATGTAAGGGTCCCATTATACTGTGCCACTGCACTGTTTGGGGCAGCGGAGGTGTTAAACAGTGCGGTGATTCACGGTATCGTGTGGCGGGAACCGCTGGCCCCGCTGACCGAGCAAGTTGCCGACGGCAACAGACTGGGAGGGTTGCGTTTCCCGGCGAACGCCCTGTATTTGTAATTTAAAGTTAATAGAACCGTTCCTTCCTTACTGCTTCATTATGTAAGAGAAGATACGGAAATCTATTTAGATTTTTTACAAAGCTAATGTAATTGATACTATAAAGGGGCCATCATGAACGAATAACAAAAGATTCTTCACCAGTGGACAAATCTAATCCAACCAAAAAATTCGTCTGGACCGGTTGGAACGTGGTACCTCCAGATAACTTTTAATGCAAATTCCAAGTACAGTACACTGTTTCGGTTGTGTTCAGTTGAATTTCCAGAGGAATTTTGGGCAGCCAGTCTGCTTGTTTCTATGTTAGGTATAAAACAATTCGTGCCGTTGTAATAATAATATGTAGTTCTAAAGACCGTACCCATGCTGAGCGGAACCTAGGCGAGGCGAGGCCGTTCGTTGAACGCGCCGAGGAGAATAGAACGCAATCCGATTCTTGAAACGTTGAATCGTATTCGCTACCTGCCTTGTTTCGTGCCTCGGCGAAATGCATTTGTATTTACCTTTCCGATTTACAAATTCTAGTTTTAAATTCCTTATGCGTTTTTGATAAATTGTTCATGACTTCACTTGGTAATTTGTTCCAATCCCGGACACCCTTACCAACAAAATAAATGTTTCCCACTCCCTTATGCATGAAATCGAGCGCAAGCTTGTGGTCATGGTCGCATTTCCCCTTCCATGCACTATTCCTAATTCTTTGACCAATATCCCTCCAAGCCCCATCACCAACATATGCTCTGTACATTCCCAGCACTCTCTTCGCCCTCCTCCTTTCCTCCAACGAGTCCCAATTCAACTCCTGTATCATATCAGTTACTGACTGGGTCCTGCGATAATTTCCACAAACAAATCTAGCTGCTCTTCTTTGCACACCGTCCAACTCCTGTATTTGTTAATATGTACACACGCTTTCACCAGTAACAACGCACGCCAATAAGTTTATTGGTATTGAGGGTATTGGTGTGGTTGACCGAATGCATTTGCTTCAAGTAAATGCGATTTTTCGAATTGATGGACCGCTGTTTATAAGGAATTCAGTTATTAAGAGATACGTACATTACGCATTGTTTCTGTAATGCATATACCGACTGAGGTGGTCGTGCACATTTCCGCCATGTATATAGTCACCCTTCACGTATGATGTCGAGTAAGTCTTATCATTTAGTTTCATCAGCTTCTGTTGGGAGTTGCTTTTCAACATTCAGGTACAGTGATATGTGTAGCTATTCCTCAAATATTCAAGTTTAAAGTAATTGCATTTGCATGTTGCAGAAGAACCTTAGATATTTAGTCAGCTCCAACAGTAGTTTTTACGAAAATTTTCTTACTTTTTTGTAGTTGATGTTGCACTCTATAAGGAAAGAAATTCAGAGGAAACATCTAGGTACTTCAATGGATTGAATTTAGATTTTTTTTCCTATGTTTTTACGTCTCGTCGACGTCGAGGTCATTCCAGACGGGAAAGGCTGAGGATAAGAAACCAAAAGGAATTGAAAGGCATCTTTTTAAAGGACCCCGTTGCAGTGATTTCGTGAAGCAACGGTAAATGAAAATATAGATGGTCAAACGGAGATTTGAACCAGGAGCCCTCCCGAATTTCAGCCCGAACATTATCAATCAGCCACCGAACTCGCGACTATGTATCAAATTTCCTTACAATTAATGTAAAGAACGGCTATTTTTCAGTATGGCTTGTGTCTGAGTTGAATTCACCCTAGCTAAGCGGGAAGCCTGTTGTATGGGTCAAGGGGGGTGAGGTGTTGCCAGAGGGTGACAGGAAAAACCCGCAGCCACCTGCTGTTCATTGTCCACTCCACAGCAGTGGCCCACAGTCTCAAGGCTGGCTTACTTTAGGCTCGACATTTCTATTCCCTGTGATGGTACTGGACATCCCCTACTTTGCTGTATTCCTAGACAGACAGTTCTATGAACTTCTTTCGGATGTCGCATATTTCCTCCGCCCCATAATAGAATTTCGTGTTATCAGCATATGCTCTTCAGTTGTCGCGTTACTTGATTGAAAGCAATCCGAGTGGACATGAAATGTGGTTTCGTCGTTTAAATGCTCAGTTGGCTCTGGATTTGAACGGTGGTTGTTCTTCGTGCTGAACATGAATGTAGTTTATTTCCAAGACATTGAATGCAGTCGCTTTGATAACAACAAATACAAACTTGGTACAAATGTAAAAGTAAAACATGATTGGTACAATACAACGTGAAACATAAAAATAAATCATATAGCATTCCCTTCTTCTTTCATTTGTAAGAAAAAACAATTTAATAAAATTGACAAAAGCGTTACTTATCTCGAATGTTTTTGCTGTATCATTACGATTTTGATCCTCCACTGCTATCCTTAAACTGACAAAGACAATTAAATCAAAGCAACATTCTCTGCTCGCGTGTATTTTCAGTACTGTGCATATCCACTCATATTGTTCGATATTGTGGCTTTCTAACAGCACAGAAGTCGAAGTGTGCTCATTATATGGTCCAGAAGATGTTACATTTAGGCTGTAACGACGAGGATTAGCATCCTCTCCAACAGTGAGAAATGGTGTTTTTTTTAATCGATTTCCTCTATTTAGGTTCTTTATTAAATCAACTTTTTTATATATTTCCAGCTCAAACCAGTCATTGTATGACTGTTGTTTGGCGACTAGTGTTGCAAACTGTTGTTGTTGTTGTTGTTACTGTTGTTGTTATTATTATTGTTGTTGTTGTTGATGATGGTGATGCGGGATGGTTCCTTAAAAAAAAAGGTCCTGGCCGAATTCCTTCCAGTTCCTTGCCCCCAGTCCTTTGCCGCTTCTAATGACCAAGACGTCGGAAATGACCAACCGACCTAGGACTTCATTCTCTACCATTCTTTCCCCATTATTTTTAGAATTTGTTCATTTCGCAACTTACTGGTCTAAATTTTCGGGTGTCCACATCTTGCTAGTAAAACGCTGCGCTTCTTTAGTAAACTTCATCCCGTGTTTCGAAATAAAAGCTATCATCTTTCAAAGTAGGCTCCTTTCGCCAGACCTGATCCGTTTTAATATCATCTTTGCTTTAGCCAAAACACCTACTTCTGTTCCATCTGTTTGAGTTTTTAGTATTCGATCTGTTATTACAGCTTGTTTTATACTGCTACATGGCATTTGATTTGATTTTGTCCAAAACTCATCAGATTTTTTGTTATGCAGTTCTTTTGATTATTTGGGCTAGGAAGTCGCTCGGTGCTGATTGTTCCTGCTCTAATTCACGCCTCATTCACATTTTCCCCCTAACTTGCGTCACAGCCTTATTCTGTTGCTTGCTCTCGTAAGTCATTCTTTTCCAACTTGTTATGTTAGTTCTGACATTTTAAGGTCTTGAACAAAATATCCCTACTTCGTGTCATCAAAAGCTCTTTTTATTCCAAATGCGCCTTCGCCTTCGTTTTGGCTACTATGGCCCAAGTGGTTCTTAACTCTGGAGAGCTTTTTTCTTAGCCTAGTATTTCTTCATCCTTGCACAGTGGTTGTCTTTTCTTTCCTGTGTCCATTTTATACCAGACCTGGGGCCCAGTGTTTTGGCTATTAGTAATTGGAGAGAATCGTATGCTTTAATAAACATTATGTACTTATCCCTGTTGTAAATTTCGTTTGGATCAATTTCCAGCTGTTCGAGATCTTTTCTGACTAACCTCGATCACTAAACCTTAGTCGCTTTTTATCTAGAGACGGTATTGAATATTTTGGAGGTGAGTCTCTGTTTTGCCAATCCGCACTATATTGTTTATTATTGCTTGGGCTGTCCTGCTAACTTAACACCACAAATGTTTTCCTAAATCTCCTGGTTTTGTCCTGGTCTTTATCTCATATTTGCCTCACTTTCTATTCGTTGTATATTGTTCCTAGTGTTTTGTTGTTTTCGATCTTCCTTTGAATCTCATTTATTCCGGTTTCGACAATTTCACTGCTTCTTGCGATAATTGTTCAGTTATTCTTCTCTGGGTTTCTTGCGTGTCATGTTTCTTTCATTCCTAAAACATCGGTTCTGTTGTCTTCTTTCTTCCTCTTGTTTGTTTAAGTGATTACTCCTATTTATTAATCCCAATATTTCCTCTGTGACTGAATGTTTTCAGCCTTCTTCTTCTCTTATGCCAAATATTTCATCACCAACGTTAATTCATATTTGTTTTTGTTTTACCCCTTCATTTATAGTACCTAAAAACTTTGGTTTCACATGACAATCTTTAAATTTTCACACACGTAATTTCTGTAATGTATAAACTGAAAGCAGATTTTCGACACGTTGCTGGACCTGGTTTACTAAACATTTTTTTCCTAGAAATTTTTAAAATTTTATTTCTTCCCATAGCTTCATATTACATATTTGCGTTAGTGTTTAATGATTTTCAAATATTGATTCAGCTACAACTGATCCACTGACCTTGGTGGGTAGCGGTAACACTCGGGCAAGGTATTCGGAAGGGCACGGGTTCAGGTCCCCACCAGGCTTGCCTGATTTCGGTTACCCATGGTTTCCTGAAGTCGCTCCATGCGAATGTCTGGTCTCGGTGACTCGGTAGCTAGTTTGTTTGTCAAGTGTTCAGTGTCATCTAGATTATAATTCTAGCGCCTCTTCCCGTTAAGTACGCTAATCGGCACATATCCAACTTTCCACATTCCGATTCATAAAATGTTTTGGTGTGTTATGGTTATGAAAACATCTTCCCGATATGTACACAAACCAAGAGACACTATTGTGGGACTTGTTTCTATTTATCTAAACACTGCCACCCCCCCCCCTCTCCCAAACATTTTTTTTTCAATGGGATCAGATTCCATTATGAAATTGTCGTCATCTTAGCTGTAGAAATTACCCATTACCTTCTTCTTTTGTTGGCAAATGACCATTTTCAGATTCTTCCTTCATTATGTAACATTTTCAACGCCAAGGAAAAACGCTCCCAACTCCTCTTCCCACTTGACAAATTGGCCATCGAAGCAGAGTGGTGCGTAAGCTGATTTTTTCTTTATGGTTTGCGACTGCTCGACGTTATTAGATCCAGGACAGGATAGGCGCAAGGAGCGGGAAGGAATTCGGCCATGTCCTTTCGTAGGAACCCAGGTGAAAGGCAGGTTTATGTTTTTTGGTTACAAACGTATGTTTATTTTCACCGACTCTGATGAAATTATTAGCATTTCACTTGAGCTCCTAACGATAACAGCGCAATGGTCGGAAAAATTCCTTCTCTTCGGGAAAAAATTAAATCAGGAGTTTTACGGGTACATTTTTAGAGAAAATATTGTGGAGTGCATACAAAATCTTCCTTGCTTTCGTGGAATTCGTTCAGTACCATTATAGACTGTGATGCAGTTGAAGTAAGGACGTTGGTAATATAGATGTAAGCAATGTAAATTAAAATAAAAATTCTCTTGCTTATTCTGTCTTGTAGAATAGGACTACATAAATTAAAAAGAAGGTAAATTAAATCAAATATAGCAACAAAATTCTTTTGCCCAATGCAAAACGAAATGTTAGGAAAATTAATGAACTTGTCAAAAACAATTGAAAGCGTAAAGGGTAAAAGTAGTTGGGTGGTTTTATTGCAATTTAAGATTGATAAAAATAAAGAGGAAAAAGACTTAAGGAAAATTGCCAATGTGCTCCATCGCAAAACGAAACTATGTAGGTAAATTACTGATTAGTAAGACAGTACAATACAATGTGTCTAGTGATTGCCTGTTTCAAAACTTGTTTACCTATATACATATGCTCCACAGTATACAAATTCATCTAAGCTTAAAAACAGAAAATCGTTGAGAATTTATACTCTATTTATTTAAAGCTTTATATATCCTATATCTTAACAGTATTGACAATACATATGTTACAACAGCTTCTGAATATTGTGAATCCCACAAAAACAATTCTTGTAAAAATAGGCCAAGTCTCGTGTTCGTGCAGTGACAAAAAGTTATGAGATCTTCCTCTGAGCCAAGTATACACTTTACAGTGTGTATTCACTTCACTTTATGAAACAGAATGGTTTTTTTCGGTATCATAGATCGTTTATTTAGGATAAAAAATCTGATGACTTGGCCATATGCATGTCATAATTTGAACTTAAATTGAGGGAATAATATATATACTTGACAAATTCGAAAAATAGCGAGGGAACTCTTGGCTTTTACGTTTTTATAAGTTTGTGTACGTTAGCTAAAACATGGCGTGCATAATGGCCAAGTCATCAGAGTTTTTATCCTAAATAAACGATCTATGATACCGAAAAAAACCATTCTGTTTCATAAAGTGAAGTGAATACACACTGTAAAGTGTATACTTGGCTCAGAAGAAGATCTCATAACTTTTTGTCACTGCACGAACACGAGACTTGGCCTATTTTTACAAGAATTGTTTTTGTGGGATCTCATTTCTTTTTGTAAGTTTATCGCTTATCCTGAATCACCGCTCAAATGTAATGATTCCAATTGAAAATCGGTTAATAAGAACATTTCGGATTTTAAGACATAAATATACGTTTACCAACAATTCCCCAATCACTGAAAACAATTGATGTGCCCGATAGCCGAGCAATGCAGATTGCCGCTGGCTTAACTACCACCATAAATAAATTACTAGTAACTTCCAAACTAAGCATAAGACCAAAGTAAAATTTAAGATATCACTTAAACTTTATCTCTTTGCATTAAAAAATTCTCAACCATGTAGCTTCATTATCTCTTTGCATTAAAAAATTCTCAACCATGTAGCTTCATCGGGAGCAAAGCAATTAAGCCGCAAATATGTGCCAGAATTTTTCATGTTTGGGATTGTAATTAAATACGGGAGAAAACTCCAATATTAGAATTTTCTCATAATGTTGGGATGAAATCATATATGTGTACCAAATTACTTGTTTCTGGGATGACTGGAGGTACAGTGGAATTTTGATATCGCGGTGTCGTGATCGAAATAAAATTTTGAATTTTAGTTACTTCCAGAATAAGAAAAGCAAATAAGGAAAATTTAACACATTAGTGTGAGCTCACTCTACAATTGAAATCTGAAGTGTATAAAGTTATTAGGGTAGGAAGCGATTTCACGTTAAAGGTAGGTAAGGGGTAGATATATGGAAATTTACGAGTTTGTGGGTATGTGAGTAAAATTTTATCTGTGTAGCAAATTTCAGCTTTCCACGGCTACGGGAAGCGCCTTAGAGTTTTGATGATCATCAGTCAGTCAGTGAGTGAATGAGTGACAAAATCGCTGTAGTTTGCATCTTAACAACAACCGAACTAAGAACACTATCGAAATAAAATTTAGTGTGTTTGCTAAGACTGCTGATACCTATGCATAATAGAAATTTGAGACATGTAGCATAAATACGACCGAAGAAATTGAGGTTCAAATATGGCCCGAATCGCTTCGAGAAAAGAGTAGGCAGTGCCGCCGTTGACTTGTCGGGTGCACTGCAGTGCACCCAAATACTTAAATCAGTCTCTAAAATAATAATGAACCATAAATAATGTGGCACGAAATAGTTCTAGAGGTAATGGAAATTATCATGGAGAGACAGGTAGCTGCTGTTCCTTTACAGACGTTAGTATAGTATGGATTAAGAGATTTTCTTCACCTTAGAGGTTTTCCTCCATCATAACATGGGTCGTCCTCCTTTTTCCTCGCACTTTTAACTCCCCATTCCTGTAGAAGTTTTGGTATCCTGGTATCTTCCATTCTTCTTACATGGTCATACCAATCCAATCTTTTCATTCTATAACTTCATAAATTTCTTCTTTCACTTCCATTAGCCTTATTAATTCGGTTTTCCTTATTTTTTCTTTCCTTGAAATCCTTGATGATCCCCACAAATACATTTCTGATGCTTTCATCTTCTTAATATGTTTGTGATTAATTGTCCAGGTTTCTTACACACATAATGAAACTATACTCTCCAATAATTTCTTAATATCAGTCTTTTTCTTCTGTTCATAACACTCCTGCGCAAATAGGATCGAATTAAGCATCCAAATAGCGAAAATTATTTATCTTTTTGATTTGTGTTCCGTCAATGTACAATTCACCTAGATCATGAGTAAGATACAAATACGTCACAATTCTTTAAAATTCGACCTATAAAACGCAATATAGCTTTAGCTTTTCCAAAGATCGATGTTATTTGCTGACCCCATTGCAGGGCTGGCGCTAGGAATTTCGGGCCCGGGGTAAAATGGGCGATGATCGGGGCCCCCCATCAGCCGGCGGGCCCGGGTACGTTTGACCCGCTTACCCCCCCCCCCCCTCCCTAACGCATACCCTGCCCCATTACATGTTAGTTTTTACTAGAAATCGAGTAGCTTAGTCTTCCAGGTAGAACGCCTTTACTTTTATGGGTCCGAAGATGATTGTGAAGCGCATTGCGGGAAGCCCATAATTCACCGCAACGGTTATAGCAAAGATCCTGCTATGTTTCCTTGTCTGTTCAATTTCTTTCCTCTGCTGCCTCTTCTCATTCGCTGATCGTCAACGACAGTAACGTCGTTCCATGATGGACAAGTGACCTCCAGGATAAGCGATCGAGGACAGAGGTTCCCAGACGTTAAGGTCAATGTGGCATATCTTCATGTTTGCGTTGATATCATCCTTAAGTCCCTTCCTCTTAGGGTTGCCAAGTTAATTATCTTTGGAAGCGAAAAATAAAAAGTATATGAAAGAAAAAAAAGTAAATACATTCCGTTCCCCCCCCCCCCCTTTCCTCCCGTGCTTATGGAGCTAACAGCTAATTTTTTTTCCCTTTCAAAATGTTATATATGCTGCATCATGTTAAGTCTAGATTTATAAATAAATTAACAAGGACATACTGTTCCATAAGTTGTATATTTTACAAGAAATAAAGTATTTTCGCATAATTTTTGTTAATGTATGTTTGGCAACCCTACAACCTCTGACCAACAGCGCCCCCCGCCGTTGGCTCGTAGAACACTTGTTCAGGAATGCGATTGATGAACATCGGGCCATGTGGCCGCCCCATCGCAGCTGTCGTTTCTTTCCCGGGGGGGGGGGAGGGAAGGGGGTGCTGCTGCTGGAGGACTGGGTTTGTTCCAGGACACTGATATTGATGCGTCTATCCTGCCATGTTATTTGAAGGATTCTTCTCAGGAATCTTTGATAAAATTGTTCCAGGATCTTAAGATGTGGCCTGTGGCCTGTCCCTGTAGCATCTCTAGCATTCAGTTGGTGGGAATAACAACAGAATTTTAGACAAAGTTCTTACTTGTGGTGTTGATGTCATGATTGTTGAAGACTCTTGATCTTAGCCAGGTAAAAGATGCTCCAACACGGTAGATTCTGTATTGGATTTCTGAATGAATGATTCGGTAGATGAGGGGGTACTGCCAGGATGGGAGAAGTTGTTGACATAATCGGTGATGATATTACTCTTTCTCTGCAGAACCCTTCAATTTCCTATTGGTAACTGAATCATCAGCAAACAATGTAAACGGCTATAAACACTGTCTCCTAGAACGTTTAAAAAACCTTGAATAGTTGTGGTCCTATTGCGCTTCCCTAGTACTCCCATCAACTAGTACTACTATATTTATGATTCCTGAAGTTTTTTCCTGAGGAATTTAATATTAAGTAGTGAGCTAGTAATTAAAATCATAATAATAAAAATTAAAATAAGGACTAAATTAGGTGAGTAGAAAAAATGTTCTGAAAGATTTTAAAATAGAAATCTGCGAAATGCGGAAGTCCGCGAGTGAGAAAATTGTCACAGTGGCTTATGCTCTATTTCTACTATTTAAATGAAAATAATAATATTAATTTGGTATAGTCCTAATGACCTAGTTTCCTACTGGCTCCGCACTCCGCCTCTACCGCAACCTAAGGAGAACTTCCAGTTTAACGAGGAGTACGAACCACGGAGGCTACTTCACATTAACAAAGCAAACTTCGCCACAATGAAGTGTGACTGGTAGCTCGGTGGTTAAGGCGTCTGACTGCAGATCTAAAGGTTCCCTGTATCGGTGAGGATTTCCAAGGGCCTTTAACGTGACCTACAGCTCTGGCACAGCTTGCTGCGTATACCTATACCCGGTAGGATTGCTGGTTTATGTTAAGACGGCTACGATAGGGGCGGAATGAGCAGCTAGTGAAAACCGTCACCAGGCCAGTACGAACACATCAGGCTTCACCTTTACTAGAGATGACGGTCGGTTTTTAAGGCCGGTAAAAATTCCAATTTTGTGCCGGGATTCTAACCGAAAACCATACGATCTCTAGAAGAATCCAAAACAGTTTTGTTCAAAATTTTGTTTGTATCTAAGATATTTAGGACTTGACATACACTGCTGCGTTCAATGATACAAGTATTGATTAAGTTTTCTCGTTGTATCTTTAATCAGCGTCTGATAAGATAACAAAATGTCATCCAGGTATGTACCGATTGCACCGGATAATGACGTGGAGGCTATAAATTTCTCAATATGCCTATTTTCTGGTTGATTGAGAATTACTATAATTTTTTTCTGTTGACATAGATTTTCTAGAAACAGTTGAAAAATCTGTGCACTATTAGTACAAAAATACCCTCAAATTCACTTGGCATCAGATGCAGTAGAGCAGAAGAATAGCAGAACGGCATATTTGGTTCCAGTTAGTTTCATTGTGTAACCGACATACAGGGCAGTACGGGATTGCTAACCGCATGTGCATTATTAAGCTTTCTTAACAGAAACCTCTATACTTTTCTGTAATCTTCTCTATTTTGTTTTAATGTTCCAAACTAGTAAACTGTTCGTCTCTAATAGCCATTCTCATTTCAGACGGAGAGGTACCATTTTTCTGTTCGCCGAGTACAACTAATACTCCCCGTGTGTCAAGGTCATATCAACAAATCGAGTTTTAATGTTTTTTTGTTTGTTTAGTAATTGTTGTTAAGTAATTTGTGTTGACCAGTCCTGTTTACATCATTTCAGTACTGTCATTATCAGATGTGTGTGTTTTTCCTCCCTGCTGGATCTTTTATTCCTCTTTTTGTTGAATGGTTAAATCTGTAGTTTTTGGGTCGATCTTTTAAGATAATTTTCCAATTCTTTTCACAAGATTGGCGCTGAAATAAGATTTCGCTCCTGAAGCAGTCGATTTGAAAAGCTAAAAACTGCCCTGCCACGTGCATATTGGGCTTCTGATTGTGACTGTACTAATGAACTTCTTACTAACTGGTTAGTGACTCGGATCCACTCACGAAGCTACTATTTAGTAACCGACTGTTGCATACAGGATTTGCTTACGATGTCCAGTACAAACTCAAGTGATGAGCTAAGCAAATAAACACACAAGTAATCTGCTCGGTGAGTTACTGGGAACAGCTAAATTAAGATTGGTATACAACCTGAAGGTTGCTTGGACCCTTCTGATGTAGATATACATAGCTTCGTATTGGAGGTATGGTGGCCAGTTCCTTTCCTCCTTGCATGAACTAAACCGCTGATCTACCTACAGTTTAACGTGGAATCCGAAACACGGAAACGTTATGGCGTACTTCACATTGCACAGGAAGCTGTGCCAGAGGTGAAGGCCGGGTTAACCGCCTTTGAAAATCCCAGTTGATACTGGGATTCGAACCAGGGACCTTTCGATTTCCAGTATCACTCCACAACTACTGAACCACAAAGACGTTAGCATGAAACAGATTACAAAATGATTACTGATTAATGTTACTAATGTGTAATTGTGTGCGGCATTCCGTTGAATTAAATAGGAAGTGATTCCCAAGTGACTGAGTAACTGGCGTCAGTAATCAATATCTGTTGCGGAAGGCCTAAATTCAATTCAGTCACCTCTGCTATGGAATCGGGAAATGAGCACAGCCTGAGAGTGACTGGACCTGGCTTATCGATAGCGGGCGATAAGAATCGACCTTCATCACGTGCCGCTATCGCCGCCAGCTGGCAGCTAGGGCGCCTTTTGTCAGCTGCGGCAAGACCAGAGGGGGTTCACCGTCACTACTTTCCGAACGTTGCTATCTTAAAGTGGGTACACACCAGGCGAACGAAAGCAACGGATGGATGCGGCCGAATCTGTGCGGCGTTTGTTAACTTGTCCACTTTACAACGAAGGAATGCGTTGTTTGTCATTCTTTCATGTTCGCGGGATTATGCGGTAAAAATATTTTCACACCTACCATAAAAATGGCGCTAGAAGATGACTTAATCATTGCTAATGTGTCATACATTATTATTTATTAGGGGGGGGGGCAAGTAATGAAACACTAAGATGCAGAAGATCATATTGACGGTGGTGCATCACATCTTTGTTCGAAAGTAGAAATATGTATGGACTATGGAGGGATAGACTTGATAGACGATCTTACAGCTGAAATTGGATATGGACTTTTTGAAAGTTTCCGCAGAATAAAGTTGACCAACTTTGAAACGTTATTGCAGGAGATTGGTCGAAGATTTCAAAACGCCAGTATTTTCTCTATCTCTTGGTGCAAATTTATTCCTAAAAATAACATGTCTTTAAAAGCAAACCACGTTGTTTTAAATATGACATCAGCTACAACGTCTGTTTTAAATGTATTTTCCTGTTTTTGGACGTTCACGCCTGAAGGATCCCAATTGAGATTTCTTTTACGTGTCTTTTGAGTCACATTTCTTAATATTACTAATTTCGTTCCAGGCATCATGTTTCCTTATTTTTTTAATCACTAGAAATAGGGTTGATTATATAATTCTGTTAATTTTGAGGAATCCGAGATAGACCACTTCATGTTCCATGTAAAACAACAAACGCATTGTTCCTGACGTACACACTATAACTAAGCCGAAAACGCGTGGTCCGCATTTTGCTTTGATGTACCGCCTCCCGAGCGAAAACGAGCGCATGCAAACGAATGCGGTGGGAAGCGTTCATTCGCCTTCGTTTCCACGTACACACTGAGTGAACGCATGCGTTTGCTCGTGTGCGGTTGCATGCGTTCGCCTTAGTGTCGGGTGCACGAGGGAACATGTTCAGCGATCACTCGTCATTGGTCTCTTAATCGTCTTACTAAATGGTTCCTGATCTGGGTTTTCCCAGATCATTCCACGCGAATGCTGGGATGGTTCCTCACAATAGCCCATGGGCGCCTCCTACTATATCCCGTATATCCCTTCCAAACCGGATAGGTGCAATGCTCCCTCTGCCACACACTTTTAGTGAATCGCAGAGTAATAGTAATAGTTCAGTGGAGCTTTTTTTCATTTTATTGCGCCGGCTATAAATTTCACGTCTTAATTCTTCACTTTCCTAATTCCAATTTGTACACTGGTGGTGGATTCTCAAAATTTTAAATAAATCGGGAGAGTGGCCATACACTAAAGTGCCAAAAGTCGTGGGATACCACGTCTTGCCTGTTAATTGTACCAGCCCAACATGAAATTGACAAGTCGTCGGTAGTCCCCTTAAGAAATATCCATCCATGCTTCCTTCACAGCCGTCCATAATTGCGAAAGTGTTGCCGGTGCAGTATGTTGACTTTCAATCAGGTCCCAGATATTTTCGATTTCATTCGCGTCTGGCGATATAGGTGGCCAAATCATTGGCTGGAATTTTCCAGAATGCTTTCAAACCAATCGTGGACGATTTTGGCTCGGTGACATGCTGCGTTGTCGTTCCGGAAGAGGCCGTCGTTGTTCGCGGACATGAAGGCCATGAACGGCTGCAGATGGTTTCCAATTAGCTGAACGTATCCATTTCTAGTCAGCGGTCTCTTCAGTTTGACCAAAGGTTCAATTAGATGCCATTTAAACAGAACTGATATCAGGATTAAGCCACCACTAGCCTGCACAGCGCCTTTCTGACAACGTGGTCATCCGGAGGTTTGCGCCACATTCGAACCTTACTAGTTGAAATCGTGAATAATTTGACCACGCAACCTTTTTCTAGTCATCAAGGGTCCAACCGATATGTTCACGAGCCGAAAAAAGGCGGTGAAGCTGATGGCGGTTTTTAGCAGAGGTACTCGCGTCAGTTTCTGCTGACATATGCCATCCCATCAACGCCAAATTTTGCCGAACACAATAAATGGTGTCGCATTTTGTTCAATGATGAATCGCAGTTCTGCACTACCTCGGATGCCATCGTCGGCGTCATCGTGTGTGGAGCCATCGGGCCATTGTCAGATCACCTCCTATGTTGAAGCGAGATCCCCCCCTCCCCCCTCTCCGCTGACAACGTCGTAAGTTTTGGAGACTTTTTTTCTGCTCTCTTTTTTTCGAGGGCGGTTAGACCCCCCCAACGTTGGGATCGACGTCGTTTGTAAACTATATTTTTAGCTCTACAGTTCTTCAAGGAATTAAAAATATGACGTGAGATTTGTGTCGACCCCACCCCCTCCTCTCCTTGGTAAGATTTCGTCGGACTCCCCGTATTTCACCTCACGTAATTAATGGATGCCCACTAATTGAGAATACTCAGAAGGCACAGCGGTACGTTACCTCTCATGTGACAATGTTGTTATACCATTTTTCAACAAGATAATGCTCGTACAATAGCTGTGGCCCAGCTTACCTCAGGAGCGAATACAACGGCCTTATAATACCTTTCATTACTGAATGAGCGTGTGCATCCAGGCAACTCATACTGACAAGTGGCTAAGTTCTTAGTAAATTTGATTTTGCAATCATTGAAAAAACATCACATTCCCTCTCAACCCGTGAAGTTTCATTTCGTTTCCTCCTCTCTTTCTGAATGGTTCACTTGTTTTGTAAGGCATTAGTTGTTAAGCATTCTTCAAAGCGCATCCATCAATTCAAGTATATTGGTCTCACTGGTCGTTGCTACATTTTTCCCTCTTTAAAATGACGATAGATGGATTTTTTTTTTCATTATAATTGCACACTAATTTTAATTTAGTTTAGGTTGCTAGAGATACATAACATTTGGTAGATCTCTGATGGATTCAGTTGGGATGAGGTGCCCGACTAATAATCGGAAAGTCCACTGCTCGCATTCCGGGCTTGGCTCAAAATTTTATGGTTTCTTTATCCGATCTTCACCTCTGGAAAATCCTTGTTCTGATCATATCAAGTACACTAGGTGGCTCTGTGGTTCACATTCCACTAAAAACTCTACTTCTTACTTTGGTGGTAGGATAGGCCCGTCAATCGAAGACGCTGTCACTCGGCAGCCGAACGTTAGCGGATATCCTGACCAACGACGCCTTTTTTTTGCTGTCATCAGCCTCTCGACTGGTTTGATGCAATCCTCCATCCCTTCCTATCTTGCGCTAGCCTTTTCGTCTCAACATACCCCTTGCAACCCAAGTCCTCAATTATCTGCTTCATATATTGTAATCTCTGCCTTTCTCTGCAGTTCTTACCTTCCACTGTTCCCTAACAAATTAACCAGTCCTTCAAATCTCAAAATATGACCTACCAGCCTGCCTCTTATTTCTGCAAGACTCTTCTACAAACTTCTTTCCTTACCCATCATTTCCAGAACTCGTTCGTTTCGTACTTCATACGTCCACTTAATTTTTAGCATTCTTCTATAGCACCACATTTCAAATGCTTCATTTTTCCTTCTGCCTGGTATTCCTAAAGTCCATGATTCGCTGCCATAAAGTGCTGTGCTCCATACATAGAGTTTTAAAAAGTTCTTTCAGAGTACTAGATAAATATTTGAAACCAAAAGGTTTCTCTTTTTCATGAAGGCTCCTTTTGCTAGTGCTATTATGCTTTAAACATCATTCTTGCTTCGGCCATCAGTTGTAATTTTACTTCCTAAGTAGCAAAATTCACTAACTTCTGCTATCGCATCCGACACTATTTTTATATTTAATCTACAAGTATTAGTATCATTTCTGCCACATTTCATCAATTTTTCTTGCTTTGGTTTATATTTAGTCCAAAACCTTCCTTCAGTTTTTTGTTCATGATATTCAATAACTTTTCAATATCCTCAGCCTATTCTGCTAACAAGACATCGTCATCAGCAAATCGTAGCATACTGATTATTTCTCCTTGAACATTTAAGCCACATTCAAATCTTTCTTTCATTTCCTTTATTGCATCTTCTACATACAAGTTGAATATTAATGGGGATAGACTACAACCTTGTCTCACACCCTTTTTAACTGATGCATGTCTCTCGTGATCCTCTACTTTTATTATAGCTATAAAAATTATAAACTATCCTTCTATCTCGGTGTTTCAGACCCGACTTCTTTAAAATTTTGAACATCTTGTCCCACCTAACATTATCAAAAGCTTTTTATAAATCAACAAATGCCATAAAAGTATCTTTGTTTTTATTGATCCGCCCTTCAAGTATTAATCTTAACTCCAGAATTGCTTCTCTTGTACCGCGGTTTTTGCTGAGCACAAACTGATCTTCACCTACTATCCCATCTACTACATTTTCCATTCTTCTGTATATTATTCTTGTCAGTAATTTTGAGGCATGTGTTGTTAGACTTATAGGGCGATAATTCTCACATCTGTCAGCTTGAACTTTCTTTGGAAGTGTGAAGACGACACTTGTATTAAAATCAGTGGGAATCTCTCCTGTTTCATAACGTTTTGATATAAGTTTGAATAATCTTGGTGTACCTTTTTCTCCTAGGAATTTCAGAAGTTCTGAAGGAATCTCATCAATTCCAACTGCCTTAGTCTATCCCCGTTAATATTCAACTTGTATGTAGAAGAAGCAATGAAGAAAGTCAAAGAAAAATTTCCATGTGGCATAAGTTTTCAGGGAGAAAAAATCAGTATGCTACGATTTGCTGACGACATTGTCTTATTAGCAGAGAGGGCTGAGGATACTGAGAAGTTATTGAATGGCATGAACAAAATACTGAAGGAAGATTTTGGACTGAATATAAATGAAAGTAAAACAAAAGTGATGAAATGTAGCAGAAATGACACCAATACTAGCAGATTAAATATAAAAATAGGATCGGATGCAATAGGAGAAGTGAGTGAGTTCTGTTACTTGGGAAGCAAAATTACAACCGATGGCCGAAGCAGGAATGATGTTAAAAGCAGAATAGCACTAGCAAAAAGAGCCTTCATGAAAAAGAGAAACCTTTTAGTTTCAAATATTGATCTAGGAATTTGAAAGAACTTCTTAAAACTCTATGTGTGGAGCACAGCACTTTACGGTAGCGAAACATGGACTTTAGGAATACCGGAAAGAAAGAAACTTGAAGCATTTGAAATGTGGTGCTACAGAAGAATGCTGAAAATTAGGTGGACAGACAAAGTAAGAAATGAACGAGTTTTAGAAATGATGGGTGAGAAAAGAAGTTTATGGAAGAAGCTTACAGGAAGAAGAGAGAGGCTGGTAGGTCATATTTTGAGACATGCTGGATTGGTTAACTTGTTAGTGGAGGGAACAGTTGAAGGTAAGAACTGTAGAGGTAGACAGAGATTAGAATATATGAAGCAGATAATTGAGGACGTGGATTGTAATGGGTATGTAGAAATGAAGAGGTTAGCACAGGATAGGAAGGGATGGAGGATTGCATCAAACTAGTATAAAGACTGACGACAGCAAAAAAAAATATTTGATTTTAAATCATTCTGAGCTTTATCAAATTCTGTCCTCAAAACAGGATCACCTAAGTCAGCAATTTTGACATCAACTTCTTTTTCTAATGTACTGTTGTTCAAATCATATCTATCATACAGTTTTTTTATGTATTCCTTCCATCGGTTAGCTCTATCTTCTAAACTTAGTAGAGATTTCCCATCGGCGGCTTTAATGTTTATTCCTCTTTTCTTCATTTCTCCAAAATTCTGTTTGATCTTCCTACATGCCACGTCTACTTTACCTACGACATACGCATTTACTTTTAGGTAGAAAACAAAGCTATTTTGGCACGCAAATGCCCTGGTATATATGTTTTTGAACAAGTTCTGTTTTACTTGCATAACAATTTCTGGATGTCACTGAAGGAGGTGATATTAGTGTTTACCGCTATTGTATCCCTTACAGTGGATATTACCTTGGCTCTATCTATGGTATCATGGAAGTGAGTGTTTTTGAATCTAGGATCAAGAAAGCAGGACATTGCGATTAAATATTTATCTTCAGTGTTTTCGAATCTATTCTTAACACATAATCCATACAAATCAAGCAAGCGACCACGTTAATAAACAATGATAGTGTAAGCTAACCCCTAAGTGTTTGAGTCGAGAGTTCGAGACTCCTTTCTTCCTTTTTATAGTAAAAATTAGAGAAATGTTAAAATTAAGTTCTCAAAAGTTCTAAAAATGACAATACTACCATTCAAAAAGACTATTGTCATCTTGAGATGCACCTATTCTTGTCTTGGGATCAATACTTCATACAGGGCGTTCGCCGGGAAACGCAACCCACTGTTAGCGCTACAAGGAAGAAACTGCTCCCGGCGAGCGAGCGCTCAGTTTCCGGCATTTTTCGACCGTCGGCCGCGGACTATTTCATAATAATTACGCTTCATAAACTTCATAAACTTGTGTGCTAAGCATTTAAATGTGACGTAATTCATTAGCTTACCTTATAAAAGATGCTGGAAGTGTTGACCCTCTTGTGTAATGCACATTTCACATCTTCTGAACATATTTCGAGACACACGCTGCCCTAACTGACTTAATGATTTTTTGGGTGACTGTTCTAGTCGAAAAGCGATATCGTCAATTTCCTCCTCTGTGAGAATACGGTTGACCGACAGTCTCTTTTTGTTAAAAAATGAACCCGTTTCTCTTACTTTTTTAACCAGACGCAGAATTGTTGATTTAGCTGGCAGTAAAGCGCCAGGAAATTCGCGACGAAATTTACTGCGACACTTTTTAAACGACTTCTTCTTCACATATGTATCGTGGAGAAATATTCTTTGTTGCAAACTGTAACGTACCATAATTTTACTCACACTCAAACACGGTACAGATTAATAAGAGTATGAATCCCCAAACCAGCCAAACCGCAAAGAAACGTTTATTCACAACACTGATTAATAAGAGACTGAAGTCACAAACTATCTACAATGCAAAGAAACCGTTCTTAACAATGTAAGGGTCACTGCACTGCACTGTTGGGGCAGCGGAGGTGTTAAACAGTGCGGTGATTCACGGTGCCGTGTGGCGGAAACTGCTGGCGAGACTGACCGAGCAAGTTGCCGACGGCAACAGACTGGGAGGGTAGCGTTTTCCGGCGAACGCCCTGTACAGTGATGTCTGTTGAATTATATTTTCACTTTTTCTTTGAGTGACTTTGTAGCAATGCCACTAATTTTTCCACCGTAACTTTGGTATCGATACCTGTCAAAAGGAACTGATGTGAGTAAAAGTATCGTATGGTAAGTATCGAGTACAAAAGTATCGATACTTTTTTCCGTGTCCCTATCCATATGGTAACAGTGTCCAGATGGTGTGTTGACCCTCGTTCATTGTCGTGTGACTGCGCGCCCTCAAAAGCGCCACCGCAACGGGTCTGCCACAAATAAAATATGAAAGATACCTTGCAGTCACGTATGCTAAAAACCATTAAAGTCTGGTGGGCTACTCTAGCCTTCCTTGGATGTGTTAGTTTTTTTGTTGTTTAGGGCTTTACTCCTTGCCTATTTCGAGATAATTTGCGAAGTATCTGCAAATCCTTTGCTCGGATTTAATATTTCTTTGCCTTGATCCCAAGGCTTGTTCTCTATTGTTATTGAGATTTTGGTCTTGCTTCATAAAGTAGTATTCTCACTAAAGTGAAGTTAGCAGAGAAGAAATAATCTTAAACCCAAAATATTAATATTTTTGATTTTGTTATGTATCAACGGTTAAAGAGAAGTGCGCTTTGTTCTACCTTCTTCTGTTACGTTACACCTGGCCACAGTAACACTCTAAACGCATCCAACTTCAGGGATTACGTTCGATACACACGTTGCTAGTCGTTTTGAAACTGTTTTCTTCTGGCGGTTAATGTTATCCGATTCGCGAAAAGAAGAATTCTTATATTACAGATATTGAAGTATGAGATATTAGGTTTCAGGCGCGGCTTCACAACATAATTGTTACCTCGTATCGGCCAATGTTATGGCTGACGTGATCTTGATGTCAATTCATAAACATATAGAAACATCTCTTACATGAGTCACTTTCAGATAGTGACAGTTTCACAAGGAAAAGGCAAACGAGTGTAATTCGTACTTTACCTTGATGTGTGGTACATTTGAACGGAGTGTTGATCAAAGTCTGGTTCACATCTACAGACACCGTCCGTGCCAGACACGTATCAACACAGACAAAAAAATATGAGGGATCGTGTTTGGACAGACCCTGGCCTGCACCAGCCAGCATTGTCAGCAAGATGTTTTTTGTCCGTGTCGGCACGCGTCTGTGGTTGACTGCGCGGTTAATATCATCCAAAGAAGTGGTATCAACCAACCGCACAGACAGGGAACCACCTGGTCTAGTAAAAGAAGATGAATAACGAAAAAATAATCGAACTAGTTACACATTTCCTTATAACGTGACTGATAGAAGATACAGTGATACCAGACGTAAAGACATTCGTGTCCCTATTATAGCTATGTGGGTTCGCCTGCGTGTTAAGAATAGCCAGGGGCAGAATCACGAAATGATTTTCACTGCACATTATCAACAACACGTCATCATCAGGAGCTATTGAATTAAACAAGGGCGTTAATAATAATGAATCAGGACTACGAGGATTCAATAATATTGTGATATATGTCTCACAATGAAACTAATTTTATATGTAGATAGTAATAAATGAGCCAAAACCAAACTTTTGTACCAACATTAAAGAACTGTAACGTCACGGAGAGTTTTAATATTACTCAGATATTTTTTTTAAAAACTTTTAGCTCAAACAAACTGCTACTTCTTCTTTTGCTGGTATAAATTCCTTGAACTTCATCTCTCGCTTAGTTATCACTGGTGGAATTCTGGCTACAATGTTCCAAACTCATATTTACTCAACCTAAAATTATTATTATTATTATTTTTTAAATCTGTCCTCATGATATACGAGTTCCTTGTTCTCATGAAATTACTAACAGTAATAGATAAATTCTTTGTCCCCTATGGAACAACAAAACCATTCTGGTACAGACTGCATTTAGACCTAACCACAATCTCCATTAAATTGCCGCTATAGAATCAAACTATGTAGACATACCCACATACGCGTATTTGAATCGCAAACTGTATTTGCGGTAACAACATCATTTGCTTCATCAAGATTCCTAGATTGCATAGCATAATTTAACACATTTAATTTCATCATACACTGTCAGTATAAACTGCAACGTGACGAAAGTAAGCGCAGTACTTAATCTCGATGTAAAACACATCCCTTTAAATCTAATTTTCAACACTCGTTAAAAAGTAATGATAGTCTATTATGTGCAAAATAGCAAGGTATGCTGATTTTCTACACTACACCAACAAAAATTTGAGAACAAAGTCATCCCATTGAGAGCTATGACTAATTATTTATAGACAGGCACCGAAGTTTGCAAAACCTACCGCCCACTTCAACAACGATAATTAGAATTCAACTTACTTATGAAATGATATTCCAGGTTCTTTCCTCTCTTGCCTATTTGTGCAACCGTATGCAACACAAGATGGCATTTTAAAACACTTATACACATTACAAAATGAAATAATCACAGCATCTAACACAATGTGAACATCGCATTTATTTCCGATCGCAATATCGCCGCTGCCGCCACTGCGCATGCGCGAGAGTTTAGAGCCTGCTTCACAGATTTAACGTCACTTTCTCCTCCATATATTTCCTTCCTCCATGGACCTGAGCGGACCGCGTAGTATGAATGCTCCCACTGGAACACGTGTATAGCTATTTTTGATCTGAGCTGAGCTGACCGCTAGGTGAGTGGGCCTTTAGCGTGACACACAAAGTGATATTGACGGCTTATGGTAACAAACAACGATTCGTTAGAACGTTTTTAGGTGGTAGGCAAAATTTCATGATGCTGCAAAGAGTATTGAAGATGACGCACGGCCAGAAATATTTCTTCCCGTTAAAATTGAAGAAAATATTGAAAAAAGTTGTTTTAATTCTGTTGAAATGTTCATTGCACACAAACCAGGCTTATTTAAGAGCTCACTTGGATTCGAAAATCTATTTCCCACCTCAATTTAACTGAAAACTTAGTTGTTCTAATTTGGTACCGAACAAATCACTGGAGCATACACAGACGTGAAAAAGGAACTGACATTGACCCATGTGAATCATTGTAACATGTGGCGAAACATGATGTTTTCAGTGATAACAGCACACAGGGCGCCTGAGTAGGAAATAGAAAGCTCGAGAATCTTCGAAACTAGAAAAGTGCTCTTGCAGAAGAACTGAATCAAGACCTTGATCACCGTTTTCTTTGAGTCAAAACAAATTATCCATGAGGAATTCACGTCAGTGGATTGATAGGTGTACAGCGAATATTGCCTATTTTGAATCATTTATGGGCTGCGATTCTTTTATAGTTCGATAAGAATACTAAATTTCTGGGCATCTAAGAATAGGGTTTTTAAGTGTTTTGGTGTCCAAGCGAGAAAGCGAGAGATGGGGCAAAGACATTAGCAGGGTTGCTGGAATTAAACTGGCACAGAATCAGGCAAGATTCTCTCGCAAAAACTGATGAAGTTCCATCTGGACTCATTACTCTAAATGGTCCTATCATTTAATGATTTAATTGGTTGATGATTTAATCGTCAACAGCCCTTGAGACCATTCAGCCAGCATCTTTTCTACTTAATTCACTACTCCATCAGCCATATCCCAATTAATTTATTGTTCTACAGCACAGACAGCACAAATGCAACACTCAATTAAAATTACTCATGTCTGAGGTGGAGTGTGACAGGCCATTACGATTCTCAGAGAAGGGAAAGGGAAGGGGAGTGAGATTTCCCAGACCGTGCCAGGCTTGCGAAATAATCTAATCTCCATTCTGTAAGCCTATCTTGCTTGGCACGCAAAGTTTTCTTAAATGAGGACGTGTTTCCCATTGTCTTCGGTAAGTGGCGTTTCGATTGGTTTTGTGATGATATTAGGACCCTCTTTATTTGAGTTTGATCGTTTTCCTTGGAAATAAATTGAAGTCCGAGGGGGAGGGGAATGAATAGAATGGATGTTATATTAATGGATACTTCGGAGCCCTCTGTTTCTCCATTTTTTTAAAAAGAAAAAAACCTTTATGGGCAGATACATTATTCTGATATTTTCTTTTTTAGTGTAGGTCACTTCTCACGAATTTCTTCGTTCACTTTGTCCAGAAGACGTGCTTAGTATTCGCCTATTATTGATTTATCCATTTAAAGACGATCAGCAGCAATTAAGACACTGGCAGCAGTTTTAAAGGCTGCTGGAAGACCTACAACAACCAGGCATAAACCTCCCAACAAATGTCACGAACCTTTTAGCTACAGAGGACAAACTTATCCACACAGCCAAGTTCGTAGTATACCAATCAAATAAAAATTTAAGCTAGACCGATATTTAAATGTGATAAACAATGTAGTGCTTATTAAAATAGCAAAATATTGTTACCATTTTGAAATGTTGGCAATGCAGTGTACATGAAGTAAATATAGGCCTACTATTTTACAATAACTTGAAAAATTTTAAAATATTTCTTTGATCTCTCGATGTGTTTATAATTGGGAAATATCTACAAATGCCACTCTCTGATTTGAAAGATGGTGTTGTGTGACATTTATCAGAATTAGCAGTTCAATGTAAACAATCATGTAAAATAACCATTGAAACTTTGTACCGGCTATATGATCCTGTAACCGAGTATCAATAAGCAAAACAAACAAACAGCAGCAAGATTCTAATTTGTACACCAGAAAACGCTGACCAAGATCTTTTACGAAAATAAAATCGACTTCGCTCTTGTTGGTGCAGAGCTGTCGGCTTCCAGCCACTGTTTTGACTTCCGTTTCGTTTCTGGCGTGCAGTGGTGGACCCACGGCTGTTCCGCAGAAAAACAGGCCCTCAGGAGCCTTCTTATAACGCTCCAAACATAGTTGAGAAATTGGTCTTGGCCTTTATTTTTGGTCAACATTTAACAAATGAGGCACCTATCTTGTACAAAATTTTCTCTTGTTTAATTTTTTATGTAAAATGTACCAACTCCTTCATCCTGATATGCCTACAGCATCAACTATTTGATACACGTTTTTAGCCGCCTGTCGTCCAATAGCGTATGTGGTTGCAGTTTCCGTACGTCGTTCTAATGCTTTCTCTGTGCAACGCATAGAACTTTTCATCTTACCCTTGTAAATGGCAAATACTGACACGACTATTTATGAATTCGTATTGCGATGGTACTCACCTGTACGTTTATCTCAGAATGGAACCGAATTTCTGCTGTTCTGCAGATACATGTGGTGTGATTTTTCGTTTCATACAGTGGACTCCGTCTTGCCGCTTCCCACGGCTCCGCCGCATTTGACTGGTGGGAACGTCGCGTCGCCTGGCTACAGACGTTCTCTCACAGCAAACAAATGTAACGTGTTCTCGAGGCGTTGCTCCGCAACAAGATGAAACGCGTGCCGCGAAATTATACCTATTGTTAGGAATTTACTGTCGAGTTTTATTATTAGTTATTTCATTCTATTTTCTGTGGTTCAAGTGCAGCAAATTGTTACATATTGTCGTATTCTAAGAAATTAAATATTAATTATTTACAGCTGTTGTTAGTTTTATCTGATTTTACAGTGGTGTGCCGTATTGAGTTACGGAATGTTTATAGTTACCGCGAGTAGAAAAAGGTTGCCTTGAGGCAAATATCTTGCAATCACTGCTTGACTATCTTGCTGAATACCCCACGGAAAGTATGTGCCACTTTCACATCGAAATATCATCGTTTATTTATGGAACGTGTTGCTATAGTACGTACGAATAATACTTCACTCGGTTCGTATAACATAATTAAAAAGCGGACATTTCCCAGTCGAGGTTCCGTACGCTAAATAACTTTGACAAACATCTCAAGCGTAGTCGCTCAGTTCCATGAATTCTCTCTCTAAAATAATATAATGACAAAACAATATTAAATTAAAACTTTTGCGTTTTTTGCTCGCAACTTACTATCTTATTAGATGTGATTTTCAGATACGTAGTTTAAATAGATGATTTTTTCGATATTGATAAAAAGTTTAATTTACTAGGGAAATGGTGTTTTTGAGTAGATCTGGTAACAAAAATGATCCAGAATTGACAACTTTGACGGCCACTCCACTTCTGTATTTTACAAAGCAAAAAATCTATAAAAGAAAAGGTTTCGAAATCTTCTAAATATCTTTACCCTACATGCTGGATAAAAAATAAATAAATAAACAAACAAATGCAGAGATATAACAGGAAGTTTGAGGCAGCATACTGGTTTCATATACAATTAGCATTGTCAGTGACAGTCACTCCGGCTTTCTGTAGACTGATTGTGCATTAAATTGGACTCAAAATCAATAACAAAAGTAGCGTAGTTGTTAAATAGTACAATAAACGTTTTGCGAAAATGATTGGCTGCTTCATGTACTCAATGATGTTTTTGTATAATTAAGATGTAAGTTTTTCCTTTTGAGTTGTTGAGTAGCAGTATTTCTCAGAAGAGGCAGTTAATACGTGGGGTAGGCTTTATTGTGCCTGATATGATGCGCAATGTGTTGAAGTTGATTACCTTCGATATTAGCGTTAGCACTTTTTCGTCACACTGGGTACACTAGTTTCCTTTTCTGATAGGTCTATTAGTTTCGTCAAGGTCGGCGTCATTAGTGGCGGAAAAGGAATGGGGGCAAGGAATTTGGTCATCACCCTTTGAAGGAAACGTCCCGGCATCCACCTGGAGTGATATCTGGAAACCATGGAGAGATGAAAACGAAATGGTCAAAAAAGGAATTCTAGAATACCAGTCCCGAGTGATACCACTTTCCCATCGCGCTCGGTCAGTGCTCTGAACCGATCGCTAAAAACTCGCACAGTCAGGAGGCATAAGATGTTGAATCATAAAGCTTTTGCAGCAAGGTGGCAATGGAATTTCCTGGAACTCCAGTAATGAAATAATCGTAAACTGACCATGAAACAAAAACCGAATATCGGCAATCCCGGCAGAGACAAACAACTTAGCACTACCACTTAGGAACGCGGAAGGAGATGCGCAATGCCGCAAAAAACTTCCACGCAATCTGGGACATAGGTTTTTTCCCAATTATGATGTCCGGGTCGGTCGGTCTACTCCTTGTTCTTATCTTAGGGAGTGTCCATAAACTACGTGACACGGTCGAGGGGGGTTGAATACAAAGTTACGCTCGGTGACGTTGGGGGGGGGGGGGAATAAGGGAGGGGAGGGGACTGGAGCCAAGTCACGTAGCTTTTCGTTCATATAATTTGCCACAGTTAAAATAAGGTACAGAATTGGCCAACTGATGCACCAAGTACCGGGTGGTTATAATTAAACTTTCCCTATTTAACACGGGAACTAATTACCATACGAGTACCAAACTTGTCCAGAGTATGGGGTTCATGATTTCCCTGCGATTTCTGGTTGTGGGGCTACCTGAAGGACAGGGTTTACCAGGGGAACATTCACACATGTGGTGATCTGAAGCGCAGCAAATCGAGAGGTAGCCAGCATAATACCTACGGACATGCTTCGTTTTGCTGTGCAGAATGCAATCCTGCGCTTTCAGACACTTCTGGACACTGATGGGCGCCATATTTAGCCTCTTTTGTAGCGGTAATGGTACCGGTATTAATGGTATGATGTACCGTAGCAGCACATTAAAAGTGTTTCAGTTGAATTGATTCTGCATTATTTTTCACCCCCATGTCCCTGACGTTAATGCTACCAAGTTTGGTATTCATACGGTAGTCAATTTCCGTGTTATAACGTGTTAAATACGGAAAGTTTAATTATAACCACCCGGTATTATTGTGGATACATAAAACATAATTGTAGGCAACAATAAAATGTTACCTTTTAAATAACAAAAATGCATATAGATAAAAAAATTTAAATACCCGAAGTAATGACGTTTTAATACTTGTTGACTTCATCTGTGAAGCCACATGTTCCCATAGCTTAACTAAGATAAAATGATTGTGATACTGAACATCTTTGTTAACACAAAGACAGTTTTTAGGAGAAACACAACCAATAAATTGGTTTACATTCATTTTTGATTCCGAGTAACCGTGAGCATACGAGCGACGAGATCGAGGAGAATAGCGGCCAAACAATTAAGTTTGAATGTATGCATTGCTCTACTATGACCTCCATGCTATACCGACGCGTTGTGAACTACCAAAACAATCCATTTATTTGTTTTCGCTGTTTGCTCTTTGCGTACATCACTGATTTGCTCTCTGTTCCAGTATGGTTTCAGCCTAAAAACTCATCAGAGGCGACCACTAATTTTGAGAAAAGGTGGTGAAATAGATGATGTTTTCCATTTTCTCCAAAAAAATTTGCTGTGTAATTATTATTCATCTTTCGATACCATGCCTGAATCTGGGCTTAGGTGTCTCCTATGGAAGGTGTTTCCTTTTGCCTCCCCTATTGTGTATTCGTATGTGTTATTGTAAGTGCGGGTGATCAGTATAGAATGTTGTATGAAATCATGGACCGAGCGTAGTGGTGTAACGGCTAGCGTTCTGGTCTCGCATTCGGGAGGACGGCGGTTCGAATCCCCGTCCGGGCATCCAGATTTGGGTTTTCCATGGTTTCCCAAATCACTCCAAGCAAATGCCGGGAGGCTTCCTTCAAAAGGCCATGGCCGAATTCCTTCCCATTCCTTGCCCCCCATCCTTTCCCGTCTCTAAAGACCTCGCTGTTAAGAGACGTAAAGCAGACAAAAAATAATAATAAAAAAAATGTATGAAATGAGAGATGAAGAAGATTGAGGGTGAAACCAGTTGACGGATCATTCAAGACAACACTTCCGTTAGACACCGAAAGCCGTTACGTTTTACGTCCCAATACGATAGACCAGGGATGGTCAACCCGCGGCCCGCGGGCCGCTTGTGGCCCGCGGTAGGTCATTTTGTGGCCCGCGGAGCTGGGTCATTAATTCATTACATACTTCTACACTAAGTTAAGCTGATATTCAACCAAGATGGTCGATTGATCTTGCCAGGATGGACAGGATGTACAACCGAGCCTTATCACGGCTTATGTTCCTGTAACTTTCAGCGCGTTAGGGGTTCGCCTGACTGATTCATCGAGCGCTTGAGTCGGTTATTGCAGTTAATGTTTCCACCCATAGATGGAAGTACGCTCTTTGCTTTGATTGTTGTATTTGACGACGGATGGAGCTCCAGCAATGGTTGGAAAACATGAAGGTTTAGTAAAACTGATTGAAAATGAAGCCTGCAAACTTGATAATACCTAATTACGTAATTACGTAGTTTTTCTCGGCGTTGAGAATATAAATAATTTTCTCGGGTGACTAGCCGAGTTATATGAGTGTTATAGTTACACGATATTTCGGCGCTCTCAATCAGAGGTTAGCAGCGGTCTAGCTCAGCAACTTCGCACGTTCCTGACCTCACTTCATCGGAAGATGGCGCCGACGATTGAGAGCGCCGAAATATCGTGTAACTATAACACTCATATAACTCGGCTAGTCACCCGAGAAAATTATTTATATTGATAATACCTCATTATTAAATTTTCATTGCATTATTCATCAAGAGAATTTATGTGTTAAGTCTTTTAAAACGGATCATGTTATGAGCGTGGTTATCAAAATAGTGAACTTCATTAGATCTAAGGCGTTGAACCACCGTCAATTCCAAGAATTCCTCAGGCATTTGCATTCTGACTAAAATGACGTTACACTTTTCACTGAAGTAAGAAGGTTGTCCCGTACAAAAATTAAAAAAATAAATAAAAAATGTTTGGTTTGAAGGAAGAGATACAATCATTTTATGCCAGAAATTTGAAAAGTTTCCCAGAGTTTGAAGACGTGGCTTGTGTTTGTGCCTTCGCGTTTCTAGTCGACGTAACTAGCCATTTAAATAACCTGAACATTCGTCTGCAATGCAAAGACCAATTGGCTAATAATATGTTTGATGTTGTTGCCGCGTTTCAAATGAAACTTAGGCTTTGGGACCAAAAATTGAAAAATAAAAATTATATAACTCCTTCTCCACTTCATCTAGAACCAAAAGCACGATTATGAAAGACTCCTTGTAATTATAATAAAAGGAACCTGAATTATCTGGTTTCGTTCTAGCTAAATGTTTTCCATCCAACGAGCCCACCGTTTTCCAAAACATGGATTTCAAACTCGTGAGCTGTCACACCGTATGAGTGTTGGCAGCTTTAAAGTGCTTGATCAAATTTTTTCGTTAACTTCGGTTTTTTAATATTGTATAATTTCAAATTTTTAGGTAAATGTTTAATTTGTAGGCTACTGTCTGTTATCGCCGATAAACGTACTTCTGCTCAAGTAGTTCTCTTTACTAAGTACATACCAAGTATCTACTATCTGCTTACTTTCAATTAAATAGTTGCTTACTACTATACCTATGCGGGGGGGGGGGGGGGGAGTGTCAACAAGCCAATACATTGACATTCTTCGATGTTGTAGTGAAATTCAGCAGGTACGGGCATTGGAAGGCAAGGATCCAAAGTACCTGTATTTTTTTTTTTTTTTAAAAAAAAGATAAAATTAACGAATAAATACAAAACTATGAAAACTTGCCTTCATACAGCATTATATAACACGTATACAAGTTTCTGCTACAACTTCACTAATTAGTTACAAGCACCAAAATAATAGCTTTGCGACCTTTCGTTCGAGACTCTAGAAATAATCGAATAAAATCACACAGATTCACCCTGCTTGTTAGGCACAAACAGAGATACCGAACAAATTTATTGAAATAATATTATAATATAATTATTATTTATTATTATTAATTATAATAAAATTATAATCGTGTAAGGTAGCGCCGTATTGAGACTAGTTGGCGCAAGTATTGACGGCTGTATTGTCAATACTGATAATGACAACACTCAATATCCAGATGTTAACTTCAATGAAGTTTGATTCATAGAGCCCATCTTCAGATTCTCTATCGTCATTTAGACACTATGTCTAGATCCGGCAAACTGCCCTGTATTTTTTCTTGATTGAAACAGATCTTTTAAAAAAACCATAATATGGTTGTGTTGTTTGTTCACCCTTGGCTAAACATTATTTTCGAATATTTAATTAATCCTGAAACATGTCACGCAAGCCAGGCCACATATTTTTTCAGTTAAAAATAAAAAATACTAAAAGTAAATAATATTAAAAAGCCATTCATTGTACAATAACTATTTACACACAAATCAAATCACATTTAGTATTTTAAATGTTACGTTTTTTTCTCTTTCTTCTTGCGGCTATACGCCTCGTCGACGGTTTAGGTCTTTAGAGGCGGGATGGGACTGCGGACAAGGAACAGGAAGGAATTCGGCCATGGCGTTTTTGAAGGAAGCATCCTCGCATTCGCCTGAAGTGATTTGGGGAAACCATGGAAAATCCAAATCTGGATGCCCGGACGGGGATTCGAACTCGCGTCCTCCCGAATGCGAGGCCATAAAAATGTTACGAAATTTTGTTTCATATTTCTTTCTACTAAGCTTTTCGTAATGCAGTTCGCATGAAGAAAGTCAAACTAATTTGAATGACAAAAGGCTTTTGACGATTAGTACGAGTTCTAACGAACGAAGCGCAGTAACCGATAACACAGGTTTCCATTATTTTTTGTGCTTGTTCAGATTTGATCTTCCGAACACCAGTTCGTCGGAACATGCAACCACTATATGAGATGGATATTATATGATTCGGCCTAGGAAGTTTAGGTTCTCCGTTTTGGTCATTCTCTCTTTATTGCCACTGTTCATGCAGCCTGTAGATTGTTGAGTATGGGTGGGCTCAAGGCCATCTTGCTGCTGAAGCTTGAAGTTGGTTTTTTCTTCTCCTGGCTTACGCCTTGTCGACGTCGAGGTCATTACAGGCGGGAAAGGACTGGGGGTAAAGAACGCGACACCGTCTTGAGTGATTTAATGAACCATAGAAAATCCAAATCTCGAAGGTCGGAGGGGATTCAAACCCGCGTCCTCCGGATTGCTAGTGAGTTCATAGGAGAGTAGAGAAAGCGTGCACAGTTTTATTCCCGACGTATATTGCTACGCCGTAGTATTTCTTTTAAGTGGTTCGCAGTAGATAGTAATCACGAATGTTCCTGTTTATGAATAACTGTTCCTCATATTTTGTGAGTTCCCTGGTTGACAATGATGTAAAACTTGTTTTTAGTTAGAAACTTATTTAGATACTAGGATTTATATCTGTTTATTCGGACGCTAATTGCGATATTTATAGATAGTTGGTTTGAGAAGAACCGATTGATTCTTTACATACCTTTGCATCTCTTCTGTATTGGTATTTCTTATGCATGCATATATATACCTTTCGTAGTCATGCTTTATATGATCGTCCGCATGATTATTATTACTATTATTGCTTTTGACTTTCGTCTTGGGACGTCGGATTGGTGGCAAGGAACTGGAGGGAATTCGGCCTTGGCCTTTTAATGGAACCATACTAGGGGTTAGGTCAACATGGGATGAAGATAAACGCAAAGGAGAGTCAGCTTATTAGGTACACACATAAAAAAACTAAAGTTTGATTATGATTATAATGTGGGGAAAGAATTGGTTGTTAAATACTTGAAATATAAATACTTTAGCATAACATTTGAAAGAGAGCTTAACTGGGCAATACACATTGGAAAAGTACTAGGAAAAGATTTCAAAATTCTTCACTTGTTGGAGAGAGTGAACAGGGAATGTACCAAATAATTGAGAGAACTGGGTTACACAATTTTGATCAGACCATTTAATAAGACAAATACTACCATTTCCCTACTTACCTTGAAACAACGTAATAACAGAAAACATAAAGCAAAGTAATTTATAAAATTACACACCTTGACTTCTGTTGTTTAACTTTTTCTCTTCTGAATAAGGAGAGCAAAGAATTTACTTTCCCCTTAACAACATCAATAGTGATTCCCATATCTGTTGTTCCAATTTCGCTCCAGGCATCGTGCTTTTTTTTTTTTTTTTTTTGAGGTAATATTTGTGAATGCTCTACCATATCTGCGGCTCTGATTTATATGATTCAATTAACAGTAAACATTTTTCCCTATCTCAGTCCATAGTTATATTATTTCTAGATTTTAAAATGCACTTAAAACTGAAACTGTTCGGAACACGCACCCCTGTTGTTGAACCTATCTCCACTGTACGCGCAATGTCCGCGCACGAACAACGAACTCCTTTGATGTACCGACATCGGCCGGAACACCTGCAAACACCCGCAAATCTTTGTTCGTGCTCGCTATTATCGTCTCCACCGGACAAATTCTGAGTTCGCAAACATTTTGCGCGCTTGGTGGATCCCCACCTTAAGGGTGTGTGGAGATTTTCTTTCGTAGGTAAGCGGGTCAGGGATTGGAGAGATCAAGAGAGATGACGAATGATTTGCCAAAATCGCTTAAAGAATTTAAGGTTGAAATCGGTAGAGGGCAGACGTAGGCACGAACAGAAAAGAGGTAAAATGGGTGTGTGGGGAAGCTGCCACCGGAGCGTATGCTCGATAGCAATTAAATTAAATTATAAATTAAAACCACTGTTGTTCTGTTACATAACTGGCTTTGGGTTTCGTTCGAAGTAAAACCTTGGATCACAGAAGAAATTTTGGAGTTGATGGCAAAGAAATGCTCAGGATGATGTAGGAAGAAAGCAGTACAGGCAATGTAAAAATCAAATAAACTGGAAAAAAAAGAGAGAGAAAGATGGCTGCAAGAAAAGTTTGAAGATCTAGAAAAGGAAATGGTCGTAGGTAAATTAGATGAGGGGCATGAGGCATACAGGAAGATGAAACAGAATTTTGGAAAAATGAAGAAAAGATGTATAAACATTAAAGTTGCTGTTGCGAACCTCTTTTAAGTTTAGACGGAATACAAAGAGAAACCACGTGTATGTGGTTGGCTTTTATTTGTACAGCAGTGCACTGGAAAAAGTCGGCGGCGTCTACGTTAATGACTTATGAGGACATAATTTTATCGATCTTTGAAATAAAATAACGCAATTGGAATTGATGAGATCCCTGTGGAACCTCAGAAATTCCTAGGAGAAAAGGAATCCAAAGATTATTCAAACTGGTATCAAAAAGTTATGAAACAGGAGAGATTCCCACTGATTTTAATCAAAGTGTCATCTTCACGGTTCCGAAGAAAGCACAAGCTGACAGAATTTGAGAATTATCGAACTGTAAGTCGAACATCACATGCTTCAAGATTATTGAGCAGAATAATATACAGATGAATGGAAAGTGTAGTTGAAGGGATTGTTTGGGTATAGAAAAAGCCGCCGCTACAGGAGAAGCGATTCTTGTCTTAACGTTAATACTGGAAAGGCGGATCAAAAACAAAGATACTTTTATGGCGTTTATTGATTTAGAAAAAGGTTTTGATAGTGTTAGGTGGGGCAAGAAGTTCAAAGTTTTAAAGAAGTCGGTTCTAAAACACGCAGATAGAAGAATATAATCTTTAAGAATCGAGTAGCCATAATAAAAAGTAGAGAACCACGAGAGACATGCATCAGTTAAATAGGGTGCCAGACAAGTTTGTACTCTGTCTCTATTAATATTCAACTTGTACGTTGAAGAACCAATAAAGGAAATATTAGTACAGCGTTTGTGACAAAGAGAGGCACTGTTGTTACATCATTTGGTTTCCGTGCCGGGTGAGGAGGTGTTCTGTCTGTGTTGTGGGTAAGGGAACTTGACGGCCATCCTGTAGCGGCGAGCCGTGGGCGGGGCTTAGAGCAGTGAGCAAATCCCCCCCACACTTGTCTCTCCCTAGCTTGGAAACAATACAGACCAAGCGAATGCTGCTGGCACGGTATTCCGGTTTTATTATCACATTACTGAAACGGAGTAACAGGTGTTTTAGAATACATTAGCACAAAAGCATCTCCGCCTCGAAACATAGGTTTTCTGTTTGGAAGCCAACCGACGTAATACTGTGGGTTGTTTATTTCCGTTATTATTGGCGGTAGTTTGTGGTACTGGTGCTGGAGTTAATGTTATATGTACGCTCATCAAAGCAACGAAAATTCGTATTGTTTCCGCAAAATTGTGTCTGGTTTTCGGTTTTGCGGTGCGATAACACACACGTCTGCATTGAGATGGTGGATGAAGATACCACCACAATATATACGTGATGGTCTACCTATACAGATTATCCCTACACTTTATCTTCGAAGGGAAATTGGTATTCTGTCTTCTCCTATACTGCTTGCGTAATCGTTGTAGCTAACCCGATGATCATTACTGGTAGAGGGAATCTTTAGTTTGAGACCCATAAAAATTCCAGCCGACACCGGGTTTCTCTCGTTGACCAGTGACCCGTCTTAACCAACTGAACGCCTAGACCGCTGAATTGTCAGTTTGTATTCGTCTCATAGTTTGCAGCTATTAAACTTGATTATTTTCCCAAGGGAGCGTCCATTAACCATGTAGCTCCATGACATTTTTTACTGTTTTCTCTTGTCAGACTATCGTGATTTATATACATAGATAATTAAATGACGAAAATAAATATTTACACGCTATTGTGAGTTCTGTACGTCATTTTAACTGTGACAAATAATATGAATGGAAAGCTACGTGGCTTGGCTGGGAATCCCCTCCCCCCACGTAGCTCACCGTGGCTTTCCAACCAACCTCTCCCCCTAGACCGAGTCACTTAGTTTATGGACGCTCCCCAATATGCTTTCAATCCTCGTCGCCAAAGTATGCATTATACATTCCCTAAAGTCTCCTCTTGTCTTCCAGTGACGAATTAGGAGTAAGATGATTATGTGCACAAGCTGGCACTCGATTTTCTTTTGTGGTTAAGGGGGTCAGGAATTGAAACAAATTACCAAGGAAAGTGATGACTGATGCATATTTTGCCTGGAACGATGAAGGAATTTAAAATTCGTTAATGGCTCAAATAGATAAGTGGAGAAATTTAACAGAAGTGAAATCTTTAAACTATGAATATCACGTCATTCTTATAGCTACAGATATATACTAAGTAATAATAATTGCGTGTGGTCGTAATGACTTGGTGACAGGGTTTCTATTGGCTGCGCATTCCACCCCTGACTTAGCCGCCTTAACCTAACACGGTAGTGCGCAAGGAATAGGGAGCCTATAGTTTAACGTGGAATCCTAACCATGGAAGGGTTCTGGCGTACTTCACATTATGCAGCAAGCTGTGCCAGACGTGAAGGGCGGATTAAGGGTCTTTGAAAATCTCCTCCGGGACAGAGATTCGAACCGGGGACCTTAACCACTGAGTCACTGGACCGGTGCGGATATAACATTAACATTAACTTATAAAATTTTTACCCCCTAAAAAATCGTCTGATGTGCCTAAAGAAGTTTTCACTTCAAAAATCTAACTTAGTCGACAACCCGAAGGAGATGTACCAAGCTATTGTGTCAGAGGCAGGAAACCCAATTGCTTTCCCCAGGGGCCTACAGTTTAACGTGGAATCAGAACCACGTAACGTCCCGGCGTAGCTCATATAATCAAACACAACTCTTGAAAATTCCTGCTCACCATGGGATTTGAGCCCGCGACCAGCGAGGGAAACTTTCGGAAGTAAGCGCCTTAACTGTTGAGCTACCAGACCCCCTTTGTTTGAAGTATATGTTTGCTAAGTACTATCAAAATCGGATGAAAACTGTGGGTTTGTATGAACAACGTTGACAGAAATGGAAAGGGGGCGAGGGTTTAGGTTTTTGTAAATCAAACGTAAACAGTATTTTTCTATTTGTTTTAAAGTATACATATGCAAAGTTCCATCAACATCGGATAAAAACTATGTGTTTGTATGAAGAACATTGAAGAAAAAAAACTTTCATTTTTATATAATTTTATATAACACAACACGTCATACTTACATCTACAGATATACTGTTAACATCAGCATGTAGGTGACGCAAAGTCATAAGATTTTACCAACCCAAAAATCGTCAAACGCATATATTATAGGCGCAACACATCAAAACATGTCGGTAAGGGGAAGTCGCGAACTCATAGATTTTCCCCTTTCCAAATATAGTCTAAAGCGCCTCTTGAAAAAAGCAGTAATTGGATGAATAGGTAAATTTCCACCGCAGCATGCGCTTCATCGCAATTAAAAATTGAATTAAATTCAAACTCCCAACTGAGCACAAACAAATCTAGCTGACATTTGCATCAGGGGCGTAGCTATCGGAGGGCTAGGCTGTGCCGTACACCGGGGCCCCCAAGCACAGATCAGAGGGCCCCCAAGCACAGATCAGAGGGCCCCCAAGCACAGCTCAGGGAGCCCCCGCCAGCAAACCTCAGGTCGCTCATCTGGCCTGAGGGCCCAAAATAGTTTTTTGCCCCGGGGCCCTTGTTAACCTAGCTACGCCACTGATTTGCATCTCCGCCAACTCCTATATTTGATACCTGTAATATGAATCCGTAAGGAAAGAGTACATGTTTTTGACAGTGCACCTATAGTCGACATGAAATTATATTTAGTTTTAATTAAAGTAAATACGATGGTCCAGAAAACCGTTCATGAAACCAACCAACAACACTGTCAGATATTCAGCAACCCGTTACTTGTCAGCGAAATCGAAACGTAAGGAAATACTTTCACTCTCAGTTTAAACGAGAAGAGCATTTCTATCCTTGTCTATAGGTACATAAATTCTTGCATTTTCCTTGAATAGACAGGGGAGTCGAATTTAGGTTCCTCACCAAAGACTGAGCTTCAAACATATACTCGAACGTGGCTTGCCTTTCATTCACAAAATTATTATTATTATTTTATACGTTACGTTGCGGCTTTCGGAACCTAAAATCGACACGTTGTCGGTCTTTGGTATTTACGATATCATACTAAAGAGCTTGTAGTTACGAATATTATGTCGTAGGTAGATGGTGAAATCCATCACTTACTAAGTAGTTCATGTAAAGCCGGCAGGGGGTGCAGAGGGATATCGATCCCCCCCCCCCTTGGAAAGGAGAGATTGATCTTATAGTTATGGAAAAGGTGTCGGCTACAGGTACAAAATGTGTCGACTTTAGGAACGTGTTTAATTCAGGGTGTCGGCTATAGGGGCAAATGCATAGGTTAGATTAAAAAAAAAAATCTTTATATGTTTGGACTTACAATTTACCAGCCACTGTTATACATAATGGAGTAGATGCAGAAAATTGGCTTTAGAACACACAGTTATTAAATGGTATAGGCAAAGGCTTCGAAATTGGGAAAATAAAATCTTAACTTGTCGTCAATTAGTCTTAACTTACTACTTCATCATTTTCATCACGACCACAGTTTTATATCCTAATCCTCTCTTTTCTCTGGTACATCCACTCATCACCTTCTCCAACAGAAGCAGGACTTAGCAACATTTTTCTACAATCTGTCTAATGTGTCAACCTTAACTGAGATTTATCATCAGATTACAAGCAAGGATATTTACGCCATGTGCTAAAAGGAAACATCTTATATCTAAATTGAACGTGAATAATTCTTTTGTGATTATTTCCTTTTCATAACAAGTTCAATAGTTTAATTCACGTAAGCACATTTTGAATTATCGTAACTTTAAAGTTACAATGCCTTCAACGAGCAATTCATCCTTCGCTTTATAATCATTCTAAACCTTTATTTTTCTCATTTTATTTTTTACTCCCAGTTAACGCTAAAATGTCGTTAATTACATAGTCAATTGGTGAAATATTGCAATGAACTAGCGCCTAATTATGGCAACAATTTGCTCTTAGATAGTCAAGCTTGCGATTGAATACAGCTTCCAGTAAGAGTTTTGCCTTAATCTCAGCTTTTATTTCTCTCCCATGCCCGTAAACTCACCATTTTGATGTAAACACACTTTTCTCTCTCATAAGAAAGCATTGTAGTCTTCTGTGTTCTACTCTTGGTGATTTTAGATAATTTTGCTTGTATTTTTTGGTAGATATCTCCAACTATACTATAAAGAAAAAAAGAAAGAAAGAAAGAAAGAAAGAAAGAAAGCTTATGCTTTGTGTGCCAAATGCTAACGATCACAATTTTTGCAAAGGAGTCAATTTTTTATATATCCAAAAATTTAGAAAAAAAAAGAAATTGAAAAATTTGTGTCCGTGATTGGATATCTATAAGAGAAAACCTAGGAGCAGGTTCTTGATTGTTAGTCGAAATACCAGACGAAGATATGGAAACGTTATAAAAGTCATTTACGCATGCTACCGCTTCAATTTCATGAGCTACTGTCTAAAGTTGAAAGCGCTATACAAAACAAAATACACGTATTCGAAATACTATTCCGGCTAAAATGAATCGCTATTCGCTTTAAATTGTTAATTTTTTTCACTTAGGAGTGGTATACAGACCTCAAATTTTTAAATTAAGTTTTTACAGTCGAGTCGGTCATGAATGTTATCAAATCTTGATATGTAGAATGGGCCGGAAGATGTTGGTACGTCAGAAAGTGGTTGAGTGCGAAGCAAACACAACACGGACCCATTTTCCTTATCTTATTCGGCAACAAGAACCATACTGCAGCAGCACGCTTCACTGAACACCCTATCAAGTGATGGACTTCTAGCCGCCTGGTCAACAATAATTTCGCCTCCAAATGGAAAGCGTAGCCCACACTGTGGGCTCCACAGCATCGGTAGAAAAATTGTATTGGGTAAAAAGCAACTGTATTTCAAATGCGCGGGCTCTGTGCGCTGGTTGCGCCGTCCTAAGGCGGCAGGTAGGAACTATACTCTGAGAAATCACAGCCTTCTAATCACACCTATTCTGCATGTTTACCCTTTGGTGAGTTACTTTGGTGTGTAAATATGAAACAGAAGTTTGCCGATAGGTGACTCTAGCTATCAATGTAGTTACCGCCAGATCGCGTCATTGTCGTCAGCTTCTTTTTGTGACAACTGTGATTTTCATCACACAACAATACAAGTTTCATACGACAGTGTAGTTTTTAATAACGTTGAACGTGTCTAGTTTTGAGCCTACAAACGACGATTTGCGGACATGGTTGAATTTCTGTTACCATTTAAAGAAAACTGCTACAGAATCGCATCAAATGCGTGTTGAAGCTTACGGTGAGCGTGCTCTCGGTAAATTGCAGTGTTTTGAGTGGTTTAAAAAATTCAAAAGTGGTGATTTTGACGTGAGAAACGGACTGTGGAAGACCTCCGAAGAAGTTTGAAGAAGGCGAGTTGCAAGCATTATTGGATGAGGATGATGCTCAATCGCACCAAAAACTGGCAGATCAATTAAATGTAGCACGGGAAGCTATCTCCATACATTTGAAAGGGAAATATCCGGAAGATGGGAAAATGGGTTTCACACGAACTGAATGAAAGCAAGAAATACCACTTGTGAAATGCTGCTCGCCAGGCATGGGTGCCGGTAAGGGGGGGGTGTACTTGCACCCCCCCCCCCCTGCTATGAAAGAAAATACACAGAAAAAGATTTTAAAAAATTATGATTAAATTCACTGTTTGAATAATAACTTAACACTAGAGTGCACGCGCGGGCTACAAGTGTAGCCCAACGTGTAATATTGTCGTATATTATATAAACTTTGCGCGCTACAGATTAATCGTTCAGTGTATTCCTCAAGTACTATCCCCCACCCCCGCCAGTAGCGTGCCATCTCTCACGGTGCACGGACATCTGCATAAATCGCCCTTGAAGTTGATGGGCTACACCTGTAGCCCGCGCGAGCGTTGGAGGAATTAAATTATTTAATATACAAGTGACAAAATTGAGGTAAATATGATACATTTTCTGTATTAATATTACAAAAAGTAATGTCAATAACTGTTTTTTATGTGTGTTGTTTGTGTTTATGTATTTTTCATGTAACTTTATTATGTTTTTGTCATTTTTAGATGGTGGGTAATGTGAGCTATACCCAAATACTAAGATGGTTACTGTAGAATGACAAAACGAAATTAAGTAGTTTTGATGTTGTCTACCCTCCATAATCATGCTAAAAATTGATTATGCAACTAGTGAAGCTCAAAAACCTGATATCATCACATTTTATAACCACACAAAATAGGGTGTCGATATTTATGATAAAATGTCTAAAGAATACCTCGTTGCTCGGAACAGTTGTCGATTGCCTCGCACGCTGTTTTACAATTTTGTTAACATGGCGAAAATAAACAGTCTTGTAATATATCTGACGAACAATCCTGATATGAAAGTGATCCGTCAACAATATCTTCAAGAAGTCGGATTCGATCTTGCAAGACCTTTTATAGAGCGTCGTATATCCCAGAAAAATATAGTAAAAGATATAATACTGAATGGAAGACTACTTCTAGGATTGGCAGATCAACCCCCGAATCATAATAAGCCTATTCGGGGAGGAGTTGGTCGATGTTCTTTTAGCAGCAGGGCTCGGGCTTACAGGACGCGCAAGCAATGCAGCAAATGTATGAGGCGCATGTGTAGCGAACTTCAGGCTGTCATCTGTCCTGAATGTATGCCAACAGAATGAATTATTATCAATCACTTTCATAATTGGTTCAATTACTACACTGGAAACCCATTTTATAATAAATATTACGTTCCTAAATAAAAATAAGACTAAAAGATTTCAAACCTTTCAAAAATATTTGATTTTTTAAGAAGTTTACGTTTATGTTTCAAATTCTAATTAAGAAACAAAATTTTGTTAATTTTATGAGTCAATATGATAAAAATAAAGATATTTACTAATTATTTACTCGGTTTTATATATTTTTTGTCTGATTCCGAAAATTAATTATCCTATAAATGGGCCGTTCAAGGGGCGCGTGCACTCTAGTGTTAAGGTTGTTGTCCAAATTTGTTTCAACACCTTGTCAATAAATTCAGTATCCTTAGTTAATAAGTACTAAGTTTTATGTAAATGTATAAAAAAGATACAGATGCACCTCCCTTAAATTAATCCTGCCGGTACCCATGTCGCCAGGTATAAAAGAAAGTCATTTCTCCATCGAATTGTAAAACAGGTCATGAAAAGTAGATATATTTCGAGAACCTTAAGCGTAAAAGATCATGGGTAACTCCGTGAACCTTCAACCTTAAGTCTGTGATTGGTGGGATCAAAATGATGTGATCTATTTCGAGCTACTAAATCCTGGTTAAACTGCTAATAATGAACGTTATCGACAGCAAATGATCAATTTAAATCAAGCATTGCGGGAAAAACGGCCGGAATACCAGAAAAGGCAACACAATTTTGCTTCATAATAACGCACCATCACATACAGCAAACCCAGTCAAGGAAATGATTGAGGTGTTTAGTTGGGAGATACTGACGCATGCGGCTTGCTCACCTGACTTAGCTCCGTGCCATTACTGTCTCTTTACATCGGTGGGACATACACTCGCTGAGCAGTGCTTCACTTCTATGAAAATGTACGAAAGTGGCTCGATAACTCATTTGCGTCAAAAGAGCATATTTAATGTATATCTAGCATTGGACAATATTTCGAATAAGGTAGTAAGTATCATTTTTATCAAGTAAACGCGTATTTTTTTTATGAAAAATTCCTGTTTCATATTGTGTGAGTGTCTGGGAAGGTTTCAATTTCTCCTACACACCTCTCAATTTTTTTCCGAATGATCTTTATACAAACCCACAGTTTTTAGCTGATTTTGATAGTGCTTAACACACGTATACTTCAATAACGCGGGCTAGTAGTTCAGCGGTTAGGCGCTTACTTCTGAAAGTATCTCTCTCCGGTCGCGGGTTCATATCCCTGGATGAGCAGAAATTTTTAGGAGTTTTATTTGATTATATGAGCTACGCCGGGAAGTTCCGTGGTTCTGATTCCATGTTGAACTGTAGGCACCTGAGGAATGGTGTTGGCCTTCCTACCTCTGATACAATAGCTTGTTACGTTTTCTTCGGGAAGGTTCGACCAACCTTCAAGTTGTGGACTAACAAGGGGACCTTACGATCTCGGAAATTCAGTTCAGGATGAGACTTCGCAGGATAGTAGTATACTTTAAGGGTGTCCACCCATTACAGAAGTAAAGCGCACTAGTCAGAAGATTCCAAGCAAAAGGGCTCTATACTAGTCGAATTGTACCCAGGGCTGCATTTAAGCATAGGCTCTCTTAGGCTGTAGCCTAGGGGCCCGCATCACAAAGAGGGGGCCTGCGCCACAACCCCTGGCCCCCGCCTGGGCCAGTAGTAGATCTATAAACAAAAATGTCGCCCATAAATTTTCTGGGCCGAATTTCCAATGTTAAAAATAAGCATCCACAGCCGGAGGCAGCACCCCCTCGGATATGGGGGCCCGCACCACATCTGTAGCCTAGGGACCCACAAAGCCTAAATGTGGCCCTGATTGTACCTCATACTATCACTGCGAAAGTGACTGAGTCTGTAACGAACTCGCCTCCCCCGCGGACGATCCGGGTTCGATGCTACGTCGGATAACTTTTAATTCTCTCGGTCTTCAACACAACGATTGTAAAACCTGTTGCTTCGCTCGGGGTTGTAGCATAAGCAGCTTGTCTTAGCTATGATCGTGTCTGGTACCCTTAAGTGATTCTATTTACGGTCTCCAATCCCCCGTAATTACCCCAAGGGATAAAGGTATGTTCTTAAAACACAACTTCAGACTTCCTGATTAAATCCAAATTATATATTTTTCAAAAGTTCTTACATTAACTCGGTACCAGCGTAGGCCTAAAAGAAAAGCATCAGACTTCTATCCGAAATAAATGATTACAGGTTAAAACATCCTCTCACAGTAAGCAACTTCCTCCTAACCCCTAGATGAAAGTTAAAAGTTCATCTCGAAGGAAGATTGACCCCGCACCATAATAACGTCACTACTAAAATTTTCTACATCTCCGCGACCAACCAACACGCCGTCCTCTCGGTTCAATTTCTGCCGAATTACGGCTGTCCGCCTAGGCTGGCGGTGGCTCCTTATATTCATATTGTGCCAGCTAACTCAGCAGACGCTTGATTTGACAAAGGGAAACCTTATTTTTATTCCGATCATTCTGAAATTTTGATATGTTATGAGGCATATTTTAAATGTCAGTTTTAGTTATGACAAGTTTTCTCCTAGAATTTGTGTATTTCGAGTTAAAGTCGTAAAAGCTTTACTCTGTCACCATTCCTACAATTGGTTAGTCTGTGAAATAATTCTGTTATCAAAATGTTCTATAAAAATTTTCTCAACTTTTGACATATAACACGTCTAGATCCCAAATGTATTTGATGGTGAAAATCGACTTTGACTATAAGTGCAAAGTCAGCTAAAAACTTGTATGTTCATTATCTCCAAATATATGAGTGCTACCGATCTGTAATATATCTCAAACTTTACTAAATTAAATTATCTATCTGATGGTAATATTATTTCCTCATTATTTATTTCCCTTAATGCCAATCGTTTGTTTCCAAAATAATGCTTAGTAGCAGCAATTATGTTCAAACCTTAATTTCCCTTTTATGGCTTATATATTGTCGGAATCTTTACGAAAATCACTCCATGTGTGAAAGCTTCTCTTTAATCTAAATGTCATTTCTATGCCCTCAGATCTGTATGTCCGCAGAAATGTTGAATTGCAGAGTCAGCGAAATCTCTTATTTTGTCTAAAAACATACTTTCTTTTTACTTATTGACTCTATCTTTTAATATGTTGCGTATTATCTTATGTTGAACATTTTGAGCTCTGAATCTTAGCTGTAGCTGGAAAATTAGGTGAAAAAAGTTACTTGTGCAATAAATTCCATGAGCTTGCAAGATCACCAATTTCCTGATATTTCCTTAAAATAATTTTCTAAAATGCAAGTGTTGGATCTAATTTGAAATCTCATTTTACACCTCTGAAAATGAATGTGGCCAAAAGGCTTCTAAAAATGTTTAAATTTCTTTATAATATTTTCGAAAACTTACAAAATAGCTCGAACTCTCCTTACTAACATGTTTTCTGACTCTCAAACTACTGGAAAATGCTTCTAAAATGATCTGCTATTGGTTTTAAGTGTGTTAAGGACCCTTTGAACTCTTTTTGAAAATATACTGACATAACTAAGGTTATGTGACACGATCATGTGCCAAGGAATTGATTATTGCATATTTATCAAATTCATTTCCTCCTTTTTTTTATTTCTTTTTTCCATTGGGATAAATATTCCTTCTTTTTTAACCGGCTTCCTTTTTTTCTGTAATGTTTGTAGATTCCTCATTCGGTGAGTCTTTGCGATATTAACAGCGTTAATTTTGTAATTCAGAGAAATATTGTCTAGCTATTTTCTTTTCGGTTCATATTCATCTGATGAGCTATGGTCTTTGACTTTTTCAAAAGGATCCTTGTCGTGGTAGTCCGGTCAATTTATCCTGAAAAATACGGGTACCCTTGCATAAATTCCCAACAAGCTAAAAATTTGCATGAACGTTACGGATACCATTATAATGAAATTGATCCCGTGTGTGCAAAAATTTTTATACAAGGTCAAAGTTCGCAAAAATGATTTTTTCGTATTATATAGTGAAACGGTTAGTTTTATCGTAAAATATCTCAGACAAAAATTGTAGATCATGTAATTATCTACAAAAATCGTTCTTATACTTTTTGCCGTAAGATTTACCATTCCTGAGAAAAAGCCATTCTAAAATTCACTGAAGTTGTATTCTCCATAGTATGCATGACTACGCTATCTATGTACAGCAATTGGACGCATAATATAAGTATAAATATAAGTCTGCGTGAGTAGTACATTTATATTGAATATAATTCTGAGAATATGAGCTGAAAAGAAACCCATTCCCACATTTTATGTGGCCACGTGACCTTGAGCAACATCTGTCTGCTGTTCAATTGTATACTTGGGACTGCAGTATACCTGCTCTTTCGAAGGTCCCAATGGAGTACCGTTAGTCTTGAACGTTCGCTCGTAGTGAAAATATGTGGCTATTGCTAATATTCTTTACTAAAGTTTGTGCAGTATTCAGTTTTTAAAATATGTCGCAACTTTGCTTCGTTTGTAATAAAAGTTAGCCTTCAAGTGAAATGGTTACTGTTGATCGTGGCATGAAGACGTTGATTGACGCAAGTATTGAAAGAGATGATGAATTTACTGACTACCTAAAAGGCAAAAAATCAGTGACAATTCATGTGCAGTGTCGTAAAAACTACACTCGGGAGAGTACTATTGCTCGAGAAGTTGGGATTCCCACCAAGTCTAAAATGAGAGGACTGACTTTTGATAATATTAAACTCAAACGTACTGATAAAGTAATTCCTGTTTTAGCTGTGAGTAGCACCATAAAAGTCGACCATTGCGACCGCCATGTCAAAAATTCCACGGAATGTGACAAGATTATCAAGACCAAGGAACAAGGATTCAGATATAATGGTGAGATTCGACGTCGTCTCATTATTCATCCGCGTCCCATCGAAGGATACGCTGGAGCTGATACATCACCAGTTTGAACCAGCCATTGTGGACCTTTTCAAACATGTACTAGTAGATATACTAAGACTTGGAAATAAAAAAATGTATTCTTAATTTTGACTCTCTCTTCAATAATTGTTGTTACAGTCTTCCAGTAAGCGAGTCTCCGGATTTTTGTACCAAATCTAGGGAAATTATAGCGGCCATCTACGGATATTCAGAGCCAAGTGGCTTTCTTTCAATTAAGATGTCGAGGAAAGGTAGGCGACTGTCCTTTTCCATTTCCATAGTGAACTTTATGCTAGGATGAATTACATTAAGAATCCAGAAACTTGTGTAAAGTCTTGTTTCCATGGGGCCAAACCACAAATGTATCATCGACATATCTGTAAAAACATGTCGGCTTGAGAACTGCTCCCTGCAGGGCTTTCTCTTCGATATGCTCCATGTATAAGTTGGAGACTACAGGAGAAAGTGGAGATCCCATGCCAACCCGGTCCACTTGTTCATAGTATTTCCCTAAGTATGTGAAATACGTGAACGTCAGTACAAGTAGATATACTATAGCGACTCTGTATAGAAACCGGGAAAACCCATGACGTCACGAGGTAGTGGGGGGGACCTCCCTCCCCTCCAATGGTGGCTTGGCGGGCTTTTGAATCAGCCAATCAGCGTTCAAGGTCGTATGACGTCACAAGATGGTGGATCGTTAGTTCATTTGGTGGCCGCTAAGGGGGCAGCACCGGCCTGGCTTGCGCATACGTTAGTTCCTTGACCGGCCGCTAGGGAGCAGCATCTCCCAAGGGCTTAATTTCTTTGGGCGCAGATATTCCACTCCCTTACGAGAGAAAGCTAGCGGGGAAATTCCGCCGCCCGGGGCGTGTTTACACAGGTGCGCTGGCCTGCAACTATTTCCTCAACCCTGTTCTGGAATGCGGACGTCAGACAAGTTAGGCTGTCGTGTATCGTGGCGACAAAACTATGGATTCGTGTGCCTAGACGTTTAATGCGGGTACCATATGCACCTTTACCTTGCACCTTAAATATTGTTAAAGTTATATCTTCACGCGTTTTGAACGGACCCATTGGTGTAGGTAGAAAATGGAAGATAATATAATCTATTAATCGGGAAATCGAGTATGATGGTCTCCATTATGTGCGGGACCCTCTTCCTATTAGAAGTGCACGTTTTTGATGTGTTTCATAGCTAAAAGAAGATGGCGGATGAGGTATAAAGGGAATCCCCATCCAGGCATCCATGGTTTCCCCAAATCACTCCAGAAGAATGCCGGGATGCTACCTTCAAAAGACCATGACCGAATTCATTCCCATTCCTTGCCACCCATCCTTTCCCCGTCTCTAAAGACCACGTTGTTAGAGAGACGTTAAACAGTTAAAAAAAAAAATCGACTGCCGAGGTGCAAAGTATCCCGGTTTCCGATATATGGCGCGGCATGCATCATTTCTCATTTACCAAGCTTTTAAGAGAAATATTTCATGTATTCCTGCCTGGTGTCTGTCTGCTATTATCGATATATCTATGCGACAAGTATTTCGAAACCATGGAGTTATTCTCGGCGTGAAGTAACATTATTTCCGTTTGCCCAGCGACAAGCAGAGTCCATTATCTCTTGCGAAAGCTCTGTACACAACAAGGTGCAAATATTTCAGCACAGTAAAATATTTTCTTCGGTTCTGCGTCGTGATTTTGTGAAATATACTTGCATTTGATTAAGCGTGAACCATTGCTATTTTTTACTAAAAACAAAAAGTCTACATTAGTGGATATTAAACCCAACTCGGTAGCGTTGGGGCTAGAGTGCCGAAGGTCACCGGTTCGAGTCCGACCGTGGGAATGGGTGTTTTGTGATAGTATTGAAAAAGCCGTTCCGTCAACTTTACGAAATTTCAAAACGAAAATCAAAATTTTAGTTTCCACACCTTGTTATAATTGAATAAAAAATAAGTTGAAAAGCATAAATTTTTCCATTAAAATAAGTTAACGGTCGAAATAAAAAAAAAACGTCATAAACTCAGCATTTTGGAAAGATATGAAATCTATGTGTACCTGTTTTCATGAAAATATTGTGATAAAGTATAGTATTACCACACATACGTTATTCCTTTCAAAATTCGTAGCCTCAAAAACCCATCAGTCCTTTCATTGAAACCGACAGACATTCACCGACGAAGGTAGGGAAAACCATAAATTCCGTTCATCGAAGCAGGCAGACATTAATAATTAATTCACCGACGAAGAGACGGGAAACAAACTCACTTTTGCACATCATGTTGGATTCGTTATGAACAATAATATAGCTCACGAGTGTCGCCTGCATTCCGTGTATTTTGAAGGATGTATTAAATTAGGGGTAATGAAACAGACCGAGAACACAGACACTTTTAAAACTCGAAAGAGGCATTGAATGGGTTTACTGATGTATGTAAGTATAACCTCCATGAATTAAGAGCTCCTAAACTAAATCAAAGTTGTCGATTTGAAAACCAGTTTCTTTCCCTACAGATATTCCAGAAGTGAATACACGTTAATCTCTCCACTTATATCAAACCAATCAGCATGTAATTTTTTCAAGCCTGTTTCTCAACCCTGTCTTTGGACACGAGCCCTACATGAAAATACTTGTGACAAAGCCATTCCCACACCAAGGCTATAAAAATCAAAGTTTCTAATTTGACCATGGCAATACTCATGGAATGGAACGAGGGAAGAAATAATCCATATTAGGATCAGTACGACGCCTTATTTCTCTAACTTATCTCTGCTGCCATTGATATAAAATATTTCATCACACTCATAATTTTTGCCATCAAGCTCAAACGTATATCATCTGTCTATTCAGACCAATCTGTGTATCAATTCTGCTATGCTTTCGTAAGCAATCACAAATTGAGTGCCCTTAGCTGTACTTTGTCTAAAATTCCAATCAATCCCTTGTGACACATCAGTGATTGACTAGAAACAGAGAGATATACGCTGTGACATGTACTTACCCACCTTTAACTGTATTTTACAGCACAGCACGTATGTTCTAGGAACGAGACACCGTCTGTTAATCTTACTAATTTCACCCCTGTGGAATCGAAGTACGCCAGTCCTATGTGATAAAAATCGAGTCACGCTAAGGCAGTGCTAAGCACAGAACATGCCTGAGACCATCGCCTGTGACCAAGGCGGAGATGTAGAAAATTTACCCACTCCCTTATGGAAGAAATCCAGTGCAGGCTTCTACTGATAGTCTTTTATGCACTATTCCTAATTCTTTCACCAAGATCCACCCCTAGCCTCATCGCCAACATACGCCCAGCACTTCCTCAAACCTCCTTCTATTTTCCAATGATTCCCACTCAAACCCCTGATCAGTTACAGACAAGGTCACCTTCTGTTCGTGCGTTAAAGTAAACCAAAAATTCAAAATTCGCCGGATTCGGACATACTTATAAGGAAGAGCGGCACCCGTTTCTCTGGTCCTGGCCAACCTTGCGGTGATAACAAGGTGACAGAGCAACACTCCCAGTAGGTTCCCCAATTCACCACTATGCTATCTGCACTGGTAGCCTTTTTGGCGCTTCCGCGCCGAAAATGCTCGAATCTCCGAGATCGCCTTCCCCACAGGTTCCAGGCTCCGGAGTAGAAGATTCCACAACTACGACATTCAACAATGAAGAAGACAACACAGACTTGGAACATGAAGATTTCTCAACTCGCAAACGCATTCCAGCCAACATCATGGGAAAACCCATCTGAGGAAAATTGGGAAAGCCCTAGCAAAGAGAAGGACGCGTCAAGAGAAGACCACGCGCCTTGTGAAAGTGACACACAAGGGAAAGAAATGTTCTACAGCTCTCCCAACTGTTCCAGCTCATGCAAGTACTACCATACAAATTCAAAGTACCGCCAGAAACAGTGAACAGTCCGCCTCAGATGGTGAGGAGCCCACTCTGATGTGGAGCCACAACACCTCCAGCTGCTCAACAAATCAGATGAGGAGGGCTTTCAACATCCGAGACGTACTGTCAAATCACCACCACAAACCCAAACACCACCAGTGGTGGAGCTAAGCAATAAATTCCTACCGCTTCAGCAAGAACCCACCAATCAGGAGAAGAGAAATGCACACATACCTCCTATTGTCGTGCAGTTTGAACAAAACTACAAGACTTTACACGACAGAGTTGACACTGTCGCCAAGAGTTCTTTTGCCGCCAAGACCGCTGGTGGAGACAAGATACAGTTTTCCTTCTCCATTGTGGAAGGTTTACTGCTGTCACGGGTATGTTGCATGAGACTAATACCCCATACTACACTTTTCCTACAGGGGCAGCTTCTCTTCTGAAAGTAGTTTTCAGGGGTATTCCAAGAACTCAATCAACAAGTTAATTAAAAAATGAGCTTACTGAGATGGGGTTCATCATCCACTCTGTGGCACAACTTCGAAGATCAGGCACCAACGTCATCATGCCACTGTTCCTGGTAACCCTAACCGACTGCCAGGAAAACAGGGCCATCTTTGGCGTAGAAACGATCTGCCACCTCAAGGTCCAGGTGGAAAAGCTACGGGCTTCAACTGGTCCTCCTCAGTGCTACAATTGCCAACTGTTTGGACATGTAGCCAAAAACTGCAGAATGCCGCCAGTCCATGTAAAATGTGCCGGACAGCATGAGTCTGCACAATGCACATCTCAGAAAGGCAGGGACGAGGCCAAATGTTCAAACTGCGGTGGAGGTCACGTAGCCAGCTATAAGGGCTGCCCAGCATTCAAAAGGGCTCATGACAGGCAGAGAGGAACAACAAATGAGCAAGAAAGGCCACCAGATAAGAAACAACCACCTACAGCAGTGCCACCACAAAATGGCATTACTGCTACGGAGAAAAATGGCACTACTGTCACAGAGAAAGAACAGACCCTCAAAAACCAAGGGAAGGAGAAATCCAAGCCGCACAAAAGACCCAAAAATAAGCCTGGGCCACTGCGCGAAACAAGAAAGAGTCATCTTCCAAGGGGAGTGGAAGAGAGGCCCCTTGAGGATCAATCTGCCCTACCAGGTGGTTCCCCAGAAATGGGCTCACCTGAGAATGCCTCGCCAGTGCCGAGAATGGATTCACATGCAAATCTACAAGGCACCTTCCAACAGAGACAGAACCAAGGAGTAACCAGCGAAGCACAGGAGAGTATCGACAGGCTAACCAGGATGCTAGAGTCTGCACTAAAAATGGTCTCCAACCTTACAGAGCAGTTGGAGAAGATGACCAGCGCTGTGACGAAAGCCCTGGCTTCCCCAAAGTGCTCCCACTGCAACCACCATGGCTAGACCCCTGATATACTCATTATCTTTCTGTGCCTGGAATGCCAACAGCATTTATAGTCAGCTACCAGAATTTCGACAGTTTTTATGAGACCAGGATGTGGATGTATGCCTTGTCTCTGAGACCTTTCTCAAACCCAGTCTGCGAGCATCTGTGCCCAACTACTACTGCTATCGCTGGGACAGACCTACCGCCGGCGGAGGAGTAGCCCTATACATCAAACGAAACATCCCGCATCACGAGATCGTCATATCCACACTCCAACAGATGGAATCCGTCGGTGTTGAAGTGACGACCTCCAACAGAAAATTAACAATCATCTCCTGCTACCGTCCTCCACGGCGTCAGCATGACGAGGATGACTTCACGGCCCTAGCTTCCATCGGTGGTAAGCTCCTGATCGGAGGAGATATAAACGCCAAACACACCGACTGGAATAGCAGATACTCCAATGCTGCGGGAGTAGCTCTGAGAAGACTGACTAACAGACTTAATATGGGGGTGTGGGCACCAGATGTTGTGAGGTTAATGCTTCCTTTTTCCGTTTAATATGACCCGTTATGAATTCTGGATTTAAACCAAAATTACGAACGATAGCCGCCTCGCTGCTGATTAGTACAAACCATTATCTTGATAAATTTTATTCAGTACTCACTAAATAATTCTCCAATAATTTTCCAACATTGAATATTTATTTCACTTCAGTATAGAATTTCTCACAAACTTAACAAATCTTAAATCATCGACTTTCAAGTCGAACCTCTACTGCTAAAACATCCATGACAACCACCAGTCCACGATAAAACAAAATATCCAATGCAGTCAGCGATATTAATTGTATAGCTATTGGCATTACATGTTTGCCAACTTAAATATCCGACCATAGTATTTTTTACTATCACATTAGTTATTTTACAATTAACTAGCCCTATGGTTGTTATCTCACAATGTGCCCACTCATTATCCAAGCAACAGCCAAAGGCCAGATGTTTTAGACGTCTTCATTAGTAAGACTATTCAGGGCTATGTCGCTACCTCAGTCTTAAACCGGCTATCATCCGATCACTGCCCGGTTACAGCGGAAATTGAGATTGGACCATGGCAGCCCTTGAAGCACTCTACTCTGGACTACAAAAATACAAATTGGAGGCTTTTCCAAGAGATCCTCCAAAACAAACTTACTAATCAACCAGAAATTACGAACATCGACATTGCCCTAGAACTCTTCGAGACAGCAGTTAATGAGGCCACTGCTGCTTCAACACCTGTTAGGTCACCTCGGTCAGCTCCTACTCCACAGCTTCCCCCTCAACTGATGGCTAAAATACGATACATAAACAGGGTTGCAAAAGAATGGAAGCTGACAAGAAACCAAGCAACGAGAAGGCTGCTCAATCGACTGCAGAGGGAAATAAAAACTCCCCTGCTGCAGCACTGAAATAGAGAGTGGAATGCAAGAGTTTCCATGCTCAGCTCAGAGGACGGGTCGCTCTGGCTATCAACAAGAAGGCTTACCAGACGAAGACAGCGCCTTCCTCCTCTCAATGGCAACTATGGCTTAGCTGTCACTCCTGAAGACAAGGCGAATGCCCTCGCCGATGTCTTTGAAACAAATTTCCGGCCGTCGCAATCAAACACAGACCCCATACACCTCGCTGAAGTCAATCATCAGCTGAGGGTTTACCTGGAAGCAGAAGATGAATTTCAAATGGACGATATTACTCCTGAAGAGGTTACCAGCAGCCTGCAAAATCTCCACCCTCGCAAAGCTCCTTGTCGTGACGAGATCTGTAACAGTTCTCTGAGCCACCTGCCTCCGGAGGCCTCAGTTTACCTCGCAGAAATCTTCAACACCATTCTGCGCCGTCAACAGTTCCCTAACCGATGGAAACATGCAGTGGTAGTGGGTATTCATAAGAGTGGGAAGGATGCACACCAACCACAAAACTACAGACCTATTAGCCTTCTACCAGCCATCAGCAAGGTATTTGAAAGGCTACTGCTAAAACGGTCCACTCATATTGAGGACACAAATGCCTTACCAAATCACCAGCTGGGATTTCGTCGCGGCCACTCAACTACTCAGCAGCTGATGAGGGTAACAGAAGCAGTCACAAAAGCATTCAACCATAAACAATATTGTGCCATGGTGATGCTCGATATCTCCCGAGAATTTGATTCCGTTTGGCACTCGGGCCTCCTACTTAAGCTACATGAGCAGGGTATCCTGGGACCATACGTGAAATTAATAAGATCATATCTGACTGACCGCACATTCAGTGTCCGAGTCGACAGAGCCTTCTGTAAGAAAAGTGAAAGCAGGATTTCCCCAAGGCTCAGTTCTGGGTCCGACTTTATATTCATTATATACTGCTGATGTTCCCACATCCAATGGAGTTTTGGTCGCAACATACGCTGACGATACAGCTTACCTCGTAGCTAGCCGCAGCAGAATTTTAGCCACTCGCTGCCTTAAGGAAGTCCTCCAGGTAACGGAGGCTTGGGCCCGGAGATGGAGGATTGACATTAACCCAGCCAAGACTCAGGCAATAATGATCAGTAAAAGACTTGGGCCCCGTCGACCACGTCAACCGGACCCCGTTCTTCAGCTTCATGGTAAAGACATACCCTGGTCAGCTACTGCCCGCTACCTGGGAGTGCTGCTAGACAGAAGACTAACCTGGCAAGCTCATATAAATGACATCCACAGGAAAGCAAGCGCGAGGCTTCACAGCCTCTACTCACTTCTTAACAAAGACAATAATTTAGCCCCAAGCACTGGCATTAAGATCTACACGATCCTAGTAAGACCTATTATTGAGTATGCCTGTCCAGTGTGGGCATACGCTGCTGACAGCTATATACTCAGACTACAAACTATACAAAAGAGGGCACTGAAAAGAGCCTTGCACCTTCCAGCCAGATTTCCTACCTATGCACTCCTTGAAGCCACTGGAGTTCCATATCCCCATGACAGGTTTAAACAACTAGCTGAAGTTTTCTACAAGAGTTCAAATATAAGCAAAAATCCTGAAGTCAACAACATCGGTCATTATGACATAACCATTGACCGTCATAAGAGATCTTTAAGTCTAATCAACTAATATACACCACCGAGAAGCCACACCAACAGAGAAATTTTGCATCACCCAAATACTTCTGGAGGCAATGTCTTCGGACAATATCCTCCACCCCTACCTGCCTACAAAGATATAGGCAGTGACGGTGCTGTGACGACCCGAACCATCTCAGTATCTCTAGGTCAGCCGACCAGTGCAGATTTCTCCACACCTGAAGAAGACGGCGGAGCTAGCCGTTGAAATATCGTGTTTCCACAACACAATCCGGCAGTACACCCGTGAAGACTACATTGCAGTCATACGCCGGGAAAGTTTTCGTTCTTACAACAGATTTCTAGTTGTTCGATAATATTTTTGCCTCGGATTTTAAAATTAAAAATTCTATAAAATTTAACAGCAATTTTAGATGTATTAGTTGAATTTTTAAAATATGGTTAAAAAAGCAAAGTTATTTTATATTAGCTTATATTATCGAAATTATGGATTGAAAAATTTGCAAAAAAACCCCTTAAATTTTGCATTTCAAACTTAAATATGCAAATTGACTTTTATTTCAAATTTGGGGTTTATTAGTACATACTATCGAAATTTCAGGTTGAAAATATGTATGTATTTTCTTACTTCAGTTGCCATAAGCCTATTGTATCATTTGTAGAATATAATGAAATGATTGACAGTACAAATAACCTAACTATTGTTGAAATTAATGATACAAACAATGAAAATAAAGTTGAAAATTGAGTTAATTGAAATACATGTATATACAAATACTATGTATAAATAATATAAATGTGTATTAATTATTATGCCAATTAAGTGGTATTTATATATTGCAGATATAGATGTGAAAAACAGACTAATGTTAATTATTTTAATTTACAATTTATGGAATTTTAATTTTTGATACTGTAATTCACTTGAAAATAATAATAATAATAAAAAAGCCATTGTTATTTCATAGTTTTCTCTTCTGTCAGCAGACCCCAATGACTACCAATTTTTTAAAAAAATTACTTACTTTATTTCTTTTTAAGAAAACAAAGTTAACTTCGTCTCAATCTGAAACTGTAAACGGAAGCCAAGGCTTATTGTTGTAAATACTGACTGAGGATGTGTATCATTTATTACATAACTAGGTTTTCCTCTATATTTAAGTGACAATTGTAGAAAATCAAGAGCTGTTTAGAAGTGGTGTCTACTGTTCATAAAATAGGCCTTCTATTTAGGACAGGAATTGTGTAGAGGTGTATGGGAGCTGAGAACATGGAACTGACTTTACAATTAGTTCGCAGGTTGAAATGCGGAAGGTAAAACATAGTCTCAAAACATGAATTGATGCCAACCATCAAAGCTGAATGGCTGAAAAGCTGAATGGGAAGACATGTCTGGTATATTATTGCTTGCATTCACTGTATATTACGAAGGCAGTTCGTTAAGATAACATAGGGGACAAACATTTTTTTCCTATTTCTTGATGGTCTCCTTTGACATCTGTACACTTCGTATAATGTGCGCTAGTTTTAGCATCTCGTCCATAGAATATTATTTGCCCAACTCATCAAAATACAACTAAATCAGCAATCTCACCACCGTTTGATGAAATCTTTTTCCTTCGATGGAATCAAATCTGGTTAAGTAGGAAGAACTCATAAGCATAAATACAGCTATGCAGTTGCTATTACAGAAACGTGAGCTGGTAGGTTGTGGTGAAAATGATGATTTTTTTTCCAAACGTGGTCATGATTATGTCATTTCAGAATTTACGATCCAAGAGTTGCATAATACTCTTCAGTAATTGTTTTGGCCTTCTCCAAGAAATACACAATGATATGTAAGCTACTTACAACTCAGATGATGGTGGCCTAGGCATGTTCAATATACGTCAGTGCTTGGAAAACATTGATATTTATAATTCGATCCATAGAACTGATTCGATATATCCTTAGAGACAGAAACAATGATAGCTATTCATTGATGTGTTTATACAACAGCAACATATCCAAAAAATTATAAATTGATGACATGCAATGTTTAGTTGGCAGTTTGTACTTTGGCTATTATGGATGGATCAATTTGTTAAGTCTATGAAAATAGGAGAATCCCAAACTGTAATTAAGTTTCAAAGCAGCTTTCTAATTACCTGATTCGTATATAAATTGTAAGTTCGACTGTTTTTGGGTGTAATCTTAAGTGATTCTGAACATGTATCAGTTAGTTTCAAGGTTTACAATTATTAAGGATTCTATACCCAATGTGAAATGGAACCCTTCATTGACTTAAAACGGAAAGTTGTATAGTTTATAAAATTATATCCTAGGGCATTTTCATGGAAGTCGAGGAAGTCAATAAATATTTTTTTCCTTACTCTATCATGTGAGCTGTATACATTCACAGCTGATTAAATAGATAGCTACAGTTTTTTGTTGAGATTAATGATGTGAGCGATCATCAGAGTGGTAAATTTTAAGTTTTTTAGGTTCGAGACTTCTGCCAATATCCATCCAGGCTTCGTCACCAGTAAACTTATACACTCTATTTGCCTATCTCTTCTTTTCCAATGACTCTCAGCCCAGCTCCTTTATTGTATCTGTTGCTGATAGCGTTCTGTTTTAATTTCCATAAACATACCTACATGCCCTCCTTCACATCCCTGCCAACTCCGATACCTTTAACGTGTATCTTGATTCCTTTAACATGGGTCCCATACTACCAGGGGCGGATCCAGGATTTTGTTTAGGGGGGGCTTGGCTTGAGTGAATTTTGGTTCAGAGGGCTTGCCTTCAGTGGATTTTGGCTTTGGGGGGGCTTGAGTCGGGAAAAAGGTAGTATTTATAGCCTCTTCGGGCCTCAAATCCGTATATCTAAAAAAAAAGGTCTCAAAACTACAATGTTGGGGGTGGAGTAAGATACTTTTGGGGGGGGGCTTGAGCCCCCTAGCCCCCCCCCCCCCTGGATCCGCCCCTGCATACTACCCCATCATATTCAAGCAATGGTATGACCAAGCTTGTGTATCCAAATTACTTCCCTTCACTGGCACATATCCTTATCAACTATTCCAGTGACTGCAGGATTTTGAGACCTCTTGCACAATGTGTCCTGTCCAGACCACTTGAGTTTATTATCAAAAGATACACCAAGATAGTTGCATTTTGTGTCTTTAACAAATAGTTCTTCCCAAAATTTAAATCATATAAAACTTTAATTTTTTCAGTGTTCCCAATAAAATAACTAATTTTGATATTTATCTTCATTTAATGTTGATTTACTCAGCTAAATATTCTGTCCAGATTCCCCTGTAGTTGTACATAACCCCATCCCTTTTGAATCCTGTTGTGTAAGTTTTTCATCTGTACACAATCTAGCAGCAAAGCAAATCATTCATCAAAATGAATTGTCCCAATGCATTTCTCTGTGGAATTCCTGTTTTTACTTCCACCTCTTTTGATATTGGTTTTCATACCATATGTCTTGTCTCCTTACCTTATAAGAATCCATCCATTCAAACATAAAATCACCCCAAATGTTTTTACCTTACTTGCCACCATTTAATGGGTAACTCTTGTCAGATGTCATGGGGAAATCCAGTATTATACTATCAACTTGGGACTCGCGTATCCACTTAATGCATCAGACAAAAATTTAATGCAGGTATAAAAGACAAAACTAAGGAATTAAAATTTCAGAGCCATATTTTGTTATAAACTACATAAAGTATCAAAAGTGTGCTCCATACCGGGTGATACTTGCGTTTTCTGTTTGACAAGTTTAACCAAACTCCCTTGTTTTGTTAGATGTTATTGGAAGTGCAAAATCTGTGTGGTGGTGTGTTTTTTTTAAGCATAGTGCAATATGGATGGGAGACCAAAGAAGATAGAAGGTACAGCCTTGTGTTGATTAATCCAGCTTCAAGTAATTTGAAAGAACTCAAAGCAGCTGTTACAAGTGTTTAAAGCTCATTCTAACACATTGGTGAGTGGACATGAAAGCGAGAATATGGATGATACACTCATGTTACATTGGCTCGCACGAACAGATCAAAGATGCGAGCTCCACACTCTTGGACAAATGACCGTCATCGAATGGACAAGCTGTACACATATGTCAGTGTATTCCTTAGCAAGTAATAGAGTCAAAGTTCTCTGTGGAGCCTTACATCAAAACTGCCAGAGGACAGGCAAGCACTCTCGCCAAAGATGATTGCACCAGAAATACAAGTGCGTAAGCGAAATCTGTCTCTTCAGATAATCACTTCAGAAATACCGGTCAGTAAGCAAAACCTCCACTTCAGTTGGTCACCTGAAAATCTCCATTACAATGTCTCTTGCTGCCAGGAAAAAATTTCCCATCCAGTCCACAATCTACAACAGCCAATCACCTCAGTTCAGACCCAGCAAACGCCAGAGGTTTGCTTGAATAAACAATAAAATTACACTAGCGGAAATTAGAAGACAGGAATGGTGGAATTTCAGGAAATTTTGTAGATGTAGGAGAAATTATAACAAATTGAAATTGATCAGCCTAAGTTAACTTTAGATACAGTTGTCAGTAAGAAGTGCGCCCACCCTGAACACCTGTCCTGCTGTCGAAACTGATTGCTCCCAAACCGTAACACCAGTGGCTGGACCTGTGTGACACTCTGAAATCACAGCATGATAAGACTTTTCTCCATTACACCGGCATTTATATTGTTGATTGTCACTTTGCCCCAGACATAATCGAGAATGTATGCCATTCACGTGTCCATTTACATTTTACATTACAACAGGTTAGACGATGCTGGCAATAAAATCAAGTTAATGGAACAAATTGCATAGGGATCAGAGTGTGTAATCCAGCTTCAAGGTGGTTTACAATCATCCGGAGAGGGAGGGGGGGAGTGACTCTTTCTGTAGACACTACTTCAATCTGGCCTGCGGTCACCTGTCTGCCAGCAACATCCACCAATTTGGCAGCCTTCATGTGCTGTTGTCTTTTTGTATGGACCTGTGACTGATCTAGGAGTACTATAGCCTTCTTTCATCCACTGTTTAACAAGTCTGTATACTGGCATTGAACTATTGCCAATCCGTCGAGAGATTTCATGATATGATGCACCCATTTCGAACATGCCAATTATCTGACCTCTCTCACAGTTAGACATTTGGCTGAGGAGGGTCTTCACTTTTCACCTTTCATACTTGGTCAACAAGAACTTGTGGATAAAAAAAGGATCATGTTACACCACACTGTTCACCATTTAAACACTAAAAAATGCATAGCAATTTTGCATAGTAAATAGCCTTATAATTCTCATGGTATTAAATGTATTATTCTTCATATGGGGATACCTGTGGCCAAATTTTATTTATTTATCATAATTCCATCTGCGAGTTGAACTTTTAATTTCTGCCAGTTTATAATCTATTAACTTAAATTTTTGTTTTCTTATTGACTTAACCGTTCTTTAACAACTCAAACACACACCCTTTATACTACAGGTCTTTCAGTTGAATTGACTATTTTAAACATGCTACATGTGACAGGACTTCCCATATAAACTGATCAGCCAGAACATTATGACCAAATACCTAATAGCAGGTATATCCACCCTTGACATGGGTAACAGGGAAAAGATGACCATGACCATAAGCTGGCACTTGATTTCAGGCACAAGGGTGTGGGAAGAGTTTCTTTTTTAGGTAAGGGTGTCAGGGATTGGCATGAGTTATCAAGGGAAATGATGAATAACTTACCGAAAACGTTAAAAGAATTTAAAGTTAAAATTTGTAGAGGGCAAATGTAGGGGGGTGCAGGATAGGGGGTAGTTGGCTGTGTAGGGAAATTGCCACCAGAGTGTGTGCTCCATTGAAATTAAATTAAATTAAAAACAAAACAGCGGCGATGCGTCTTGGCATGGAAGCAGTTGGGCCTTGGTAGGTCGCTGGAGGGAGTTGGCACCACATCTGCATACACAAGTCACCTAATTATGAGTGTTGAGTGCACTGTGTGTTCAGACACACTTGTACTCTGCCCAGCATTAAAGTCTGATGTTACTTCTGCCACAGTTCGCTCCCTGTCCTGTTTTACAAGTCTGCCCGGCATACGACATCTAACATCTGTAATGAGGGGTGGCAGCCCAACCCCTCAACGTTTCATCTTGGCTTGACACCACAGCACTACTCAGACACCCAAGTCGTGCAGTTTCTGAATCGTGCAGTTTCTGAAATGCTCGTGCCAAGCCTCCAGGCCATCACAATCTGCCCTCGGTCAAACTCAGATAAATTCTAATCATAACATGCTCACTGATACTGCGTGCACCGTGAGTGTGTCTGACTAGCAGTCATTCCTCGTCTGGTGATGCTTCTATTGCCTGGATGGGTTCATCGTTTATACGAGTATCGATAGTAGGTAGGTATTTTCTGGCTGATCACTGTACCTCACTGTCAGAGCTCTAAATCTATTGACTTGTTGAATGGATACATACCTCAAATCACTGTGGTTCATCCAACAAATAATTCTGCATGTAACTTTTCGAAAGCCTTCCTTTTAGAAGCAATACCTAACTTCATAGCCAGTAGCAATTAGGACATTGAACTGTATCACCCCCCACCCCCCCCTTTTTCACCCAGTTGTGCAACTGTCCAAAAAGGACAACTGTTGACAAGAAACTAGTCTCTCATGAATTCGGCAGAATCTGCTGTTGCAAAATACTGTAAATTGTACTTTTAATTTCATTTAATATTATTTATATTAAATAGTGTAATATTATTGCACTTGAAATATTAAAATGTCATAAAGCAATAATATGAGATGGAGGATTGATCAAACCAGTTAAGACTAAATAAAATACTAAGTATGTTTTCATTATTTGAATAAATCCTTTAACATGACTGAAATTATCCTGTAAACCTAATCAGTATAATTTTTTTTAACAATTTTTCACTTTTTATTCCAGGTGAAAAACTTGTATGTGAGGAATCTCAGTGCAGCAACTACAGAAGCTGACATACAAGCTGCCTTTGAGTCGGTAACAGGTGAAAATACAATAGAAAAGGTGAAAAAAATAAAAGATTTTGCTTTTGTGCATTACAAAGCTCGGGAACTGGCTGAAAAAGCTTTGATCTATTGGAATGGTGAGTAAATTTCCAATATTGTATGGGCTGTAAATTTACAGTTAGCTGGTTTAATCCAAGAATTTTATATAGTCATGCCTTGTGTACTTCTGTTTGTCACTTTATGTTCTTTTATATTTATTGAGTGCATAAGGTCATTTGTCTTAGATACTTCCTCTTGAAACTGTCAAGCCATTAGAGATCCCTCCATTCTTAGCCCAAATTCTGAAGGATAGATGAAGTTAGTGTGCAAGTGTGTTTTATTCCTCATCAGCAGGAAGCTAAGTCAATGAGACATGCCCTTCCATCAACTTCTAGCCTTGTATCTCTCTCCACCCTCAATTGGTATCAGTTTAGTCTCCTCTTTTCAGAATCTTCCTCATCTGTTACTGTCCTTCAGCCGGTTCACTACACTAATGCAAAGCTCACACCTAAGAGTCAGCATCACATAACAATATTTTATTTTTATTATCAGGAAATTACTTAAATGATACCATGCATTCACCATGCAAAACATTTGTCATTACTGAACCAAAAAAGAAGCAGAACAATAAATGACACATTTTCTATGAGCTGATTATAGCTAGTGGTTAATCTTTCAAAAAGTATAAGCTGATTATATGTATATAAAACTAAGGAAGGAAAGGGAAATATGACCCAACGCCTACCACAGATGAAGGTGGCTGGGAAAATGAACACAAAAAAACAAACACAAGAAAAGCACAATATTTCGCTGTGAATCACCAGATGGCGGTCTCTGTGTATACATCTGACTCCACCTGGTGTCTCACTTCTGCATGTATAAGGCTGTAGGCTCAGCTGCCTTCATCGGTGGTAGGTGTTGGGTCATATTTACCTATCCTTCCTTAGTTTTATTGCCTTAAAGCATTTTCCTGCTCATTGTTAACTACACACCTAGAAACATTCTGAGGTTACAGGTGGCTATCAATCTGATTGTACCATGGCTAAACAAAGATTCAGAAACAAAGTTCTGGGCTATGTTTTAACATATGCTGGCAACAATATGTTAGTTATGAAGTGCAGAATGAAATTCCAGAGAATAAGAAGTTATACAGGCAAATCAGATTTGAATTAAGCAGACTGAAGGAACCTCAGATTCTGTAGATGTGGGTGTAATAAATAAATGTGAAAGATATAATTGAAGCTGGCATTAGGAAAGATGATTTCCGAAAATCTTAGATCACAGAAGAAATTTTGAAGTTGATTAACCGTAATTAACTAATTTGTTCTGTCTTCAGTTAATGATGATTTCCTTTAATCAATTGGTCCTCCAATTTACAAGTTGCTGTTATTGGTCACCAAGTGGCTTTATCTCCCACCAGAGGTTACTGATTACTACTGCTTTTGAATGGATTAAATAGTTCTATCAAATGACAACACCGACAGATCAATTTTCACTCTACTTTTATTTGGCTGAAAGCTTCATATTACATTACATGAGAGCAAGGCAAAATAGATTTGTCCAAAGATACTAAAGCACAAATGCAGCGAATGAATACCCGATAGTGTAACTAATTGGCAGCTTCAACTAACTACTCATATCTGCTGCTTTCTCAAATAGACATTATCAAAACATTAAGAATAACACAAAGACCGATGTTTATCGACCATCCATAATGTGTCTGACAATCAAAACCACATTAAAACAACCAGAATAAGTACAAAATCACCCACCCCTAGAAATGAAAATTAAAGATATTTACAGGCATTTATACACAAAATTATCAACATAAACCGGTCCAAACAGTTGAAAATTGTCCTCCAAACATCATAGCTCACACCAATACTGATAACTACACACTTTTAATTAATGTTTAATACATAATACTGTCCTTGTTCGTGTCATTTGCAGTTTCTGTTCATTTACATGACAAATATACACAAATTCACAATTAATCAACTCCCATCTTACTATACATAATTCTGAAAATAAAATAGTTGGGTCTGAGAGCTGTTATAACCAGAAGAAATGGTACAATAATGCTGAAGATGAAACAGGAAGATAGCAGTACAGATATTCAGTAATCAGATAAACAGGAAATGCAAGGAAGGCAATGCAAATTGGCTGCATGAAAAGTCTGAAGAAGTAGATAGGAAAATGAAATAATTGTAGGTGCAGTGTATGTGGCTTATAAGATAGCTTAAGCAGAATTTTGGTTAAATAAATAAAACATCTACTAACATTCAAGGTACAGTTTGTAAACTTGTTTCAAATTTAGAGGATAGTCCTAACTGATGAAAGGAATACATTGAGAAATTATATAGTAGGAATGGTCTGAAAGTATCTGCTGGAAACACAAAACAATGTTAATATGAATGATTTAGGAAATACTGTTCTTAGGAAAGAATATGACAAAGCTTTTAAAGCTTTTACATCAGTTAGAGTTATAATAATTGATAACATTTCTGTAGAATCACTAGGAGAAGAGAGAATCCAAAGCTTATTTAAACAAATTGACTAAATGGATCAGTAAATATCTTATCTAATATCAAAAAGTTATGAAACAGGAGAAAGTCAAATGGTTTTTAACAAAAGTATCACCTTCGATCTCCTGAAGTAAACACAATCTGATAAATGTTAAAATTGTCTCACAATAAGTCTAAATGCTTCAAAATTACTGACTAGGATAATATACAGAATAAACTTAAAAATTTTTTTTGGTAATGTTAGATGAATTTTAATCAAGTTAGGTCTCAGATATTGAGCTAGAGGAATAATTTATAAATGATGATCAAATGGCTATAAAAAAGGTAGATGGTCACTAGAGAGAAGCATCAGTTAAAAATGATGTGAGACAAAATTGTAGTCTATCTCCACTAATATTATACATGAATGTAGAGGAAGCAATTAGGGAAGAAAAAGAAAAATTTGATTGTGGTATATGTGTTGAAGGGGAAACAATCAGTTTGTCTGGATCTATTGATTACATTGTCCTGTAAGCGGAGAAGAAGAGTGAGTGAGGATATATAGAAATTACTGAATGTTTTAAATAAAATACTCTGAGAAGAATTTGGACTAAGTTTGAATCAAAGCTAGACAAAAGTAGTGAATTATAGAAAAATGGTAGCAATGACAGTAAACTAGATGTAAAAATAGGAAAGATGAAATAGGAGAAGTAAATGAATTCTGTTACTTATCAAGTAAAATTACAACTGATTGCTCATGGAGAAGCAGAAAAGAACTAGACCAAAGAGCATTTTTGGAAAAATCTTTTTAGTTTCAAACATTTTCCTGTGGTTCAGATAGAAGGTACTAAAACCGTACGAGTCGAGCATTGCACTTTACTGAAATGCAGCTTGGATTTTAGCAATACCAGAAACAAGGAAAATTTAAACATTTGAAATGTTAGAAGGATGTTGAAATTAAATTGTCAGATGATGTTTGAAATGCATATGTTTTGAAAATGATCGGCAAGGAAAGAAATTTGTGAAAGTGTCTCACAGACAGAACAGACAGGAGGTGGGTCACATTTTAATACATGCCAAATTGTATAATTTTGTAAATGATATAATAGCTGAAGAAATGAGTTGTAGAGGGAGACAAATGTAAGTTGTCTTGACTTTAAACTGTTATATTCCATAACATCCTAGAGACTTGCAATGTTTCTCTTCTTTTTGTAGCCCTTCTGATCTTAAAGTTCTTATTTCTTGTTTTGACACCTAATACTGTAAGCAATTAATTTAATTGAAACCTCATTTATTGTTTGCCTTGAAAGCTGTAAAATTATAGATGAATAATTCAGACCTGAGTGGGAATTCAGCAACAAGGATTAGACTAGTTCTGCTGAAGGTTACTAACAGAACTGACAAAGGTTGATGTGAGCTTTAATTTAATTCAATTGTGATGGAGCACACTGTAACAGCCCTCAAACCTAAACTTAAATGGAATTGTATTATGTGGAGCATTTGTAGTAAGATAGAGTTTGGTTGAATATGATCTTGTATGTTTGTTTTGCAAGTTACTGTAAATCAATGTAAATAGACTTTGTTTTATGAGAAGAAATTATGTAAATACCATTTAATGTGTTTAAGGACAGAATTATGCAAGATAATTGCTTAAATGTTTATAATTCCAAATATTAAGGCAACTTACGATGTCTGAAGGACAATTTTCTACAGTTTAAAATGATTTCTGTGGATAATTTTGTGTTTAAGTATCTTTAATTTCCATTTCTGGCCATTTTGTAACGATTGTAAATGATTATGTATTAATTCTGATTGTTTTCAATATGTTTTAATTGTTTAAGTATTGTAAATGTTCAAGAAATGTCTGTCGGAATCTTTTCTAGTGTTCTAGAAACTATGATGTAACTTATATAAACCGATCAGCAGAGACAGTTTTAGTTATTCAGCAGTTTTTAAAAGTGACAGTTTTTACAGACTCAATTTACGATGGCCGAGGACTGTATTGTCTGTGGAAGAAGTGTTATCTGCAATTACTGGATTGTATGTATGCATGTAACCAATATCTTTGACGTCGTGCTTATGAAAATAAAAACAAGTTTAATTTGAATTGTATGGTGGACTATTTATTTATCATATTAATTAAACCGCAAGACATCTAACAACACCCACTTTACCCACCTAATTTCCCCCCCTACAGATTTCAACCATAAATTCTTTTAGAATTTTTACTAGATTATTCATCATTTTTCTTGGTAACTTATTCTAATCCTTGAACTCTTTACTTACCCTTGTGTCTGAAATCGAGTGCCAGCTTGAGGTCATGGTCAACTTTGCACTCTTAATTTCTTACACTAATATCTTTCCACACCTCATCACCAATATACATCTTGTACATCCACATGACTCTCTTCCAATCTTCCAATTAATTCCATTCCAGCTCCTCTGTGGTAATTTCCAAATACAAATCTAGCAGCCTTTCTTTGCACCCCCTCCAACTCCTGTATTTGATACCCAAAATGTGGGTCCCAAGCTACACCACCATACTCAAGCAATGGTCAGACCAAAGTTTTCTAATCCAGTTACTTTACTTCTCTGATACATCCCCTCATTACTCTCTCCAAAAAATGAAGGATTTTTAAATCTTTTCCTACTACTTGTTGTAAGGCACAAGGCTGATGCTGAGGGCTAAGCAACAACAGTGACTCAACTTTAAACAATGTTAATGACCGTAGCCTCTGGTACACATAATATTTAAATGATCCAGTCACCACACGCTTGTAATAAACCCCAAACGTGAAAGGTAGAAATGAAATGAGTACACTGCACACAATTTTAAAGTTTCATAAAATTTATATTCTTCCAAAAGTTCTCCTACACAAGTTTGGTACCAGATTTTTGAATAAGGCAATCAGACAACAGTTCCACAGAACATATGCAGCTAAAACGCACTCATGAGAGAAGACAAAACTCTCACCCAGCACCCTTACCAAGGTTAAAGTGTAATTAAGTCATTATTAGGATGGACTACAACTACCAACCATGAGGAGCTATATGCTCTGCCAGTGACATGAGCTGACTGTCCCAAAAACTGTAAAGAGAATGAGCGTCACCCTGTATGGCTACCCTCTACTTATTGAATCATTGAATTTTGTGACATCAGCAAAAACCTTTGAAAATTAATATCTCAAAAGGTACTTAATAACTTGAATTGTAATTAATATGTTATCTTCCCAGTTTCCTATTCTATCTGTTTTAACCTGGTTTAGTACTCAAAAAGGCTTCCATTAAATTAATCCTATATTCTCTTACGTAATCAGTCTTGGCACACTGTCCAATACTCACAACAATACATCTTACAGACACCTTGAGCATTCTACAGAAACCAATATATATTTTTAACCCTCTTGATTCCACCATTGTTCTGAAATTAATTCATTGTTTCTACCTTCTTTATTTTAAATTTTGATTTTTTCTTTTAATTAAAAGTCCTAATTATACTTTGCCTAATTACTTGATTTTATGTTCAAAATATTCTAGAGGATGCTGACTGCAACTGTTGATAAGGATATGTTGTTTTTTATTTTTGCATTCATTACTTATTTGAGATTTTAGATTCAGCCCCCCCCCCCTGATCGCATGGTTTACAGACATCAACAAATTGGAATATCCTCTAAACAATTTTTTTGGGTATAATATTTACACTTAAACATGATCTCCGAAATGAGTTTTAGCAGTGAAAATGAATGCAAGAAAAACAGTTGAACTTGAAAAACTACTTTAACTAAAATTTATATCATTCACATAGGCAGCATTAAAACCAAACTCTAAAGTATGTTACTGCTGGGAATAGCTAGTAGAAATCCTTTTCCATATTTTTTCTCTGGATTAAACCTATCTGTAAATGGTTTTGACAAGCTTATAGATATGTTATATTGTCCAATGTGTCCTGTCCAGTTAAGCTAATTATCAAATGTTATGCTAAGGTTCTTCAGTTCTTTCCCAACATTATAATAATAATCAATCTTTAGTTTTTTTTATCTGTGTACCTAATAAGCTGACTCTTCTTTACATTTATCTTCATCCTATGTTGGTCTTCCCAGATAGATAGCTTGTCCAGATCACCCTGCAGCTGTTCAGTCTTCTACCATTTTGATCTTATATTGCATTATGTCATCTACAAACAATCTAACTTCTGATAGTTAACTATCAACACAATCATTCATTAGAGTAATGAATAGCAGTGGTCCTAATATGCTAGCTGTGGCAATCCTATTTTCACTTTCACTTTCAACGTCTGATAGTAAACAATCAACACAATCATTCATTAGAATAATGAATATCAGTGGTCCTATTAGGCTACTCTGTGACACTCCCATTTTAATTTACACTTTTTTTGATACTGCATTTACTAACCTTAGTTTTTGCTTTCTACTATTTAATAATTTTTCTACCCAGCAAATCACTTTTTCATCCCCTCCAATAATTTTTGCCTTATTTACCACAATTTTATGTCTCACTCTGTCAAAGGCATTTGAAAGAAGTACTATCAATTTGGCTTCCATTGTCCATTTATCTCCCTTGTTCTTGTCTGAAAAATCTTGTATATATCCTACTAAGTGAAATTCACAAGATTATCCTTGTCTAAAGCCATGTTGTCAACTTGAAAACCACTTATGTTCGTCATATACATTTCTGATGTGGTTGCAGATTACCTTCCATTAATTAACCTGAACCACTGAAGTCAAACTGATTGGCCTATAATTTTTGACTTTATTTGTCACCCGTCCTTTATGTACTGGTACTACTACTGCACTTTTCCTTTAACAGTGCTGCTTTGAATATATAAAACAAATAACTGAGTATCATGGTTGTGATGAGCATACTGAAATAAAGTTAGATCACGATATGAAGAGATTAAGAATAGCATCAAACCATTCTACATAATGATGGCAAGGTAACAATAATAATAATAATGATGATAATGTTGGAGTGACTCCTAGAGAAGTGCATTTCCTGAGGAGGATATAAGTTTATTAAATTTAATGCAGCTAGTAAGGGATTGTGCATAAACTACATGGCTCGGTCTAGGGGGGGGGGGGGGTTGGCTGGAAAGCTACGCTAGGCTACTTGGGGGGGGGGGGGGGAGTCCAAGCCAGGCTACGTAGCTTTTCTTTCATATTATTTGTCACTGTTAAAATGAGATACAGAACACACAGAAGAATGTAAATGCTTATTTCCATCATTTAATTATCCCAGTATGTAATTTACGATAGTCTGACAAGAGAAAACAGTACAAAATGTCTTCCAGAATCAATATGGAAAAAGCTACGTGCTACATGGTGGGGGGGGGGGGGGGTGAGGGGGAGGGAGAGGGCAGAGGCAATAGTCACGTCGAGCTACGTGGGGGTAGGGAGCGTTCAAAGGACGCAAAAATGGAGCTACGTGGTTTCTGCATGCTCCCTAATGAGGTGAAAGATTCCCTGTACATCTACTTATGCCTTACGTGAATTTAACTTTAAATTCTTTTGCAGTTTGAGATACATTCTTCCAAATCTATCTACACAATTTTTCTCACTCTTATCTTACTTGAAATTAAGATTTAAACTATGAATATGTTTGTTTAATATTTTTTTGAATAGGCCTCAAACAGTGTTAGTATAGCACACATCTTGCATAAAAATGATGTATTTTATGTTTTAAATTGAGAGATTAATAAATTTTCGGGCACCAAATAAATATTTTAATGACTTCAGGCTGTCAATTGAAATTCAAGTACTAAAATTGTAATGCATCACTTTTTCAGAAAAGGTGTTGGATGATTCTATATTGGAAGTAATGTGGGCAAAACCACGTGATAAGTTGTTGCAAATTGCACGACGTAAAGCTGGTAACCAAAGTAACATTTTCTCAGGGTTGAAAGAGTTCTCCCAAATTCAAAGGTGAGTCATTTCACACGTGAGGCTTAATTTGGTAATTTTATTTGGGTAAAAAAAATTGCTATGTCATATCAACTTATATTACATTAGTTAAACTGAAATAACTTTTTCTACACTGATATTCTAACAATTGAAGTAGTAGTATTTTAGAGTTACTAAGGAGTTTTATAAACTTTCCACATAAGCATTCAAAGTTGAATTTTGAAATAAAATTCAGTAGGTTGAAAGTTCTTTGAGATTTTTATTTAAAATTGACTTAAAAAAGACCTGTATACTCAGTATGGAAGTCCATTGCATGTTGAAATTGCCTATACTGTACATATCCACTAAACATAATTAATTTATTTGTGTCACTGAAATACAATGACAAAGGTTACAGAAATGATTTTCTGTAATTCCAGATAAGACAAAACCATTTTCTTTCTTTAAGATTTCTGACAGAAAGAAGTCTCTAGAAATGAGATGCAAATGAGAAAATGAATCAGGTTCAAAACTGGGTTTAAATTCTGTATGATAAATCTATACAGTAGAGAATCGATAATCTAAACTTCAATTATCCAAAATGTCAATTATCCGAACAATCCCCCCCTTTTACGAATTGTGCATTATTTTACAAAAGCATTGGCTTTGCTTCTACTTACAGATTTAAATACCTTTGCAAATGTTTTGTTCAGAAATTCCCCTGACAAAGAACTAGGTATGATGAGTTTTACACCTTGCAGTTGTTATTGAATTTTTACCAAAATATTCTTCGACCAACCAGACACTGGCTTTGATGCTATATGTTTGTTGTAACCATGAATTTCTTTATGAAATCTGAAACCTGTGCCTTTGTTATTGATTTGATTCTATTGACACCTAGAATAGCATGGTGTTCATTTTATAAAAGGAAGCATGAGTGTTTCCAACATGAAGCTGAATATAATGAGAGATTTCTTTTGCTTGGGATATGTAAAATTACAATGTATGTAATGTAATTTTAAAGGCAAAATAAAAAATATACCCTCGGTCTTAATAAGTTTGGAAAATCAACGTTCTACACTACTGATAAAAACCATTTTACTAGAAACTGTGACACTAATAAGGTGTCCCCCTCCATTACAAAATTTGTGGGTTTTTTCCTCCCTACCCATATTTTTTCCTGCTACTGTTGGTTTTATTTGACATTAAAAATTATGTAAACACTGTCCATTTTATCAGCCAATGCTAGGAACTATTGTTAAAAATAAATGATAATCACTGTCCCTAAAACACTCTACTTATCCTTCTATTGCATCTGTTGGCAAAACAAATATTTACATATGCACAATATTACTCCTTGATTTGATTTATGACACAAATTACAAATATAATAATGTCTCCCTGATAAGGAGCTCCAGACACGTGCATGTTATGACAAATGGTGCTCTACATTCTGTTTTCTCAGCTGTTTACAATTGCTGCCACCAAAGATCTTAACACTACTTATCAATACTAATTTATTATATTCCCCAAGTACTACACATACTATGGGTTCATGGAATCCTATGCTCCAACAAATTAATTTACATACATTAGTACGTTACCATACACAATTAATTATGGGAATTAACATTGCTTGTCACACTATCCATGGCTACGTACACTATTAAATAAAGCCATAGCAAAGTATTTTTGTCTCCCATTTCCAAATTCTGTTATTTTTTATTTTATTTTGAACTATTTTGAATCACACTGAGCATGTCAGAGTATACAGGTTCAGGCAATATTCTAACAGTACATTTAAACTTAAAAATTTCACACCTATCTTGCAACAGTTCTGTCGAACTGCGGCATCATTTGTTGCTATAAGCATTCTTGGCATCTTCCAGCAGCTGGCAGTAGTAGGCTGCATTCACCATCCTTTGAATATATATAATTAATGAGCAATACACCTTTTGAATCCCAAAACACAGTTGCCATAACTTTCCTGGTGGACAGTGGCCTTGGTTTGTGTTTCCTCTCCAACTTTTCACTGCCCCATACTTATCCTATAGTTTTATGGGGTATAGGTCACTGTAGTGTCCAAAAAAAAGCCTCAACGTCTTTTCCAAAGCAATTCAGTAGTCTGTAACAGATGTTTTTCAGCACATTATTTTTTGAGATGTCTTTCCGCACATTCTTTTTTGCCTCATTGAGAAGATGTGGAACCTACCCTGCTGATACTTTTCTCTATCCAGTATGTCTGAGATAATGGTACAGACACTTCCAACATTTATCTCAGCAACAGTAATGCAAGAATCATCTTTCACACACCCATGCATGGCCTGAGTATTGGCTCCATCAAGACTGATCACTATTTATGGCTTTGGCTTTCCACTTTATTACGACCATTTCGAAACTTCTTGACCCAATTGAACACTTCGGTTTTACTTACAGTAGCACTGAACTGTGCTTGGAGTCTATTCCAAAGTTCATTTGATTTCTCTCCTTTGTTGGTGATAAAATGAATAATAATGCATTGAGGAACAGATGCTTTTACCTCTCATTCAGTCATAGTGACAGTGAAAATGCAGATATGAATGAGAGGACATTGGGTACAGCTCTCCCCTCTCCATCCCCCCCCTCGCCACTGGTTTCCCACCACGATGCACTACTCCGGTTATTACTCCAATCAAACAAACAAAATTCCAGTTTATATTTGAATGATCTTCATAGAAACAACAATACACATAAGGTTCACACAACTGTAGTCCATAATACAGAAATACACAGAGATTCACATGCAGATCAATAATTAAACCACACTAAAAGAAAAATATTGTCCTCAAAAAACAAAAGAGGTTCACAAAATCCTGAGATTCCAAATCTACTTAATTGCTTTTACCTACTCTCATTCATAAGGTATTCTTCTTGGAAACTCATAACTTCTTCCTAAACAATTCAATGAACATTTCCTATCTACACTACTTCATTTCATCATTGTTGATTGAATATCTGATTTTGGAGACATGCTGTTTTCACTAGAAAATTAATCATTCCCTCATCAAACCTGGTAATTGTCTATCACTCCATGACTGAATTCAACCTTCAAGGGGTCTGTAAACCAGTATATATATAAAAAAAAAGAAGCAGTAATGAGTCAATCACTAAATTAAATTGTCAGGGGAGTTACTGAAACCTTTACCAAGAAAATTTTATGTAATCCAAAATGGGTCTAAGAAAACTGCCACTGGAGTGTTAGTTCTATCACAGTTGTCCCATAAATTAAAAAGAGGAGGAGGGCCATGCATGAATCAAGCATCATGCAATTAGGGTTCCAAACACCAGTGATCTTCACAGATGTGTGATATAGGTAGGTCAGATGGCAGTTTGTAACAGCCCTAATACCTGTATTTTGAATAGTATTGGACTGTGTGAAATATTTGTAATGAGCTAAAGTCTGCTTGAAAGTGATTTGGTATGTTTATTTTGTAATTTCTTGTAAATAAGTGTATATAGACTTTGTTTTAGGTAAGAAAATTATTTAAAGACCATTTAATATGTTTAAGAACCGAATGGTGCAAGAGAATTCCTTAAAAGTTTGTAATTACATGTATAAATGTAAGTTACGATGTCTACAGGACAATTTTCCACCATTTGAAAGGATTTCTGTAAATAATTTTGTATTTAAGTATCTCTAATTACCATTTCTAATCATTTTGTAATGTTATTAATTAATTTTGTATCAATTCCGATTGTTTTTAATATGTTTGATTGTTTGAGTGATTGTTAATGATCGAGAAATATCGGGCGGATGCCTTTGAAGAATTCTCGTAATTTCGATAGACTCTATATAAACAGATCGCCTGGACAGAGAGTTTAGTTTGCATTAAGTATTCATTCAGTGTTACAGAGACATTCATGCAAGTCAGTATTGCATCTTTGGATTGTAACAACTATGCTTGTGAATGTCGCAGACTTGTTTTGATTTGTTCAAAATAAACGAACATCTTCACATAACCTTGTTTTTTGGTGGACTTTTAATTAATGCAGTAAATTAAACCACCAAAGAACCTTAACATGGCGACCGTTGACATGACGAGAAGTTCTTAAACATCTGTGGGATGTTTATCTTCTAAAAAGAATCTGCAGAAAATTGCGAGGAAATTTCGACCGGCGACGACACGGATTTGACGGCCTAAGGCGGAGATTTTTCATCGGCAATCGGCTGTAATCTTCCGACGTCGAGTGGAGAAGTTCTTAAACATCTGTGGGATGTTTATCTTCTAAAAAGAATCTGCAGAAAATTGCGAGGAAATTTCGACCGGCGACGACACGGATTTGACGGCCTAAGGCGGAGATTTTTCATCGGCAATCGGCTGTAATCTTCCGACGTCGAGTGGATTTCCTTCGGCCTCAAAATCGTCTTCCTACAGTGAATTGTGAAAAGTGTGGTTAAGTGTTTGAAGTCAGTGTGGTGTTTAATGGTTAAATAAGTGCTTCTAAGTGAAATTTAATGTGATACAAAAGTGAGGAATAACTGTAAGTACGGCATTGAATATTCAAGTGAATTATTTTGCATATTAATGTGTGGCAGATTGGAAAGATCTTAATTTTACTTAATTTTGTTTTTTATATTGATTTGGCTGATTACTAAAAATGGTTGATAGTCAGAACCTGCAAGCTTTTCTAGAGTCTTTTGTAGCCAGTTTTAATGCAAAATTTACGGAACTTGATGGCAAATTTGATAGTAAGTTTTCCAAATTGGATAACAAATTTTCTGAATTTAGAAATGAGTTAAAAAGTGATACTGACAGTAAGTTTTCCAAATTCGACAGCAAATTTTCTGAAATTAAGTCTCAGTTTTCCGAAATTGATGACAAATTTGATAATAAATTTTCCAAATTGGATAACAAATTTTCTGAATTTAAAAATGAGTTAAATCTTGATGGTAAATTTTCTGAGATCAATTCTCAATTTTTTGAATTTAGAAGTGACTTAAGGAATGATAATGACAGAAAATTTGCTGAAATCAATGACAAGTTTTCTCAACTGCAACAAAGCAATGATAAAACATTCTTTGATTTGACTAAATGTTTTGATGTTAAAATCGCAGAGCAATTTCAGGGTTTTAGCTCTCAATTCAAGGAAGATATTAACAATTTAGATTCTAAATTGGGGAAGGTAGTAACAGAATGTCAGGAGAAATTTGAGAAAGTTACAAAATTTTGTGAGCAGAATAAGGCTGAATGTGAAAATTTGATTTATAAAGAGGTGAAGGAAGTCAGTGATAATTGTGATAAGATGAGGGAGGAATATGTTGCTTTATTCCAAGCTAATGATGTTAAAGCTACTGAGTTGAGACAGGAAGTGGTTGGTATAGGGAAAAATGTTAATACATTGGTAAATCATCAGAAACAACTTACCCAGGGGTTGGAGACAACCCAATCTAACGTTAATCAGTTAGAGAAAAGGATTACTGGGTTGCAGATTCAATTAAGTCAGGTTCCCTTAACAGGTAGTCCAAATTTCAGTGTCGATGTAAAAGAAGAATTTGAATTCTATGATGATAGTGGGAGGCTTCACCCTATTGAATTTATAGATAATTTTGAAAAATCAGACTATTTTAATTTGTTACCCGATAATAAGAAAATTGCACTTGTGGGTAAACATCTAAAGTCTTATGCTAGGGCATGGGGTGATAGACAAGCTAGGGAAGTAACTGACTACAATCTGTTTAAAGAAAACTTTTTGAAACATTTTTGGTCGACAAGCAGGCAGATTCAAGAAAAGAGAGAGTTGATGACTGGAAGGCCCTATAAACCTGGTCGGGAAACTCAACATGATTTTTTTCATAAATGTTGGATCCGTTGTAAGTACCTAGACCATCCTTATGGAGAGGAGGAATTTATTGATTTGATAGGAGCTAGGCTACCTCAGCAAACAAGAAATTTGATTGCCACTTTGGATGTAGTAAATGTGGATAGAGTTTCTGAATTGTTGAGACGCTTGGATGCCCAGGAGTCATTCAATGAACAACATTACCACCATCAACACCATAGGAGGGGCAGCAGGAGTCCCCCTAGAAGGGGTAATGGGTCAAGAGATGGTAGATCGAGGGGACGGGATCGTAATAATTATGCAAGGAGGAATGATAATGGGGGAGTGAGAGAACAGAACCCTCAATCTGAAAGTGAAAGGCAGCATGGAGGGCAGGCAAACTAAAGACCCCCTCTGTGACGGGCCCCGCAGTGGTGGGTAAGATTGTGGGTCCAGGTACCAACTGCTATAGCGTTAATATCCTTTTCATGAATGATTCCCGAGAAGATTTATTGGAAGAGGTGGGGGTAGCAGCAAGTGAATTTCAGGATAAGGTTATTATAGATGTAATTAATGATGTTGATGATGTAAAGGTTGGTAATAAGATAAAGCGGGAAGTGGACCACCATAGTACCTTATCACTAGAATCAGTGTGCGAAAGTAATAATTTTCATGTAGAAGATTTTCGAAATGGTCACTGCTTAATTACAAAAAGGGGTGCAGAATTTATAGTGCATACTACAGTGTGGCTATCAGAAACTTGTAAGGTCCAGAATGGCATAGTTGGGACTATGTGTGCTAGGATAGGTGGTAATGAAGTTTGTAGAAGTGCTGAAATCGAGGAGTTTCTCAAATATCTTGAAGGTGAAGGTGATACAGTGGTGTGGATAGGAGACCCAGATGAGGAGGAGAATTGTAAGTCAAAGTATTTGTCTTCTGAAGAGAGAGTGGTTGAAAAGCCTTATGTACCAATCCCTAAGTTAGAAAAATGTCCTAATTTTGACCTAGCTGATACATTATTTAGCTCTGTATTTGGTGTAGATAATGATAATGAAGAAATGGGTGGGAGTAAGGATTTATCTGAACCAGTTCCTAATTTGGAAAATTGTACAGAATGTGACTTAGATGACACTATGTTTTGTACTCTCTTTGATGTGGAAGCTGATAGTGAAGTAGTAGTTGCTGAGAAAAATAATTATTTGGTGGATGAAGTCAGTAAGCCAGATGTTAAAACAGTTTTAGATACTGATTCATATAATTTGGTAAGTTTAAGTAGTAATCAGATGATGAAGAGTGGAGTTGGGAGTAATGATGGACTAAACTGTAGTAGTGAGAATAATAAATTTGTATTACCAGTTGAGTCAACAGCATTGCTTTTAAGTGACAATCAATTTGCTAAAACAGAACCATTGTATGTCTCAGCTGTTGCGTGGTTGTACCAAAGTCTGTTGTCTGAGATGATTGGAAGTTTGTGTTTTTGTTTGTATATAATGAAGCTTTGTGTAAATAGAAATGTAATATTAAATGTGTATACAAAAGTTGAAGAAAACTGGAAGGTTAGGAAAAAGTAACTTACATGGTTCTGGGTTTCCAGGGAAATCCTGGAACCCACTTATGAGAATTAATTGAAATGCATGGTTTGGGGAGGGGTCCCTACATGTAAATATCTAATTTTGTAAATAAGTTTTTGAATTGATGCATGTAAATAGTTTGTGTGAGTACTTAAGCTCAGATGCAGATGTAAGCATTTCAATGTATAATTTGTGACAGTTTTGTGTAGAACTTTTGATATTTTCATGATGTTGTGACTTTCTACATTTTGGTGACCAATTATCAGCTGTAAAATGTAAACAGACTGGTGTAATTAACAAGCAGACATCAAGTGTGTAATTTGGAGTGAAAAAATTGTAACTTAAGGTGATGGCATTGAACGTTTGTTGTGAAAAAAAACAGTAAATGATAAAATAATTGGACCTGAGAAAAGACAATTATTGTAAACAAAATCAGTGTCATGGACTATGTGCAGATGTTGTATGAAGAATTGTATTTGTTCATTGTAAAAGTCATTATGGTTGATTGATTGTAATCTGTTCGTGTCTGCATTATGTGTACATTCAACCTGCTTAGATTCGTGACGGATTCAATCAATTTTATCTGTGTAAAATTAAGTGAATCCTGGGGAGGGGTTGTAACAGCCCTAATACCTGTATTTTGAATAGTATTGGACTGTGTGAAATATTTGTAATGAGCTAAAGTCTGCTTGAAAGTGATTTGGTATGTTTATTTTGTAATTTCTTGTAAATAAGTGTATATAGACTTTGTTTTAGGTAAGAAAATTATTTAAAGACCATTTAATATGTTTAAGAACCGAATGGTGCAAGAGAATTCCTTAAAAGTTTGTAATTACATGTATAAATGTAAGTTACGATGTCTACAGGACAATTTTCCACCATTTGAAAGGATTTCTGTAAATAATTTTGTATTTAAGTATCTCTAATTACCATTTCTAATCATTTTGTAATGTTATTAATTAATTTTGTATCAATTCCGATTGTTTTTAATATGTTTGATTGTTTGAGTGATTGTTAATGATCGAGAAATATCGGGCGGATGCCTTTGAAGAATTCTCGTAATTTCGATAGACTCTATATAAACAGATCGCCTGGACAGAGAGTTTAGTTTGCATTAAGTATTCATTCAGTGTTACAGAGACATTCATGCAAGTCAGTATTGCATCTTTGGATTGTAACAACTATGCTTGTGAATGTCGCAGACTTGTTTTGATTTGTTCAAAATAAACGAACATCTTCACATAACCTTGTTTTTTGGTGGACTTTTAATTAATGCAGTAAATTAAACCACCAAAGAACCTTAACAAGTTGCTTGACACAGAAATTAATGCTTGAAATATTTTTGGGTTAGGTTGTGCACAAACTACATTGCTCTCTGAATTAAGAGCATTTTCAATATAGCTTCTGATTATTGTGTTCATAACTTGAAAACAGTATTAAATATAAGTATTTGTTTAAAATATAGGACATGGATGACACAGTGGACAAATTTCAAGTTCCTAGGTAAAATTTTTGAGAAAATTACCAAACATGCTCTAACTTCAATGTTCACTCATGTGTATATTTCATAGAAAGAAACAATATCTTAGTCACCTTCTTGATGAGCCCTAAATGTTTACACTCTACAGGCTAATGTAGAATTTTTTGACCTTCTTTATTTTTGTTGTAACTCCCATAGAACATAATCTTAAAAAATTCAAAAAACAATGTTTGGTTTTGGGCCAACAAAACACACAACATGTACAACTTTCAAGCCTGAAACTTATTCCATTTAACAGGTAGAGGACTGGGACAGACAGTGGATATGGAACCCCAAAAATACTAAAACTAATGAATTGCCCTAATGGGAACAAAATAATTAAATGTCACATAAAGTAACTAACATAAATAATAAAGGAAAGAGAAATTAACCCAACAACATAACAAAGTTGACAGCTGCGATGAGAGAAAACATGCAAGGTAAACACACAACTACAATATTTCAGTATTAACCTTCTTCATGTAGTAGAGAAATGAGCTATTTGGTTCCTGACGTGTGTGCACACAGAACTTTACCTAAGTAGTGGAAGAAATGGTGGAGGAACTGCGAAGGCATAGACTATTGATATATCGGCAACGTCTGAGATATCATATTGCAGGCAATGGTAAAATAAATATATATAGCAAAGGGTGCCTAGTACTGATGAGAAAAATTATTACTTCAGTAATAATTTGCCGATAGATATATCGATAGTCTACTTGTTAGCAGTTTCCCCACCATTTCTACTTAGCCAGTCATGGGGCAACGTTGTGTGTGCACACATGTCTGGAACCAAATGGTTTGTTTCTCTACTACATGAACAAGGTTAATACCAAAATATTGTTTTTGTGTATCTGCCTTATGTGTTTTCTCTCATCGTAGCTATCAACTTTGGCACATGATGGGTTAATTTCCCTTTCCTTTATTATTTATATCACCTAGAAGCTGGTTCCTTTTTCTTATTTTCATTAAAATAACAAACATAAAAATAGGAAAAACTCAGGAAGCTCATCCAGGGTAGATTGAATGGATCCTTAAACATTTTTTAAAAGAATAAAATATGTAGAACTGATTATTTTACCAACTATTCAGTAACAACTCATATCAGTCTGATTCCTCATTAATTATAAACCGGCCACTTGTTTCATGATAGAGGGCAGCTAGGATTTTATCTGAAGCATGAAGCACTGCCCGCCCAAAAGTACAACATATGCTTGGCATGAAACAATCACTAGAGCCATCTTCAAGTTTCCTTCTTTCTTTATAATCGGTTCGCCCTATACTCTCCACAAGCCAACATGTGTTAGCCTAAATTTTCTTTGTTTGTGTGTTGTTCTTATGTGTTTTTTATTATTCAGTGCCATTACCTTTGTTAATCTATGTGTTACAGTTTATTTACCTGAATCTTCATATAAATACTGGACAAATGTTTTTTCTTTTCTTTTCAGTCCGTCGTCTGTTAAAAAAAATTCAATTTCTCTGAATTATCAGCAGTTTCCAGAAATGCAGAAACCTTTTAGTTTCCAGTCATCACAGGTAATTTTCTAGTTAAATGAAGGCAATCTTAATTTGATGAAATAAGTTTCTGGTTAGATTTTTTAAGCAGATTGGGAAAAAAATTTATTATATAAACAAAAATTTCTTCAGCTTCATGTAATTTATGATTTATGCACCATGATATTTGACAACATTATGTTAATTATTATTTTTGAAACAGGAAAAGAAACCACCCCTCACTATGGTTGACAATGTGGTATTGATAACGAACCAAATATAATTAATTTGGAACAGTTAAAATTTATGATTATATCATGAAGTTATGGTTAATAGGATTTGTGTAAATTACCATACAACACAATCAGTAAACAACATGATAAAAGAGTAGGATTGGATTGATTGGAAGATAACAAGAGGGTGAAGAGAGTGATGGAAGTGTAGAAGGTGTGTATGTGGCCTGAAATGATACAGTAGAAGAATTAGGAGTAGTGCGTGGAATTGAAGGGTTTGGAATAAATTACCATGGGATGTGCTGAATAATTTATCATGAACACTCAAATGTGCTAATTGTGCACTGATTGTGTATTCATACAGTTAACAACTGTTGAGTTGGTCAAAACATGTTAAATGATATCGATATATGTGTGTGTTATCTTTGAGTGTTCTGACATTTTTGTACCTACATGCTGTACTAGTCAGTTGTTTTTCTGTTCGTCCGTCTGTATGGATGTATGTGTGCTAACGTATAAAGTGTATCAGTATGTTCAATTATAATAAACTATGTGAAACGTACATGGCTTTATTTTCAGTATCAATGGAAACTCAACAGGTTATGGGCCCAGATACCCAGTGCAGGAAACGATTCAGATTATCAAAAGTATCAGGAATCACCGAATAAAACCCACGTGTCGTTGAAGTGTTGAAGTCGTTGTGTGTTGTTGTTCACAGAGAAGAAATGCCCTAGTTGATAAACATGGTGACGTATTATCTAGTAAATGTGCCGAAGCTGAAAGGTCGCGAGAACTACGGAGATTGGGCGTTCGTTATTGAAAATGTGCTTATTCTCGAAGGATTAGCGAAATGTATCTCAGAAGTAGTTACAGCGGAAGACTCTAAGGCCAAAGCGAAAATAATTCTAACGATTGATCCAACTTTGTATGTGCATGTAAAAGAAGCAAAAACAACAGTGCACTTGTGGCAGAAGCTGAAGTCAATGTTCGACGATTCTGGTTTTGAAAGAAGAATTAATTTATTGAGAACACTGATATCAATACGTCTAGAAAATTGTGATTCAGTGACAAGCTATGTGAACCAGGTAGTAGATAATGGTCAGAAATTACATGGAACTGGTTTTAGTATTAGTGATGAGTGGATTGGTTCGTTATTGTTAGCAGGATTGCTGGAAAAATATTCTCCTATGATAATGGCAATTGAGCATTCAGGAATTCAAATCACAACGGACGCAATAAAAAGTAAGCTTCTGGATATGGAAGAAGATGTTACTAGTGCCAGTAGTGCTTTTAAGGTCAAAAGTTGGTAAGGTGAGCCGAAGTTTTATCACCGAAATGGAAATGTAGTGGGAAACCAAAATAAAAAGGACGTTATCTGCTATAATTGCAAGAAACCAGGACATTTTAAAAGAGAGTGTCCTAACAGTGACTATGATACAAGACAAAGAAAAACTTCAAATGTTCAGTGCAGTGTTTATAAATAGCTCTTTTAACAGAAGTGACTTGTATGTTGATTCAGGGGCTAGTGTGCATCTCACAGCAAATGAAGATTGGATAAGAAACAAAGTAAATGATGTTAAAGTGCATAAACCAATGGCTGCGAATCAGACAGAAGTCCCAGTGTTGTGTTCTGGAGAAGTTAATGTAACAACTGTAGTTGGAAAGGACGCTTTTGATATTACTGTGAAAAATGTTATGTGTGCTCCAGAACTAACTACAAAATTGCTCTCTATGAGTAAGTTGATTGAACAAGGAAATTCTGTTGAATTTAATAGGGATCAATGCAATATTTATAACAGGCATAATGAGCGAGTTGCAACTGCAGATCTTACTGATGGTGTGTACAAGCTAAATATCGACAGAAATCAATTTTTGGGAATGATTACCGCATATGATTGGCATAGAAGATTAGGTCACCTAAATGCAAAGGATCTTATTAAAATGAAAGATGGTGCAGTAGAGGGAATGGTGTGTGAAGACATTAACATTAGCAAGCAAAACTGTGTAGTATGTAATGAAGGAAAGCAAACAAGACAGCCTTTTCCACACGGAGGCACTAGAACTTCTAAACCACTGGAAGTAATTCATGCAGGCCAGTGTCACTAGGAGGTGCAAAGTATTTCCTCAGTTTAGAAGATGATTACACCTGAATGGGATTTTGTGTATTTTCTGAAGACAAAAGATAAGACTACAGAAAAATTCCAAGAATTTCAGAAAATGGTGGAGACTCAACAAGAAATAAAAGTCAAAATAGTAAGAACAGATAACAGGAAAGAATTCTGTTGTGTGAAGTTCGACTGTTTGTAGAAGAAACATGGTATTTTACATCAGTTATCCAACAGCTATACACCAGAACAAAACGGTATGGCAGAAAGGTTAAATAGAACTGTTGTAGAGAAGGCAAGATGTTTACTATTTGATGATAAACTTGACAAAAGATTTTGGGCTGAAGCTGTTAATAGTGCAGTATATTTGAGAAATATGTCAGTGACTTCAAGTTTAGGGAATAAAACGCCCTATGAGCCATGGACTGGCAAGAAACCCAACATTAGTTATCTTAGAATAATTGGAAGCAAAGTCATGGTACATATTCCCAAAGTTAAGAGAAAGAAATGGGATAAAAAGGCAAAAGTAATGATCTTAGTGGGCTACAGCAACACTACAAAAGGTTATAGACTTTATGATCCTGAAACAAATGATGTAGTGATAAGCCGAGATGTGACAATAATGGAAAATATTAATGATGCAGAAACTGAAATAAAGAATCATGTAGAAATCATCACTTCAGTGGGGGATGATGAAGAAAACAAGAAGTCTGATCCTGCATTAAGAGAGGACTTACATGATGTCTCAAAAGAAGTAGTTACATCAGAGAAAGAAACTGACGATGATGAAAAATGTGGTATGCAAGAAGATGAAGTAAAGAAAATTAGAAGATCACAAAGGCAGCCCAAACCAAATAGAAGATTTGATGATTATGATACTTGTTTTTTTTGGCTGGAACTTTTGGATCAACTCGAGGACCCAACAACCGTGCAGGAGGCCCTTGGTAGACCTGATGCAGAACAATGGAAACAAGCCATGAAAGAAGAGATACAAGCTTTTGAAGACAACGATGCTTGGGAAGTGGTAAATCTTCCAGAAGGTGCAAGTGCTGTGCAGTGTAAGAGGGTGTTCAAGAAAAAAGTCAACAGTGAAGGTAAAGTGCAACATCGTGCCAGGTTAGTAGCAAGAGGATTCACTCAGAAACCTGGAGTTGATTATGGTGAAACCTTTTCTCCTGTGGTAAGACATTCAACACTTAGACTTTTAATGGCTTTGTCTGTTGAACTGCTTTTTTAAATGGTATTCTTAAAGAGGATATTTTCCTGCAACAACCTGAAGGTTTAAATCTTGGTAGTGATAAAAGAAAAGTTTTAAAGTTAAAAAAGGCTATGTATGGTTTAAAGCAATCATCCAGAGTGTGGAATCAAAGGGTAAATGATGTTTTAAGATGTATAGGTTACAAAAAAACTGATTTGGAACCTTGTTTGTTCACAAAACATAAAGATGAAGGCTTAGTTACTATGGCAGCATTGTATGTTGATGATTTTTTTTCCCAATGACTCAAGTGAGACTGAATTTTTTTTTAAAAAAAAAGGTTGAGTTCAGAGTTTGAAGTGAAGGATTTAGGAATGGCTAAAAATTGTAAAACCTCTCTATTTACAAACTGCTGATATGCCTGCAGATATCATGACTAAAGGATTGGGAAAAGAGAAACATTATGACTTTCTGAGATGTCTGGGTTTAGGTATTATTTAAGGAAATCATTAAAATGTTTTGAAGTGGGGGTGTTGAGTTGGTCAAAACATGTTAAATAATATTGATATATGTGTGTGTTATCTTTGAGTATTCTGAGATCTTTGTACCTATATGCTGTACTAGTCAGTTGTTTTTCTGTTTGTCCGTCTATATGGATGTATGTGTGCTAACGTATAAAGTGTATCAGTATGTTCAATTATAATAAACTATGTGAAACCTACATGGCTTTATTTTCAGTATCAATGGAAACTCAACAACAACAAATAAGTTACCAAAGTTAATGAAACAATAAAAATGGGGGTTGTACTTGGAAAGTGAATGGTAACAATAAGAATTTGCCAGAACAGCCTACAGACAGTGGTAGAAACCTAACTGACAAAGTTACAGAGTTCATATTGGAAAGGGTACTAATCTTGGTTTTCCCTGCGGATTGTGGAGGGAGGTATAATTAATGTTAAGAAGTTACCAAAGTTAATGAAACAATAATAATGGGAGTTCTGTTTGGAAAGTGAAGGATAAAACAAGAATTTACCAGAACCAACTTTCATACAGGGATAAAAATCAAACTAACAAAGTAACGGAGTTCAGAAAGGAAAGGTTACTAGAAGGTGAGGTTTTCCCTGAGAATAGGCTGTTTGACTGTATTGAAAATAAATTATAAATTGTAGTCATTCATATAGATTAATGCTCCAGAAAGCTATTATTTTGAATATTGAAAAGAAAAATGGATTAATTTTACTTAAAAAAGTGAAATAAACATTATATTCTTCTTGCATTTGGTCACGTAACAGAAAACACTCCAGGATTGGTGGTCATGTGCCTGTAAATGCTGTGAATGAAGCGTTTCCCACTATCCAAGTTTTCAACTATTTTTATGTTTTGTTGCTAGTTATATCTAGTTATTAATGAAATTTTGTTTTGAATACAAAATGGGGAATAATTTGTAAAAGCCTACAGTGGAGAAATACCAAAAATAGATGCCTTATTTGTTGGACTAGCTGTACAAACAGCCCCTGACTTTTATTCTGTGGAGTTTAAAAATGTAACAACTTCAGTCTGAAAATCATTTATATTTATATTAAATGTTAGAATTTAACAGAAATCTTTTATAAGAGTGACTGGAACTATGAATTAAATTAGTTGTTTTAGGAGCTATTGATGAGAAAAATGCAAACTGTAATTTTGGTATAAGGTAAGCACAACAATTAAATAGCTGGATGCTGTGGGCCATTTTTCTTAATTACAGATAAAAAATTATACATTAATCATATTTTTTTTTTGTCAATGAAACTGAATTTGTTTGTTTATTTATTTATTTATCTACCACGTTTCACTTCATTTTACACAAAGAAATCGTGATGTTTAAGTGTTTACTATTAATATAAAGAGAAGCAACTGAGGAGTAGTGTTCAGGTAGCTGTATGGTTGAAGAGTGCTAATGGAATTGAGAACGTCCCACTTTCGAACCTTTGTTAGGATGATATTTTTTGCGTGTGCATTCTTTTTTTCCGTTTCTGTTTGCTGTATGTTGCACTCATGTTTTTATTTGCAGAATTCATAATTTTTTTGTTGTAAAGCATCTTGCAAATGTTTGAAACATAAATTGCTGCCATACAAGAAATTTTTTTGGAAAAAATATCCTTCCTCTTTTAATTTTTAAACACACCAGAGATACATTAACACGCACAAAAATGCAGGTGCAGGGTGGTGAATAATAGAATTTATTTTAAAAGTGACATCACTTAATAGAAATTTCTCGCTGATCTTGCAACAGTTCCAGAACACTTTGAGTCCCTTTTGTTGGAATTTTTAGTGATGATACAACTGTAGGTTATCTTTCTGACACAAATGCTTCTATTTATGTGGTATTTACTTTTAATGTGCAAGTAATTTTCAATTTTATTTTATATTTTTTTAAAAGAACTTTTTACATGTGCAAGTAACATCCAATTTTATTTTTGAAGCCTTCTTCGGTTATGTTTCAAATGTTCATGACTACATAAAACAAAAAAAACATTTTGCAAAGCGAGGATTGAACCTAAGGTCCAAAACTTTAGTGGTATTTGCCTCAAACAATGCATTACATTTAACTCCACGAAATTATAGTGTAATTGAGCTTCACATAAAATAGTAAGTGCCATATACAATGTCACAATGTCATCTGGGTTTCTACTTGCAAGTTGCAGTGACTTTTTTGTATTTCATCTATTATGGGAATACTTAAGGTTTTTTTTGGAGTTTTATTGTTGTTACAGATTGGTATACTACTCACTATTTATAAATTCTATTTCCAAACATATATGCACAAATTTAAAGAAAAAAACCAAGATGTTACTTATCTAAAGTGAGCGCATGATGGAACGTGATGTCATGAGTGTCATTGGCCTGTGCCAGGCAGCACTGGAGTATTTTGGCAGGCTTTTAAATACTCTAAATTTTAAATTTTAACATTGAATTTTACATAAAATAAGCACTTTTGTCAAAAAATAAATGGTACCTGGTGAATAAAGTGTAACAATAAACAATTTAAAGCCATTTTCAAAAATTAGTCAATAGCTTATTGTGGAGTGTACTGTAGAGGGCTATTTGTCTGGTTAACAGTGATTAATTGATTTTGATGGTGTTGGTGGTTGATTGGAATGAGTTATAAGTGTTAAAGTTTTGAGGAAATACTAAGAAAAGAATAAGGGTCTTGGCCACTTACCACAGTGAGAGTATGAGTGAGCAGGATGATGCCCTTGGAAAGAAACTGAAGACATTCAAAGTTCAGAGGAGGGATCAGGTTGGACATAACAGGTGGAACAGAGATAAATATACAAGTGAACAGATTTTCAAACACCTTAGTTAGGGAGAAATATTTTTTAACAACTAATAGATCAAAATGCAAGGAGGTTAACTACAACTGTGTAGGTTTGCTTGTAACAGATGGAAGAACTGTGACTGAAATAAGTGGGTCCAACAAAATGGCCACAAAATAAATCTGTTTGTTGTAAGTGTCTTTATTATAAAACACAGTCTACAGAACTGAAGAGATATTACAGGTAAAGACTCGTATTTAGAACAAGAGTGAAAGTGAGAACAATTGAAAGAGATTATAAAAAAGGATTATAAAAATTGAAGATTATAAAAATGATTCTAAAATAAAAGTAAAATAAAATAAAAAAGAACATAGAACCTATATAGTACAATAAGCAGGTGAAGTGGCTAAAGAGAGATTATCAAGATCATACTCATGTCCATAAGTCAAGGGATCTCCAAGATGGACAGAAAATCATAAAGCACGGTGATTATGTGCCCTGGCAACAATTTAACTTGTCACACAGCACTACTGATACAAGTTGTGGCACTGACTGTGTGTGGAATCCCTCCACCAGTGGCATACAGAATGTCAATAGAAGTGCATAATTGCTCCCTATATTGTGGATCAGTTCCTGGACAAGCACCCATTTGAGGTCAACAGTATTTCATGCTGGTGGTGTTAGGGTCGCAATCCTTTGGTTGGAGCATCCCATGCAGCCTCAATCAGATTCAAGTCAAGGGAGTGGCCTGGCCACTCTAGTTGTGTGATGTCTTCATGTCGCAGTTTCATCAAGCCAGCCCCATATGTATCCCATTCCATACACACCAAAAGAAAGCTGATCATGCTGTTACAGGATGTCATCCTCATAAATTGTAGTCATCACATTACTACTACGAAGCACATGCAATGGGATAAGTGCTCCTAACATAATGCCATCCCAGAAGAGAATATTGGCGCTACCGTTTTAGTCCCTTTCCACAATATTGGAACAGGTGTTATATGTCCCAGTGTTGCACCAGTGGTGCAGACAGTGAGAGTTACTCAGGCTAAACTGTGATTCTCCATGAACAGAACACTATCCCACTGTTCCTGGGTATGATTACAAACACAACATTAGATGAGCCCCTTTGTGTCATTGGAATGCATCTGGGGGGTTACCAAGTATACAGAGCAACCCCTCAGAGCCGACTATACATTGTCTGATGGGAGTTGCAGAAGCTTCTGTGGGGTCTTTAGCCAGGGCAGATGCTGTGCTGGTTAGATGTCTTCGGGCATGTAAGGCAAGATAATGATTCTGACACTGTTTTGTAACACATGCACAACCTTGCCAGTACTGACGTCAAATGTTTGTTCCCTAACAGAATCTCCTCCACAGCAGTGAAATGATGTTATTGGCAACATGCAACTCCTGGCCCATCTGATGCATACTGTGGCTGGCTTCTAATCTGCTGATAATCTGATTGTAATATTACCCAGACATGTGTTCTCTGTGCCATCCTGCTTCCCTACAACTTGAATATTGTGTACCAAATACACACAACATGCAGTCAGAACCACTGCACTCAAGACCTCTGCCCGCACGTACTGTTTCTGGCACACTGAGCTATCTTGGGCTGAGCTGCCATGTTTAAAACATGTTTGTGTATTGTGCATCTACATCTTAGGCCACATGTTATCACCATGATGTGGTGGTGGTGCAGCTACCATTTAGTCTACATGTTTTTTCCATGATGCAATGATTACTCAATGATATCTTGTGCTAGGGAATATATTAAACAACAATGAACAAATAGCAGCAGAAAAGAGAGTAAAAAAATACAATAATGAAGAGAATTTTGTTGGATCGGTTTTTACAGAGTAAGGTGCATTTCACCTTAAAACATGCAACACTGTAGATTTTTTTTGGTTCAGGGAGTAACATAAATTTGAAAATGTGGTATAGGAATTTTTCTTAGCATGTTTTGGAAGAATTTTGACATTTGGGTATGAACAATAGGAAAGTGATGTAATAGTATTTCGAGATGGTAATGACTGAGAGGGTAAACAGTTTCAATTGTAGGGTTAAGTATAAATAAATTCAAGTATTTCATGATGAAAAACAATGGATTGAAGTAATTGCATATTACAAAGGCATGATTTTGTAAAAGTGGAAATTAATGCACATTACGGATTTTGTAAAGGAACTGTTGCAAACAATAAAATAAAGTCTCATTTAGCAAATCCAACAAAGGGGAAAACATTTGTTGTTGCTAATAATGAAAGTATCAGTTTAAGCTAATTAACTGGTATGAATTTTTTTACATAGTTTGTAGAGCTCAGAAAGGGTTGATAATGGAGAGAGTGATGAGGGAATGCATGAGAGAAGTGAAGGAATTGGGTTACAAAACTTTGGTCAGACCATTGCTCGAATATGGTAGTGTAGTATGGGACCCATATTTTGAGAATCAAATACAGGAGTTGGAGAAGGTGCAAAGAAGGGCTGCTAGATTTGTTTCTGGAAATTATCGCAGAATGCAATCAGTGACAGATATGATAAAGGTGCTGGAATGGGATTCATTGCAGGACAGGAGGAGGATGAGGAGGGTCATGGGAGTGTACAGGGTGTATACTGGCAATGAGGCATGGAAAGATATCGTAGTAGGTATGAAAAGTAGTGGATGGAAGGGAAAAGATGACCATGACCACAAGCTGACACTTGATTTCAGGCACAGGGGTGTGGGAAGAGTCTCTTTTTTTAGGTAAGCGTGTCAGGAGAAGTGATGAATAATTTGCCGAAAATGTTGAAAGAATTTAAAGGTAAAATTTCTAGAGGGCAAATGTAGGTAGGTACAGGAAAGGGGGAAGATGAGTGTGTAGCGAAATTGCCACCAGAGCGTGTGCTCCATTGCAATTAAAATAAAATTAATTAAATGGTGATTTCATGTCAAAGAAAAGGTGAGGAATAACTATTTTTCATAAGAAACATACAATTTTTGAAGGAAGGCATAAATCAATTACATTTTCAAAAACTATGTGGGTTCCTGTAGAGAAAAAGCTAACAGAGAGAAGTGGAATATAATTGTAATATAATCTTGTTGATCTAAGAGAATGTTTTGACTTTTTTGCTAACATGGTAAAACAGCATGGAGAAGTGTGAACTTTGTATAATTATCAACAGGGAATGAAGGAATATTCTGAAATTTTTGTAGAAGCAAAAAAGTCATATTATAATCAATGTATAAAAATTTGGGAGTGATTTTGTATTTTTGATGTTCAAAAGAATTAGTTGTGGACATCATGAGGAAGTTCCACATCATAGAAGTAGTAACGAAACAGTGGGAAATGTTGCACTTTTCAGTGAACCTATGAATATGTATGATGAAGACAGGCAGTGCAGGGTTTTACAGTTGTGGAAGATACACAGTTTGGGTGTGTCGATTGACCAACCAGTGTATGTGATTTCAGCTTGCAAGATGGTAAAATTAACAGTAACTGCGTATTTGTAAATTATCCCTGAATAGTAAAAGTAAATGGAAATTTTGTGATGTTATAGGAAATATTTTGACTTTTGATCTGGAATTTGTGAGAATTGATCAGTGTCTTGAGTGTCAGTGTTTGAAATGACAATAACTTTGCAATTTGGCTGGCTGACTGAAATATCTTGTTTAAAGAGTGTTAGTGCGTAAGTGTGAAATATGATAGAATGGAATTTGGAATCAATTTTTTTGAGAATCAAAGTGTTGATAGCAGTCAATGTTTCATTGCAGAGACTGGTGCTACAGGGATTTGTCAAGTAGTTGAATAAACATCAGTGAACTGCATATTTGTACTTTTGATTTAAAATTCATTTCTCTTTGAGCTCCTACATTATTTTAGATGATTACAACCAACAAAGAATTTTGCTGAAATAGAGCAAGACTGATTTTGCAGTAAGAAGTTTCTGTGGCTATATTAGGAAACAGTTAGTGAGAATAATATTGAGACAGTTAGTGAAGGATGGGGAAGAAGTAAGCAAGGGTATTAAAACAGCTAAGATATTTGGCAAGTGGTTTGATGAACCCATTAGGGACTATATTGCAGGGATAGGAAGGAACACATCAAGAGTGGGTGGGGTTTTTCCATCTAGGTAGAATTGGGCAAACAACATAATTGAAGTGAATTCTGAGTATTTTATAAGGGAGCCAGAAAGGTTATAAAAAAGTGTAAAGGGGCTGGTATGAGTATTGTTACCACATATGTCTGGAAAATTTCACCCAATAGAACTGTAAATGTGTGATATTAATGTCATTTTATAAAGATGGGGAGATAAATAGGATTGCGAACTATAGACTGATAAGTTTGACCTCAGGTAGAGAGTAATTCAGAAAATATCACAAAGTCACTTATAAGAAAGTTACTGTTGAATTGTAGGATTAAAATGAACAAAGTAGTAGATTTCAGGCAATTATGAGGGTGGAGTCTTGGTTGAAGGAAGGGCTGCTAGGCTCTTGACAGTTTCAGTGCGCACCACAGAGATGGAGGAGCAATTGGTGGAGGGTCTTTCATAGGAGGATTAATTAGTGTAGGGGTTTTCATAGGATTCATAGGAGGATTTAGTAGAGGATTTTTCATATGTTTTAGCAAAGACTACTACAGTTCACTGGTGTTCACAGATCAAAGAAGTACTTGAAGCAGATTTCTGAGGGGGATTATAGATAAGACCCTGGGGCAGTGCCAGAACTAGGGCAGGGGCATCAAGAGCGCTTGCCACAAATGGCAACTTGGGCGGGGCAGGGGGGGGGGGTGCAGCAAAATCACATACATTTTTTTAGCTCCACTACTGGAAGCACAAGCAATGTGGAGCTGTAGTGAGAACAGCTCATCATCATGATCTCTTGAAAATTTCCACATTTACAGATTCTATGGCACATTGGCACATACTCTTCCAGAGGTTGTGCTTATTTTCAAATAAAGGTTCCATGTGTTGTGGACCAGCCCAGCATTCTCCTACTTGAATGTGGAGAACCGTAATAAAATCACAACCAGGATGATCAGTACATGGGGCTAGGATTTTAACCTATGCCCATTGTACTTCACCTGTCCAGTGTGTTGGTGCTTTAACAAGCACAGCCATGCTGGTGGGTTAAGAAGGACTGCTAGATTTGTTTCTGGAAATTATCGCAGAATGCAATCAGTGACAGATATGGACAGATATGACAAAGGAGCTGGAATGGGATTCATTACAAGACAGGAAGAGGATGAGGAGGGTCATGGGAGTGTACAGGGCGTATACTGGCCATGAGGCATGGAAAGATATTGCAGTAGGTATGAAAAGTAGTTCATGGAAGGGAAAAGACGACCATGACCACAAGCTGGCACTCACTCGATTTCAGGCACAAGGGTGTGGTAAGATTTTCTTTTTTAGGTAAGGGTGTCAGGGAGTGGAATGAGTTACCAAGGGGAATGATGAATAACTTACCGAAAACGTTAAAAGAATTTAAAGTTAAAATTTGTAGAGGGCAAAGGTAGGTGGGTGCAGGATGGGGGGAAGTTGGGTGTGTATGGAAATTGCCACTGGAGTGTGTGCTCCATTGCAATTAAATTAAATTAAATAAAGTAGGAGTATTTAATGGAGAAAAATGTCTCATAGGAGAATATAAACATTTGGTAGATTAGGTGGCTAGAAGGTACTCGTAAGCAGGGGCGTAGCTTTTTTTTTTTTTTTTTTTTTTTTTTTTTAGCTCTACCGTCGTCTAAGGGGCCCCCCCGAGAACACAGGAGCCCCTCACTAAGGGCACTCGCTGCTCAGTGGTTGGGGCCCCAAAGAACAATTCAAGGGCCCCCATCCTCAGTTCAGGGGGCCCCTACCAGCACACAAAGCAAAAAAAGGTCGCCCGTCTGGCCTGAGGGCCCAAAATAAATTTTTTTGCACCAGGGCCTTTGTTGACCTAGCTACGCCACTGCTCGTAAGAAGAGAACACAATAGAGTTTAGAGACAGCAAGGCTGTGGGGGCCAACTGAAACTATTAAAGAAGGAATTAATGTCAGCAAAGATGGAAGCTAATGATTGATTATGAAGAATATTGTGATTGCTGGGGGGACCACTGAATGATGGATCTACAAATTTCTATGGCACTGTTCAAAAACTGAGGAGAAGAGAAGGTATTAAGACAATTATAGATAAGGATGAAGAAGTAGTTACTAAAGGTTTGAGAAAGGCAGAGACATTAAGTAACTGGTTTAATGAGACAGTGAGAAAATCTCATCCTGTAAAAGTAAGGTGTAAATTAGAGGAGCAGCTTTCCCATATATGTAGAAATGAGCAGACTAAAAAAAAAAATTGAAACTTATTCTGAGGAAATTATGCATGAAGTAAGAAAGCTAAAAAAATGTAAAGTGGGCAATGTAGCTGTATTACTACAGCCGGAAGGCTACGCAGGGCTACGTGGGGGAAGGGGGGTTTCGAGCCAGGCCACGTAGCTTTCCTTTCATAACATTTGTCCATTTGTCACAGTTAAAATGAGGAACAGAACACACAACAGCACGTGAATATTTATATCCATCAGTTAATTATCTCCTAATATAATTTACAATCATCTGACAAGAGAAAATCAAAATGGAAAAAAGCTACGTGCTATGTGGGAGGGATGGAGGGTAGAGGCAAAAGCCACGTAGGGCTACGTGGGGGGGGGGAGGGGAGGGGGGTTAAATGGAGCTACGTGGTTTATGCACGCTCCCTTATTTCTAAAAACATAATGGTTTCAAAGATGTAAACGCTTGGTAGTGGAAGAATATTCATTCATATATTTATGGTAAATAAGGTTCTACAAGATTACCATGATTTGTGGCTTGTCATTATTCTTATTGCTCTCTTCTGAATTTTGAAAGTACTTAGTGCATCTGATGATAAACCCCAGAATATAATTCCATACTTTCTTTGTGAGTTAAAGTGGGCAAAGTATGCATTTTTCAAAGTTTGTTTACTAGTGGTTTGTTTTAAGATACATAATGCATAACAGATTTGATTTAATTTAGGGTTCAAATATTGAATATGTCTATTCCATTTAAGATCAGATTGAATCCATAAACCTAGAAATTTTGAATCTAATTTGTTTGCTAGGTGTAATTACAGAGGAATCTAAATATCTTGGCACATTATAATAAATAAGGATAGAGAAAGTAATTCTGTCACTTCAATTACAGGAAACGTGGCCAAGAGGAACACAAAAACACGAACACACTTTACAGTATTTCAGTAAAAACTTAAGTCATGTTAGAAGTGAGACATGGCAATGTGATCAGATATGTATACATGGAGTTTAACTTTGCCTATCCTTCTTTAGTATCATTGCACCACAACATTTTCACCGTCACTATTAACTGTGCATATCATTTTTTTTTTTTTAAAAAAGTAAGAAAGTTGGTTGGGAAGGACACACTGAAGAGGTGGTGGGTAAAATTTTTGAAGGTCTGCTTCCTTAAGACAGGATGATGACTTGTACCAGGGAAGTGAGGGAACGGGCAGAGAAGGCCTTTGTCAGTCCTTATTTGGGCATTGTTGCAAAATCAAATACAGTAGTTTAAAAGCCACAAATGTCCTTTTTGGTAGAAATTACCCATAAAGTTTAATTATTAACTACTAGCTCAGCATTGCTAGAAGAGAGTGGTCAATGTGCATAAGATATATGCTGGCAATGAATCTTGGATGGTTATTAGGTGAAACACTAAGTATGAGAAATGGAAAAGATAACTATGTTATTAATTAGTGCTTTGTTTCAAGTAAAAGGAGAAACAAAATTTTTCATTTGTCATAAACCATACATTTCACAAACAAAAATACACTTGATAAAAATTTCTCGGGTTTCAAGCCGCGTAAGAATTGAGCCGTCTGGCGACGTTTCGGAAGCTTGCACTGCTTCCGTTGTCAAGCCCCCGCTTAACATTACTGAAGTCTGCCGCACGGTAGTCTATTATATAGCGCCAGCAGCCGGGAACGGAGGGGAAAGCGCGTGGAGGGGCGATCTAGTTAGGCCCTGCTCGCTTGGTGACGTCACGATCGGGTCACTCGTATGCCCTAATATGGCTTGATTCCGTCTCGTTTGTAATAATCCAAATGCTGGCTTCCAAGCTTGGCTTAAATTGAGGCCTTGATCACGATTAATAACATTGTTGCTAAGCCTAATCTCAATAGCCTCCTTCACAACACTGTCCCAAAAGTTATTTGCGTAACAAAGGCGTGTCGTTTTGTCGAAGCACGGCTCGTGTCCGTTGTCAATGGCGTGTTCGGCTAATGCAGATTTTTCTTTTTGTCCAAGTTTAAAATATCTGATGTGTTCTTTTCGTCTTTCATTAATTGTCCTTAAGGGTTGCCCTATATAAGAAGTTCCGCATTCACATGGAATTTTGTACACTCCAGGAGCCCGAAGATTGAGACTATCTTTCGGAGTTCGCAACAGCTGTCCAATTTTTGGCGGAGGTCGAAAAATTGAACGGATGCCCTGTTTGTTGAGTAATCTTGCTATTTTTGACGTTACTGCTCCACAGAAAGGTAGAAAGGCACGCGGCTTGTCTTGATCTCTGTCATCTGTCTTGGTTCTGTTGTGTCTTCCGATGGTTGCACGTCGGATTTCTTTAGTGCTATAACCATTGGCACGAAATACGCGTTCCAGGTGTTGCAGTTCCTCCTTTAAATGTTCATTGTCGGACACCACCTTTGCCCTATGGACAAGAGTATTGAGCACTCCCAGTTTCTGAGAAGGATGGTGAAAACTTTGAGCATTAAGATAGCGATCGGTGTGTGTAGGTTTTCTGTAAACGTTGTGCCCTAACCTTCCATTAGGCTTCCGACGCACTAGAACATCTAAAAACGGAAGTGATCCATTCTTTTCGATTTCTACCGTGAATTTAATGTTAGGGTGAATCCCATTAAGATGGTTCACGAATTCATATAATGCCGGAATTCCATGAGACCCCACGAGAAACGTATCGTCAACAAACCTGTAGAAACATTTAGGCTTTAAAGGAGCCGTGTCAAGATCTATATGCTCAAAATGTTCCATGTAGAAGTCAGCTACTGCGGGAGACAACGGGGACCCCATAGCCACGCCGTCTGTTTGCTCGTAGTATTCACCCTGGTACACAAAGTACGTAGACGTGAGGGTGTGTCTGAATAACTCCATAAGTTTCGGATCAAAATGTTCACTAAGTAGTTCAACAGTTTCTCCTAAAGGCACACACGTAAACAACGACGTAACGTCCAGGCTGACCATAATATCGTCACGTTCTAACCTCACTTCTTTAACCAACTCAACAAAGGCAGCAGAATTTTTAACATGATGTGCACACTGACCAACGGATTTAACAAACGCGTGAGATATTTAGCCAACTTGTACGTTGGCAAACCTATAGCACTCACTATTGGACGCATTGGAACAAGCTCTTTATGTATTTTTGGAAGGCCGTATAACCTTGGTGGTCTTGGGGCTCGGACACTTAGATTCTTCACCGTTTCTTCCGCCAGTCCGGATTCTCTCATGAGTATGTTTGTCTTCCTGGTAATCCGTGCCGTGGGATCGCGGGGAATCAGACGATATGCGTCGTCGTCTAAGACTTCACGTATCTTTCGGTGGTAGTCAGCGTCGGTTAAGATCACAGTCGAATTTCCTTTGTCAGCTGGTAAAACCATTAATTCGAAGTCTTCACGTAAAACACGTAAGCCGTCTAGTTCAGCTCTAGTCATATTAGGCTTAGGTGGTTTGGCTCTAGTCAGGATGCGCGTCGTTTCCCTGCGTACCTCTTCTGCTGCGTCTGTTGGAATATTTCGCACTGCTTGTTCCACTCCGCTGATGATACCAATAATAGGTACGGAACGTGGAGCCGGTGCGAAGTTTAATCCTTACTTCAGGGCTGAGATAGCACGGCACGGATCACCAGGAAGACAAACATACTCATGAGAGAATCCGGATTGGCGGAAGAAACGGTGAAGAATCTAAGTGTCCGAGCCCCAAGACCACCAAGGTTATACGGCCTTCCAAAAATACATAAAGAGCTTGTTCCAATGCGTCCAATAGTGAGTGCTATAGGTTTGCCAACGTACAAGTTGGCTAAATATCTCACGCGTTTGTTAAATCTGTTGGTCAGTGTGCACATCATGTTAAAAATTCTGCTGCCTTTGTTGAGTTGGTTAAAGAAGTGAGGTTAGAACGTGACGATATTATGGTCAGCCTGGACGTTACGTCGTTGTTTACGTGTGTGCCTTTAGGAGAAACTGTTGAACTACTTAGTGAACATTTTGATCCGAAACTTATGGAGTTATTCAGACACACCCTCACGTCTACGTACTTTGTGTACCAGGGTGAATACTACGAGCAAACAGACGGCGTGGCTATGGGGTCCCCGTTGTCTCCCGCAGTAGCTGACTTCTACATGGAACATTTTGAGCATATAGATCTTGACACGGCTCCTTTAAAGCCTAAATGTTTCTACAGGTTTGTTGACGATACGTTTCTCGTGGGGTCTCATGGAATTCCGGCATTATATGAATTCGTGAACCATCTTAATGGGATTCACCCTAACATTAAATTCACGGTAGAAATCGAAAAGAATGGATCACTTCCGTTTTTAGATGTTCTAGTGCGTCGGAAGCCTAATGGAAGGTTAGGGCACAACGTTTACAGAAAACCTACACACACCGATCGCTATCTTAATGCTCAAAGTTTTCACCATCCTTCTCAGAAACTGGGAGTGCTCAATACTCTTGTCCATAGGGCAAAGGTGGTGTCCGACAATGAACATTTAAAGGAGGAACTGCAACACCTGGAACGCGTATTTCGTGCCAATGGTTATAGCACTAAAGAAATCCGACGTGCAACCATCGGAAGACACAACAGAACCAAGACAGATGACAGAGATCAAGACAAGCCGCGTGCCTTTCTACCTTTCTGTGGAGCAGTAACGTCAAAAATAGCAAGATTACTCAACAAACAGGGCATCCGTTCAATTTTTCGACCTCCGCCAAAAATTGGACAGCTGTTGCGAACTCCGAAAGATAGTCTCAGTCTTCGGGCTCCTGGAGTGTACAAAATTCCATGTGAATGCGGAACTTCTTATATAGGGCAACCCTTAAGGACAATTAATGAAAGACGAAAAGAACACATCAGATATTTTAAACTTGGACAAAAAGAAAAATCTGCATTAGCCGAACACGCCATTGACAACGGACACGAGCCGTGCTTCGACAAAACGACACGCCTTTGTTACGCAAATAACTTTTGGGACAGTGTTGTGAAGGAGGCTATTGAGATTAGGCTTAGCAACAATGTTATTAATCGTGATCAAGGCCTCAATTTAAGCCAAGCTTGGAAGCCAGCATTTGGATTATTACAAACGAGACGGAATCAAGCCATATTAGGGCATACGAGTGACCCGATCGTGACGTCACCAAGCGAGCAGGGCCTAACTAGATCGCCCCTCCACGCGCTTTCCCCTCCGTTCCCGGCTGCTGGCGCTATATAATAGACTACCGTGCGGCAGACTTCAGTAATGTTAAGCGGGGGCTTGACAATGGAAGCAGTGCAAGCTTCCGAAACGTCGCCAGACGGCTCAATTCTGACGCGGCTTGAAACCCGAGAAGTTTTTATCAAGCATTGCCGCCGCGAAAACGTACATAATTATCAAAAATACACTTATCACACAGAACACAAGTTACATGTTTCACAACACCTCTGTTCACCATTAAAACTATGACAGAGCTAGCAAGCCAGCAAGTAGTAGATGTAAACTTGATTTGAAAACAAGCTCAGCCGGTGGTAGACGATCTGCTGAACAACTTGTCACAGTGGAAATATTCAAAATATAATGATAATTAGTAAAAGAATTTAATGTAAAAATCCGAACAAAGCAAATCCAACATTGCAATTAATATTAATGAAAATGAGGATGTGTGGGTCATCTTATCCCAACTAGGAATACACATTTAGTGCACTGGCTGAGATATTGAGGACACAGGTTTGATTCTAAGGCAAGGAGCAGCTCTTGTCAAAGGATTGTGGGAATATGTAGGCATACATACACTCCTGGAAATTGAAATAAGAACACCATGAATTCATTGTACCAGGAATGGGAAACTTTATATACACATTCCTGGGGTCAGATACAACACATGATCACACAGACAGAACCATAGGCACATAGACACAGGCAACAGAGCATGCACAATGTCGGCACTAGTACCGTTTATATCCTCCTTTCGCAGCAATGCAGGCTGCAATTCTCCCATGGAGACGATCGTAGAGGTGCTGGATGTAGTCCTGTGGAACGGCATGCCAAGCCATTTCCACCTGGCGCCTCAGCTGGACCAGCGTTCGTGCTGGACGTACAGACCGCATGAGACGACGTTTCATCCAGTCCCAAACATGTTCGATGGGGGACAGATCCGGAGATCTCGCTGGCCAGGGTAGTTGACTTACACCTTCTAGAGCACGTTGGGTGACACAGGATACATGTGAACGTGCATTGTCCTGTTGGAACAGCATGTTCCCTTGCCGGTCTAGGAATGGTAGAACGATGGGTTCGATGACGGTTTGAATGTACCGTGCACTGTTCAGTGTCCCCTCGACGATCACCAGAGGTGTACGGCCAGTGTAGGAGATCACTCGCCACACCATGATGCCGGGTGTTGGCCCTGTGTGCCTCGGTCGTATGCAGTCCTGATTGTGGCGCTCACCTGCACGGCGCCAAACACGCATACGACCATCATTGGCACCAAGGCAGAAGCGACTCTCATCACTGAAGATGACACGTATCCATTCGTCCCTCCATACACGCCTGTCGCGACACCACTGGAGGCGGGCTGCACGATGTTGGGGCGTGAGCGGAAGACGACCTAACGGCGTGCGGGAGACGGTTGCGAATGGTCCTCTCTGATACCCCAGGAGCAACAGTGTTCCTAATTTGCCGGGAAGTGGCGGTGCGGTCCCCTACGGCACTGCGTAGGATGCGACGGTCTTGGCGTGCGTCCATGCGTCACTGCTGTCCGGACCCAGGTCGATGGGCACGTGCACCTTCTGCCAACCACTGGCGACAACATCGATGTACTGTGGAGACCTCGCGCCCCACATGTTGAGCAATTCGGCGGTACGTCCACACGGCCTCCCGCATGCCCACTATACGTCCTCGCTCAAAGTCCGTCAACTGCACATACGGTTCACGTACACACTGTCGTGGCATGCTACCAGTGTTAAAGACTGAGATGGAGCTCCGTATGCTACGGCAAACTGGCTGACACTGACTGCTGTGGTGCCCAACCGCTGCGCAGCTAGTGCCCTTCGACGGCCAACACTGCTGTTCCTGGTGTGTCCGCTGTGCCGTGCGTTTGATCATTGCTTGTACAGCCCTCTTGTAGTGTCCGGAGCAAGTATTGTGGGTCTTACACACCGGCGTCAATGTGTTCTTATTTCAATTTCCAGGAGTGTAGAAACAAACATCAGAACTTGAATTACAAGATCCGCACAGCAGGAGTTGAATGCTAGACTGTTCAGAGTACAGTTTTTTAATAGGAAAGTAATGAAACAAAAGAATAAAGGGTTAGGCTAGGGGAGTATAGAAGCTACTTCTTCAATGTCAGGGTTCAACAGTTAACAGTACTTGCACCAGCTTGCACTACGGTGCAACGGTGCATGTGGCTGAAGGCAGTGTCGATGGCAGACTGGACACTGGCTAGCTACTGCAGCTGTGTTTTATAAACAGCCCAAACAGATAAGCCTTGTTGAAATGCACAGCATTCGTTGCTATGCTTAGCAGTACTTGCTATTATGGTTAGGTATTCGGGAGAGGACTATGACCAGTTGGTTCCTTGGATTCAAATTATCAATTCACATTGCATGTGCTTTGACTGCTAAGTGTCTTTGAGGTTACATAAAGGCTTCGTTTGTTATTACAGCAGCTGCTGTCTATTAATTAATGTGCTTGTAGGTGGCTCAATATAACGAGTCCTTTATCTGGTGTGTGACATCTGCGTCAGCTTGCTTGTCACCAAGAGCTAGACTCTAACTTTACGAAATGCTTGACACTTTCATATAGTGATTGAAATGTATCAAATTTTAGTTTTTAAACAATATACCCTGGGTATATGACACCTCTCTCCACCGGGAAAATTGATGCAACTCACTTCGTTGCAGCAATTTTGCTGCGGTGGATCTGACTTTCTTACCTTTTTCATGACCACATTAGACAAAACATATTCATCAAAACATTTTATTTAAAACAATCTTATCTACTTACCACTTTTAGAAGTGACATTTTTCAAATTGTTATACTTTTACAATTGTTCATAATTATCTTATTCTTCCATATATCTAAATTTTACAATTGGTCTTAATTCTATTAAAAAATTTCTTTTATACAGCACTTACAATTATTTTATTGATTACATAGGCTACATTTGCCATAGTACTTGCTTTGATTACATTTCTTATTTTTATTAACTTTATAACATGTATTACATTGAGTACAATTCTTACAATGTGAATATTTCTTACATTGATTACATAAACTAATCACATTACAAATATCATAAGAAAGCTGAAAAAACATTAAGGGGCTGGTGTAGATATTATTAATACAGATATCTTAAAGGTAGCTGGCTGTGATATTGTATCTTATTTTGAAATATTGTTTAACTTGAGTCTGGATAATTGTTGCCTTCCAGAGGACTGGAAAAGTGCGATAGTAGTGCTGGTACATAAAGTAGGAGTGAGAAATAGAGTCGAAAATTATAGGCCAATCAGTTTGACTTCAGTGGTAGGTAAATTAATGGAGAGATTAATATGCAATCACATCAGAAATATATGTGAGGAGTGTAAGTGGTTTTCAAGTAGGCAATATGGCTTTAGGCAAGGATATTCATGTGGGATATATGTAAGATATTTCCGGTCAAATTGATAGTTTAGCACTAGATTTTTCAAAGGCTTTTGACAGAGTGAACCGTAAAATGGTAGTAGATAAGGTAAAAACTATTGGAGTGGGTGAGAAAGTGATTTGTTGGGTAGAAGAATTTTTAAAAGGTAAAAAACAGAAACTTATGGTAGGAAATGCAGTATCAATAGAAGATATTCATTATTCTAATGAATAATTGTGCTGATTGTTTACTATCAGAAATTAGATTGTTTGCAGATGACATAATGCTATATAAAAGGATCAAAATGGTAGAGGACTCAAACATTTGCAGGATGATCTGGACAAGATATCTAGTTGGGTTGGTAAACATTGGATGAAGATAAATACAAAGAAGAGTCAGCTTATAAGATACACAAATAAAAAACTAAAGGTTGATTATGATTATAAGGTGGGGAAAGAATTGCTTGTTGAAGACTTGAAATGTAAATATCTTGGCATTACATTTGATAATAAGCTTAACTTGGCAGGACACATTGGACAGGTAGTAGGAAAAGGTTTCAAAATTCTGTACTTGTTGGAGAGAGTGATGAGAGGATGTACGAGAGAGAAGTAAAGGAATTGGGTTACCAAACTTTTGCCAGACCATTGCTTGATTATGGTAATGTAGTATGGGACTCACATTTTGACTATCAAATACAGGATTTGAAGAGGGTGTAAAAAACGGCTGCTAGATTTGTTTCTGGAAATTATCGCAGAATGCAAACAGTAATTGATATGATAAAAGAGCTGGGATGGGATTCACTGCAAGACAGGAGGAGGTAGAAAAGAGTCATTGGAGTGTGCAAGGCATATATTGGTGATGAGGCATGGAAAGGTATTGGTGATCGGTGTAAGAATGGAAAGTAGTGCAGGAAAGGGAATAGATGACCACGACCACAAGTTGGCACTCGATTTCAGCAATGGGGTTGTGGGAAGATTTTTATTTTTTGGGTAGGGGTGTCAGGGATTGGAATAAGTTGCTGGAGGAAGTGATGAATAATTTACCAAAAATGATGAAAGAATTTAAAGTTAAAATTTGTAGAGGGCAAATGTAGGCGGGTGTAGGAAAGGGGATGATTGGTGTGTAGGAAAAAATCCACTGGAGTACGCACTCCATTGCAATTTAAATTAAATATTTATATTTATATCATATTTTATCTTTTGTTACATTGTTAAGCTACTGTCTTTTCTGCCTCTCGAACACCTGCAATGTCAACGTTTTCCTCCTAACCTTTGTACCTCTGGTAAAAATGATTCTTTCATCTTCTACTGTGATCTTTGACCAACAGATAGTTGAGACTCCTTACAATCATTTACAATAGTGGTTCTGACACATACTTTCCCAAAACAGTCTTCATCCATACATTTCTTTGTTGATCTGTTACACTCCCCACTACATCTGCAGTATCGACAACAACAATAAATTATTAAGACAAGTAGCACTATATACAGTGCTGCCAGCCTCTTGCCTTTGAATATCCGTAGATGGCCGCTAAAATTTCCGTAGATTGGGTACAAAAATCCGGAGACTCACTAACTAAAAGTCTAAAACAACAATTATTGATGAGAGAGTCAAAATTAAGAATACCTTTTATTTCAAGGTCTTTAAAATTCGAAATACAAAATAATATTCTACTTTGAAAGTAAGAAATATCTTTGAACATCTACATCTACATGTTTTATACATTGTCACTTTCTTCGCTGCTGCTGCTGTGCCTACCCTTTTTTTTTGAGAGGGAGGAGGGTGGGACTATACATTATCTATCTTCTTTTTTGACATTAAATTTAGCATATTTTCGGTAACAGGAAATGTTAAATATTGCGAACACTTTGACTTTCGGATATATTGGTTAATCCTTCTCTTAAGGCACTTCTCTGTAAGCCGAGCCATAGAGTGTGCGCCGATAGTTCTGTATTACGTATGGTCTTTGAAGATCTATAAAATCTATAATCAAACAAAATATGAGCTTTCTTTCAATCGTTGGTTCACACGAGCGGTTGCAAGGAAACGATTAACAATTATTGACAATTCTGTAATGCATTAACACTATATGCTCAAAGTTTAACAGAACACCAATATAAGGAAAAATCAACAAATAATAAAAAATAGCAAAACTAATTTGAGATCATCCAGTTGCATTGCCACATATTCTTTTTCTTATTATTTACAAAACAACAATCTATATCTATGTTCAGAATAACATCCTTGCTTGAGACTTTGCTACTTATTACAGATTCAGATTGAATGAAAATTTGTTAGGATCCAAGCTGCATACCGGGGTTAGTATCGGCTTGTCCACCTAAGCTTGAAGTCATCCAAAAAGTTGTCAAAGTTCGTAAAAAGTTCTATAACCATGTTAAACCTTGTAGAATGCTAACTGTAAAGATGACCACAGTCGCCACTTACAGATTAACCTCCTGTAAAAAAGGTACTAAAGTAGAAATAAAAGTCTGAATCCGGATAACTGAATTATATATTCTCAAAATTTTGCACAGAATTTACAAAAGTCACAGTTAGCAATGGCAATCGGAGAAAATCATTTGCCGAAGATCACAGGTCGTGAAACAGAACAGACCGCACCACCCCAAATGAATTTGAAATCTATTATAAAAACATGTCGGAAAGTTTTAGAATGTTACGTTGGTCATGCCGGTTTTAAAATGGCGCCGGTCGGCCTTTATGCTCCAAGCCGATCTTCCCATAAACCACCGCGCGCTTGAGCCGGTCTTGTTGAACTCGTCTAGCAGAGCTCAACGTTTTACCCCGACAAAATACTTCAGCCAACTGTATAAAAAATGGCGGCCGGGTCCCTTTTGTCAAACTGACCTACTGACCTAGACAATAGTCTATCTGGAAAAAGAATCTGTCAACTGAGTGCTACCGGAAAATCACAAGATGAAGAGCATAACAAGACAAGTGTAGTGGTGTGATTGGTTACGGTTTTAAAGCTTCCAGACCGGTGAAAATGAATTTTGAAGTTTAGTTAATTTAAAAGCATATTTGTTTTGCGTATTGCGATACGTCATCACACATCACAGGAAAAATGCGACACCTCAAAGCCTTGAAATTTCAAGTTAATATTATTTTCAAAGTGTTCCCCAGCCTTTGCCGAGTCCAAAGGTGTAAAAATCTTTTGAATCGGTTACGGCTATCAGAAGTTATAGAATTTCTAAATTTTACTGTTTTCTGTTGTGCAACCGAATATTTCGCTTTTTATTTAAAGCCGGTTGTGTCCTGGAACTAAATTTAAATTGAACCTTTATTTATTTTAAGTACTTTAGAAAAGTTTTTTGTTTGTGAAATATGTTAGTTAGTGAGTTATTGAATTTTAAAAGTTCGTTTCTACGACGCCATCACCAAGTTGGCTGTTATTTACTTATATTTTCTTTTTATTAGTTGATGGTTATCAGAAACTTAAAGAATATTAACTGGCCGGTTATTTTGCTTAGTTACCTTTACTTTTAAACCTCTGAAGCTGTTTAGCTGTGCTGAAATTAAATATTGAACAATCTATGAGGTGATACTTTCAAAAATCATATTTACTGCTTTAAATTGGTCTGGAACTGCGAGTTATTAGTGAATTTAATATAAAAGGTGAAATTCTAATTATTAAAGTGCTTTACAGTGTTTAATTCAGTGCAATATTAGTGTTATGGTTGTATAAACAAACCTGTGTTTTCTACTTCAGGATTATTATGGATTACGCTCATTTAGGTAAGTTTATGGTTTATATTTTACTAGAAACTTCTTATTTATGGTTGCTATGTGTTGTTTATCTACTTTTCTGAACTTAAAGTGTTGTTATTTCGGTTTCAACTATGGTATCTTGTACTGACGTTAACCTCAAACTTTGCCGGTTTTTGACTGAATATTGAAAATAGAGAGTAAGGTAGCTTACAAATTCTTGTTCCATATCCCTTGCACTGAGTATAGAATTTTATTTTACCTAAACCTTGTAAACCCTGTGGGGGCACCTCATCTATACTGAACTGTTATACCTTCTTCTCTTGGAATCAAATACAACCATTCATTGTGCCAAAACTGTGTCCATAGGCTTTGGTTTAAGTATACAACTTTTTTTATACAATCAACTGGTATTTCTCTGCCTGGTTGCAACAGAATTAATGATATTCATTCTGTACATTATATATGTGTACTTTCAATTTGATTTCAGTATGAAACACCCTTTTTTATTATAGGTGATTATTATTATTTTCATTCTCTTTCAGGCTCATCTGTACTTAAATAACCAAAGTGCTTGTGTGAGGCCCAATTTTTTAGTTCCTCATGAAGGTAGTGGAGATGTGACATACTCTCAGATCTCAGGTAGGAATCATTTTTAGTCTAAGAAATCAACAAAATTGTAAAATTAACAGAAATATCTCATGAAGTATGTGAACAAAATTATATGTAAGCTTTCAATTTAATTTAACTTAATCAATAAATTAGTGTATAATGGTCTTACTTAGATTGAACAAGGAAGCAGAAGGTAAACCTAACACTTAGACCAAAACTGTAGGCAACAGAGTTGCAACAAGAATAACATAATTTCAGCTTTGGTAAGTGATGGATGTGTTTTACCTTACCTTTTGTTGCATAGAGGTCACTATTTGTGTTTGTATATTTCTTTATTAGTAATCTTTAGTTTAGATGATTCAGCCAGACTATACACTCTATGACAGTGTTGGTACTACTAAATGAAATTATTAGCATTGGATGATGCATGAAACCAAATGCCGCTGAAGTTGTCAGATCCTTTCCTCAGAACTTTATATCATCAGTTTAGTTTTAGCACAACAAAGAATTATAAGGTACTATTTTAAATAAAATTTCACATAGTATCTAGCATAAATTTCTCTTGAGATCTTTCTTCTTTTAAAAGAAAACTGACTCTGATACGAATGCATACCAATATATTTGCGAATTCAGACTTTGATCTAACTTCTCCGATTACAGGTTTCCTTTTCCATGAGATTCTTCAAAAACAAGGTACAATCATACATGATGACTGATTTTATTGTACACAGGGTTGTTTTCTATCCCCCTGCTGCTGGTTTACTTTCCCAGTGAACATGAAAACAAACTGCACGTTCCACTAAGCTGATCTCCAATTTATAAATCTACACTACTAATTCTAATCTATTTTTTGTTCTAATTCAGCATTTTTTTGATACTATAAACATGATATTGATTCTGGACAGTCCTATTCAACTATTCCCCTTTTTAACCTTTTTTTCCAAAGATATTCAGTCCAATTGCTCAAATCTCCAAGCAATGATGTTTTCACTCTAGGAGAAAACAATTATTAATACCTAGTAGTATCAAAAGTTAACTATGCTACATTTCCCCCAAAAGTCTCCTTCTTTTTAGCAATTGGAAATTACAATAAATTTAGGAACATTTTACAGTCATTTATCTTCTCTCCCTTGAGTTTCTAACATATTCATTCATTCTCAAACATACCAAAGATTACAAAAGTGAAGTTACAAAAAGTAAATACAGAAGTTTAAGTTTATGAAACAAATCTCCAATCTGATGTTGCCATTATTATTGGTACTGGTTGGTACTTAATATTGCTTGAATATGGCAATGTAGTATGGGACCCACATTTTTAGTGTCAAATACTGGAGTTGAAGGGGGTGCAAGGGAGGGCTCTAGATTTGTTTCTGAAAATTATCAAAGAATGCAATCAGTAACCGATATGGCAAAAGTGCTGGAATGGGATTCATTGCAAGACAGGAGGAGGGTGAAGAGGATAATGGAAGTGTACAAGGCATATATTGGTGATGAGGCATGGAAAGATATTGGCATAAGAATTAAAAGTAATGAATGGAAGGGAGAAGATGACCATGCCCACACTCGATTTCAGGCACAAGGCTGCAGGAAGATTATCTTTTTTAGGTAACTGGGATTGGAATAAGTTACTAAGAGAAATGAAGAATAATTTTCCAAAAACGTTGAAAGAGTTTAAAGTTAAAATTTGTATAGGGTAAATGTAGGTGGGTGCAGGAAAGGGGAAGATGGGTGTGTAGGGAAATTGCCACCGGAGTGTGCGCTCCATTACAATTTAATTAAATATTAAAATTATTATTATACACACTATTTACAATGGAGATTTTCAAATTATTAACAGAATATAACATTTACAATTGTTCATATGGCGTCTCTTCAAATTACTAATTTACAATGCAAATGAATAAACATACAACCCATGAATAACAATGAAATTGCACTTAAATATTTAATCTCTAGAATCCTTTCAGGTCACCACCATTAGACGTAACATTTGAAGTATAGATTTTTAGACATTGTTTTACCATGCATGATGTGTGATATCGAAAATTGAAGGACTCTCAGTCCACATTTTTCCACAGTTTGTGAACATGCATAAAAAAATAATCACTGTGCAGATCAACTGTGTACCATGAAAGTAAAATGTTTACCAAATAAAATATAAAATGTTAGTTATTGAATGTAGCACAACAAATATAAAAATGCGATATGTAAATGTCGTTTTTTGCCGGTGAATCCGATGTTTGAAGATCTCTCGGGCATACAGTCAGATCAATTGATCATAGTTCAAAGAATATTTGATGGCATAATGAGCCATCATCTTCAGGTTGTGTTTGCTGATTGGTGTGAGGAGCACAGTCTAGGACACGATTGCCAGGTCGGCCTGCTGGTGTGGTATTTATACCCTTTGACCTATCCTCTCCACTCCAATTCTGAGAAACACATCTCACTTTAGGGTCTACGTATACAAGGAAGCCATTGTGATCCAGCTACAGAATAACCTCATCAATAAATACAGTGGATTCCAATTAAGTCAAGCTTGGAACCCAACACTGAAGCGGATCTGCAGACACTAGAGCCAAGGCACAGTGCGCAACAAGGATGGTATGCAGACTGAAGATCACTGCTCGATGCATCGGAACATATCACCCCCACTACCATTATCAGAGTGCTATGGCGGGAGTGGAGGGTATAAATACCGCCCCAGCAGGTCTGGCCTGGCAATCACGAGCTGGACTGTGCTCCTCACACCAGTCAGCAGACGCAACCTGAAGATGATGGCATGTTACGCCGTCAAAAATTCGTTGAACTGTGATCAATTAATTGGGCCATATGCCTAAGAGATCTTCAAGTATAGAAATGTTGTTAGAACACTTTTCTTTTTCTTTTGCCTGAATTTGTTCTTGCTCTGGTTTGTAGATAGTTTCCATATGTTGAATGTGGTTCAGGACTATTGTCCCTATTTCAAGCCCTAAAACAGGGGTCTACCCATATCTGGCTTTCCATTGGAAGTGTACCCATTGGAGTTTCAGTTATTGTTCGACTGCTGTTGTCGTCCGTAGTGGTAACAACTACCCTGTTGGTCTTGTTAGTAATCAATCTGGTAGTTGAGTCGATTACGTGGTTTCCCTCAGTATAGAATTGCCTGGACAGCTATTATTATTATTATATTGTGGCCTATCATGGAATGGAAGACCAGTATTTCTACCAGAGTAAAAGCCTCCCATCTTGGCCATGTTATTTTGTGAATACAAGCTACAGAATCCTCTTGTAGTACTGTGCACATCTACAGGGCGTTTCAAAAAGAATATACGTATTACAAATTATTCTTTTGTCCAAACTATCAATCACTGCGCCCCGGCTCGGCTATTGGAGAAATGAATACATAGTCTAGTTTATTTAATAGCCGCTAGATGTCAGTCGTCTTGTGTTATTCTTGGTAACCGTCATATGTTTAAAATGGCTACTCCACAGCAGAAATCATTTTGTGTTATCGAGTTTGCGAAGTGCAATTCCGTGATTACAGTGCAAAGACGTTTCAGGTTGAGATACCAAATGCATCCTCTGAATGGGTGGAACATTCGTAGATGGTATCGACAGTTTGTAGATACCGGATGTGTATGTAAAGGAAAGAGTCCTGGCCACCCTCATGTTTCTGAAGCACATGTTGAACGAATTCAAACTGCTTTCCAACGTAGTCCTTCAAAATCAACACGTCGTGCCAGTCAGGAGTTAAAACTACCTACAACAACAATTTGGCATGTTTTGAGACGTCGGTTGGTTATGAAGCCGTACAAGTTACAGTTGTTACAAGCTCTGTGTCCTGATGACAAACGGAAATGTGTGGCATTTTGTAACGAGATTAATGATGCTATTGACAATGGTAACACTTTCACACAACACATCATTTTCAGCGATGAAGCGACTTTCCATGTTAGTGGTCAGGTAAACAAACACAATGTTTGGATTTGGGGTCTACAGAACCCACATGCAGTCATTGAACATGTACGAGATTCGCCTAAAGTCAATGTGTTTTGTGCGATCATCTGTATAAGGCCCATTCTTCTTTGATGGAAACACGGTTAACGATCAGCAGTATCTCGCTATGTCACAAAACTGCTTGTTTCCGAGGCTGCACGAAGACAACTTCATTTTTCAACAAGACGGGGCACCCCCTCACTGGGTGTCGTCAAGTGCATGTATATCTGAATGAAACTCTACCGAACCGTTGGATTGGTCGTCAAGGAGCTGGCGACTTAGCATGCATCAGCTGGGCTCCACGGTCACCGGATTTGACACCCTGTGACTTCTTCCTGTGTGGTTTCATTAAAGACAACGTTTATGTACCACCACTCCCACAGAACCTTGAGGACTTGAGGAACCGGATCCGTACTGCCGTAACATCAGTGACGAAGGACATGCTTGCCCGAGTATGGGAGGAATTTGAGTATCGATGTGATATTGTTCATGTGGCTGATGGAGGACATATTGAACATCTGTAATCTGAACTTAAGAGGTTCGTAAATATGTGTGTAAAGTTTCATATTCGTATATCTTACAGTTTAATAAATATATGCATTCGAAATATGTATATTCTTTTTGAAACACCTTGTACTTCCACCAACTGTGTTTGTGCCTCTTCTGTCATGGTAATGTTTAGAAGGGCAAATGACTCTTGAACATGGGTTGCATTCTGATAATTATATCCTGGACTACCTCATCATCAAGTTTTGGATACATCTTTAGAATTCCCATTCCTCCTGTATAAGTGGCTGGTACAAAGCTACACTTGATGATATATTGTTTCTTAGTTGACTAATATTGTTCAAAAAAGGCCTCCATGAATTGTGCGTAGGTCATGTATGCTCTGGGTAATGTGACATTGACCCCACACACAGGCTCCACCAAGAAGATATTAGAATGTGCAATCAATCTTCTCTTTGTCTGTGAATCTTTTAGCTCATAGTATTGCTTTTCACTATTGGTACATCCTTAGTAATGATTCCTGTTGTATGGTTTATTTGTTCTGGGGTAAAGTGTGTGTTGATCTTCTGATAGTGTGAGTCAGCCTTAGTTCTTCCAGTTGCTTCAATATAAAATCCTTCATTTACTGCAGAGGGTGATGAGAGGATGTACCAGAAAAGTTAAATAATTGGGTTACAAAGCTTTGGTCAGACCATTGCTTGGATATGGTGGTGTAATATGGGAACCACATTTTGAGTATCAAATACAGGATTTGGAGGGTGTGCAAAGAAGTGCTGCTAGATTTGTTTGTGGAAATTATCACAGTATCTTATGCAATAAAGGAGCTGGATAGAGAGTCATTGGAAGACAGGAGGAGAGTGAAGAGAGTGCTGGGAGTGTGCAAGGTGTATGTTGGCGATGGGACTTGGGAGGATATTATTTGAAGAATTGTGAATGATGCATCGAAGGGAAGAGATGACCATGACAACAAGCTGCCACTTGATTTCATACATAAGTGAGTTAGAAAATTATCTTTTGTGGGTAAGGGTGACAGAGATCAGAATAAATTAACAAGTAAAGTGATGAATCAGTTACAGTAGCAGATCTAGGGGCAAAAACTTTAAGATTGCCACTCTTTGAACATCATTTTGCCACAACCCCAATTTGTACCTCCTAGATCCGGCTCTGATAATTTACCAAAAATGCTGAAGAAACTTAAAATTAAAATTTGTGAATCACATATGTAGATGGGGAGTGGAATTTAACATTCAAAGCATATCAGATAATTTTAAAAAATGATAAAAAGGGGGTAATTAGATGACTAGGTCATGTGTTCTGTCACATTTAAATCTAATATTAATAGAAATGAGTCATTTTGTTATTTAATTTTTGTGTCTTGTAGTTGCATTCTATTCTTTATGCTTGAAGTTTCTCATTTAAAGCAGACATTTGGCATTCTAGGCATATAGTCATTCAGGATTGCATTTGGGAAGTCAGGCAAGAAATTTTTGTACCTAAATCAGCTAGTAATGTCTGCATTAATATCTGCTGATAAATTATCAATTTGTAGGCTGCCTGTACTCATTATCAAAAGACATGGGAGTGAAAATGGGAGTGCTGCAGGGTAGTGAATTTGGATAGTTGGTATTTGTTATTCTAATTAATGATTGTGTAAATGGTTTCCTGTAAGAAGTTACGTAGTTTGCAGATCACATAACGTTTTATGACAGTATCAAAATGACAGATGACTGTGAAAATATGCATGGTGGTCTGGACAGGATATCTAGCTGGATAGGTAAACATAGGATGAATATAAATGCAAGGAAGATTCAGCTTATTAGGTATACAGATGTTTTATCATGATTATAAGGTGGAGAAGGAATTGCTTGTTGAGGATTTGAAATGTAAATTACTTGGTATAACATTTGATAACAAACTCAACTGGGTAAGACACATTGGACAGATAGTAGGAAAGAGTTTCAAAAACATTGGAGAGAGTGATGAGGGATGGAATTGGGTTAGAACATTTTGGTCAGACTATTACTTGAATGTATGAAACCCACATTTTGGGTTTTAAATACAGTAATAAGGGGCGTTCAGAAAAAAGCTCTGAAAATGACCACAGAATACAGTCAGTAACTGATATGATAAAGGAGCTGGGATGGGGATTCATTGGAATACAGGAGGGGGCTGAAAATTCAAGAAAGTGTACAAGGTGTACGAGGTCTGTCCCAAAATTAGCACCACATTGTGGGTATGATTGTCAACAGTAAAGCTTCATGAACTAGACCATCAAAATGATGAAGACGGCATTTAGGGCCAAGTGTATGATCATAACACAAATAAAAGAATGGTATATGTGGTTCAGAGATGGCGATACATCTGTTGATAGTGACATACGCTCTCGGGCCTTTGCCAACAAAAACACCGGATAATATCAAATGTGTGTGGCAAGAGCGAAGCAGATCTGCACAACAGGGTGTAGAGGGCACAAGTGGCACCAGTCGGGCACCACAGCAGACCGTAGATTAAGCCAGCGCTCCTGTCCAATCAGAGCAAGCGGGCCTACCAGCATCGTGGACTGCCAGCATACTGGGGCGGTCGGGATCTGGCGTTGTAGTGAGCCCAAGATTTTGCATGCCATTCCTAACTGTATAAAGGAAGTTTGATAGGAGGCTAAGCCAGTCTAGGTGGCGACAGTCAGCTTCCAACAGCTAGAAGACATTTAAGGAGCAAAACTGCATATCAGGGTGGGATATCAGCCTCACACTCCTCAACTAACAATCTCACTTCTTACAAAATTCTTCACCTCGAAAATAGTCTTCTAAGAGTTCACAAATTGTAGACCGTAAAATGCCTTAGGAATTTAATCAATTGTTAATTAAGTCGGCTGCCACTCCCATAAGAACCTTTTGGGAGAAAAGGAAATGAGTTCAACTAATAAAATTCACTGTTAAGTTCCACTACTGTTATATTCTGAAAATTAGACAAGGAAATTCAGTACAGTTGATTTTCGGCTATCAGAAACACTTTTCCTGAAAAAACAATTTAAAGTTATTTAGTCATTGTTAGGTTGTCTTCGACACTTCAACTCAAACATGGCTTTGTTTTAAACATGCTTAATATCACATGTTCAAGGTAAAGTCTCAGGCTGCTAGTACAAGTAGCGCAGTCCCAATGTTCCGGTGGCAACTGGCGCAAGAGTCCGCTCTAGCTCGTTATATAGGTCGTAGTATTCTCACGCATCACATGACTTGCCAGAAAATAGTGTCTTTAAACCTCCTTTCACCAAGGCTTCAGCTTTTAGTATGATTTAGTACTGGGGATTTTAAGCACTTTTCCCTCTTTGTGTTTTCTCGAAAAGTTAACAGATTAGCCGTAATTAATTTTCTTCTAAAACCATGTGTCACCTCGACTCCCCCGCAACGTCTAGATTTGTGGTGAATACCCAAGGTTCCAAAACAGCCACCACGTCTGAAATTCCACGAAACCCATATGTTTCCTTGAATTGTGCCTAAAGTAAAACTCATATCTCGAAATAAAAATTTGTTTAATGTTCCTTGTTCTTGGATACATATTTTAAAAGTATCCCCGATCATGTACCGTGTCTGGTTGAGCTGTAAAAAAAATTATTTGTGTTTCCAAAGTGTGTTTAGAGATGCAGTGTTATTTCAAAATTACTATCCCACTTCATCCTCTGCTCAGAATTGCTTTAAAAGTTTCCCATGTTGTTCAGAAAGGGTGGAAGTTAAGGGAAAAGTGTTGTTTATGTTCGACATATGTTTAAAAGTGTTGATTATTATCTTTAGAAGTTGCCGGATACTTAAAATTTTATGTATTCACTTTATAAACAGCTTTAGATGGAGTGTTTCGTTTGAAATTCTACTGAATTCTGTTTCTATGAATTTATTATTATTTTTATCGTTCTTTACCTTGTTAAAAAATGTGTGTAAATACCGATTTTATCTCAAAATGCAAATTGATTATTAAAAAGCTGGATTATGACTGATTTCACTAATTTTGGTAATTTTAAAGATTATTTACCATTCTTAAATGTTTGATTATGGCTATTATTATATGTTTAGGTACTTTTCTGTCTTTGAAATGCTTTAAATGCGGAGTTAGCTGTGGTATCGCCTACTTCATGATTGCTAATCCCCATACCTATGACAATAATGTTAATAATTCTGCAATCTTTGGAGAGTTTACTCCCTCCCCCTTGATGCTATCTGTCTAAAAGTGTAGAATTTACTGAAATTCTAGGGTGCTTACAACCTGATTAAGACAGCAGAGCTAGCTGCTGAAACTTTGTGTTTATACAACACCATCCGTCTGTACACCCGAGAGGATTTCATAACTTAAGTTTCTTCCATTAATGCCTCATTACTGATAGATAAAAGAAGTTCTGAGGTAATGCTGCACCACATTAAAGCTGAAAATAAACCATAAATTATGAAGTCATAAGAAAAATTGATGATTGCTGTTCATGCCTTCAAACAGTTATAATTTCCTGCCACATGGAAAAGTTTTAATTGGTAAAGATCATTCCCTGCTCATTCAGAATGATTAAAAATAAAAAGTGATATTGCATATGCAATTTTGAACCTTTTTTACATGAAAATGCATCATGGAATAATGGTTTACAGAATTAACTTAGATCACTTGATGTAACGAGTATAGTTAAAGGGCAAATATTTCTCACTTTGAATCAATAGTCAAATTATATATAGTAAACAATGAAATCAAAGGCACTAAGTAGTGAAAAGGAATTAAATTAGGTTATGGAAATGAGCTACCATCGAAATTTTTTGAAATAAGGTCTTTAAATATATATGAATCTATTGAGCTATTGTACCGGGTGAGGGTGGAAGATATTATCTGAAATTAAGGCCTGGGGGATGTCTAGTATGCAGGATAGGCCAATTCCCACCGGCGGAGTTCAGATTGGGAGGTAGTATCTGGAAGTACTCTAATGGCTCTGACTGTGAAGCAGTTATTAAGGTCACGGGTGTTGTGAGTACTGGCATGGTCACCAACAGGGAGGTCTAGGTTTAGGGAGTAAACTGTTTGTCAGGTGAGCTGGTATATGAGATGGGTTGTTGTGCAAGTGACATGACCTATGATGGGGTAGGTTTTACCAGTAGTAGGGTTGCAATATATATATATGTTTATTGTTTTTTCTAACCAAACTGCAGAAAAAAAATTTCCCTACCCTGATTAACTTGAGTGACGTATGTGCAATTGTGAACAAAGCACCAGAGTGGGATAAAATGAATTCTACCATTTTCATGTGGTATGTAATGCCTCCATGTGTAGAAACATTGATTAAATATAATAAAAAAATATGATTTTGAACATACTGCTTGCAGCAACGGTAAATAGTTGAACAGATGTACAGTACAGCCAACCAGTTGCATCGATAATTCTAATAGTCTTTACCGGTTTCGACCAACATAAGCTGGTCTTCTTCAGAAGCACCTACTATCATGCTATAAAAGAGAGTAAAAACTCTTGTCATTTTCAAGGTATAATCCCTTATGTCATATTAAAATCAAGATAAAAACCATCAAAATACAATATTTACCGTACCTAGTGGGCGGAGATGAACATGTGCTTGTACAAGCACATTGCGTCAACTGACTAATCTGTTGTAAACATTCTACTAGGAAGACTTTATAGGAGGTGCTACATGCGGGTGCATTCACGCAAACAAGGATCGATTTCGTGAACTTAACTATCGATAATTAGAATAAGATTTAAAATCGAATACATGGCAACAACATACGTAACTCTACATTTGCTGAACACTTACACAAGACAAACCATGTCCCCAGAGCTTTAAAAGACACCATAATTTTGCATAAAGAGATCAAAGGACGTAAAATGGACTTATTTGAAGAACTAGAAATTTTTAAACATTTAGAAAAAAAATGACAATAATATGTTAAACGATCAGTTGCAACTCGCGAACAGACGATTCTTTGAAGGCTTCAGACCTATACTTATTAACAAGTAATTGATGTTATTCTCCTCAGAAAACCTATAAAATGGCTTGTTACATTTAAGCGATATAAAATATTATATAGTTATGTAAAACATGTACTTGTTACCAAGTCTAACACAATGTATTCGATTTTAAATCTTATTCTAATTATCGATAGTTAAGTTCACGAAATCGATCCTTGTTTGCGTGAATGCGCCCGCATGTAGCGCCTCCTATAAAGTCTTCCTAGTAGAATGTTTACAACAGATTAGTCAGTTGACGCAGTGTGCTTGGTACAAGCACATGTTCATCTCCGCCCACTAGGTACGGTAAATATTGTATTTTGATGGTTTTTATCTTGATTTTAATATGACATAAGGGATTATACCTTGAAAATGACAAGAGTTTTTACTCTCTTTTATAGCATGATAGTAGGTGCTTCTGAAGAAGACCAGCTTATGTTGGTCGAAACCGGTAAAGACTATTAGAATTATCGATGCAACTGGTTGGCTGTACTGTACATCTGTTCATAAAAAAATATGTTCTAAACAAGTGAAACATGGTAAAAGTGGATAAAACTCTCTTGACAGAATCCAGCACATTTACTTATTTCTACAAAAACTTCACGTTATTTTTGCAATAAACCACATTAATGTGAGTATTTACTTAATATTTTATCATGTTCAGTAAACTGCATACCTTAATTTTTTATGTTGTTACAATTTATTTATAAATAGACATTTGAGTTTATGACAGTGGAGGTTACGAATCATGTATTCCTATAGACACAACAGTTTATCACCTGTCGAAAGTAGACCAATAGCTCTTCATGGTTTAAGTGGTCTGAACTACATAATGCACCTAGAAAATTAATAAGGTTTTCCAAGATTATCAATTCTTTGGTAATGTCACTACTGTTAGAGATGCCATTCATCATTAACAATGTCTGCCATTGTTTTAATAAATTCTTACCTCTACCTCTTTCTTTGCTTATGTGAACAATAAATAGGCAATATGTTCAACATAAGAACTGTCCTTGCTGATATTCCTCCTATAAAACAAATTTTAGGTTGTAATAGCAACTTCTACTAGGGTATAAGTTTCTGAAATGTATTCTCAAAATAATCCGAGATCTGGTAAACATTTTTGGGCAGGTTTTTTTAGGCTTGGTGAAAATTTGTATAACACTTCTTTTGAAATTTATAAGTACAAAATCAAAGACCTGGCTGGTGGGAAATGGGGCTTTGCCAAATTGTTAAATTTGTAACATTTTCTTTCAAAATTGTGTTTAAAAAATATTTTATTTGAGGCATGCTGAGGGTTTCACAGAATAATATTTACAGTTAAAAAAAATATTTTTGAGAAGACCAACTAAAAGCCTAATATTCAACTTCTCTTAATTATATGATGACAACTGGACCCTTCAGCACAAAACTGTAATTTCAATTTTTGAGTAGGCATACTTTTAGGAAAGTTTTGACATTCTGGACTGCTGCTGAGCAGAAATCACTGTTTGATATCAAAAACATTCTCAGCATCATCACATTAATTTTGGGTATATTAAAGCTGTTTGCTTGGGTAAATCCAGGTTCTGTTGCAAATATTATTTGTTTTATCGATTGGTAACCAAAAATGAATTAGGGACTGATTTAAAACTTTGAATAAATGACACAATACTGTTGACATGTGCTAAATATATGGGATCAAAATTGAAGCTTTCAAAGGACTAGTTCCCTAGGCATGCAGGAAAGTTCACATTGGTATTGTATTGTTAAAGAAAGCTGTTAGCATAAGCAAACAGAAAGTTTCCCCTCCCCTCCCCCCCCCCAAAATTAAAGTCAGAAAAAAATAAAATTAAGATAGAAAAAGTAAGGAATAGCAAAAAATCAATAGTATTTTTAACTTCAGGAATGGATTCAAAATATATAAGCTATTTTTCCACACTTACTGTTAGACAGGACACAAAAAGGACACGTATAACTTTCTCAAGACAGTACAGAATAAAATGGAATAAATTCAAATGAAACTAGAGAACTTAAAGAATGTGTAGATCAAAATAAGCTAAGCAACAAATAGCTTAATGAAAATTCAGATCAGACCAAGAACGTACTTTCTTTGCTTCTTTCTTAGTGGTAAAATAGGAATAAATGCAAATTAAATGATAATGATATTTAATTAAATTATGATGGAGCACACGCTCCAATGGCAATATCCCTACACAACCATCTTCCCCTTTCCCTGCACCCACCTACATATCCCCTCTGCAAATTTTAGCTTTAAATTGTTTCAACATTTTCGATAAATTATTCATCATTTCACTTTGAAACTTATTCGAATCCCTGACACCCTTAGCCTTAAAAGAGAATCTTCCTACACCCTTGTGCCTGAAATCAAGTGCCAGCTTGTGGTCATGATCATCTTTTCCCTTCCAAGCATAACTTTTAATTCTTACACCAATATCTTTCCATGCCTCATCACCAATATATGCCTTATACACTCTCATGACCCTCTTCATCCTCCTCCTGTCTTCCAATGAATCCCATTCCAACTCCTTTATCATACCTGTTACTGATTGCATTCTGTGGTAATTTCCAGAAACAAATCTAGCAGCCATTTTTTCAACCCTCTCCAACTCCTGTATTTGATATGCAAAATGTGGGTCCCATACTACACCACCATATTCAAGCAATGGTCTGGCAAAAGTTTTGTAACCCAATTCCTTCACTTCTCTCTCATACATCCTCTCATCATTCTCTCCAACAAGTACAGAATTTTGAAACCTTTTCCTACTACCTGTCCAATGTGTCCAACCAAGTTAAGCTTATTATCAAATGCCAAGATATTTATATTTCAAGCCTTCAACAAGCAATTCTTTCCCCACCTTATAATCATAATCAACCTTTAGTTTTTTATTTGTGTATCTTATAAGCTGACTCTTCTTTGCATTTATCTTCATCCCATGTTTACCAACCCAACTAGATATCCTGTCCAGATCACCCTGCAGCTGTTTAAGAGTCCTCTACCGTTTTGAATTGCAAACAATCTAATTTCTGATAGTAAACAATCATCACAATTATTCATTAGAATAATGACTAGCAATGGTCCCAATATGCTACCCTGTGGCACTCCCATTTTTACTACCACTTCTTTTGATACTGCATTTCCTACCCTAACTTTCTTTTTTCTTCCTTTCAAAAATTCTTCTACCCAGTAAATCTCTTTCACATCTTCTCCAATAGTTTTTACCTTATTTACTACCATTTTATGGCCCACTCTGTCAATAGCTGTTGAAAGATCTAGTGCTACACTATCAATTTGGCCTCCCTTGTTCATTTCATCTGAAATATCTTGCATATATCCCACCAACTGAGATTCACATGAATATGCTTTCCTAATGCCATGTTGCCTACCTGAAAACCACTTACGCTCTTCACATATATTTCTGATGTGGTTGCATATCAATCTTTCCATTAATTTACCTACCACTGACGTCAAAGTGTTTGGTCTATAGTTTTTGACACTATTTCTCATCTCTCCTTTATGTACCAGCACTACTACGCACTTTTCCAGTCCTCTGGTAAGCAGCAGCTATCCAGACTCAGTTTAATAATATTTCAACATAAGGTACACTGTCACAGAGAGCTACCTTTAAGATATCTGTATTAATATTATTTACACCAGCCCCTTTATAGTTTTTCAGCTTTCTTATTTCCTTCATGATATCCTCAGGATGAGTTTCAAATCTTTAGACCTGTTCATTCCTGTGTTGTTGAGCTCATTCTCGGAGTTTGACCGTGCCGTTTCTGATTAATTGTTCCTAATGCTCTCACTAAAACAGATACTTAAAATCTCTGCCTTTTTCAAATCCTTAGTAACTTGTTCTCCATTCTTATCTATAAGCATCTCAACACACTCCCTTCCCCTCAGTTTTCTAACATAGCCATAGAATTTTGTCGATGGATTAGTCAATAATCCACCTGTACTAACAAACCCATCTATAGCCACCTTCTTAGCTAATATTAAGTCCTTGTTTAGTTGTTTTAAATACTCCCTACTATCCTGCTGTCTCTTAACTCTGGTATGTTCTCTTCTTACCAACCTCTTTAACGTCCTCACCTCCCTATTATAGTACACAGGTTCTCTAATTATCTTTATTTTCTGTTTTGGAATAAATTTTTCTTCAAGTTCGAAATTTGTGCCTTTTTATAACTGTATCTATTTCCCCCTTCTATTTTGGCTGCTGGTTTGCTGAATCCTGCAATATCCATCAGAACTGCTTGATGATCACTTATTCCCTCTGTTACTTGACACCCCAAAAAGTTATCATCTGGCTTTATTAGGAATATATCCAAAATATTTTGTCCCCTAGTGTTCTGCTCTTCCACTTGTGTAAATCCTCCTTCCCTTATCAGGGTATTTGCAAATCTCTGTTCCCGTGTGTTATTAACCTTATTTCGTACCCAGTTTACACCTGGTAAATTTAAATACCCAGCGATAATGACCATTCTATTCTCACCTCTGAAATCTGAGTATGAATTTAATTTGTTCTCAAGAGCCTCATCTTCATCTGTCATTCTTACACTGCTGTAAGCAGCTAACACCCTGATTTTTTATTTTCTATTACCCTAAAAATCTATCCCAAGTAACTCATGGTCATGATCTATGAACACCAGTGAACTGTGGTAGTTTTTGGTAGCTAGTATAAAAACTCCTCCACCAATTGCTCCTCTATCTCTGTGGTACACTCTGTAATCATCAGGAAAAACCTCACAGTCTAGGTACTTCTTCTTTTAACAGACTCTGTACCCCAATTATTACTTGTGGTTCGTGTATCTCTATTAATTTTCCAAATTCAATTACTTTATTCATTATACTTCTACAGTTCCCCAGTAACACCCTTGTTACTGGCTTTATATTTTCAGCATTAACCTCCTCTTTCCCAGTTTTACCCCAGTCAGTTATTATTTCAGCAACGTCATCCATTTCTTTAACATCTGTGATTTTTCCCAATGTGGATCTAAAATCAGTATCACTTTGATCATCTATTTCCATCCCTTCACCAGCAGCCCCTAACATAAAAAAGGCATAGTCCTGACCGCATCATCACTGGAAATGGGCTACTTACTGCTTTAGCTAACAACTCAGAAAGTACCCCGTTGCCCCTACAATTTAGGTGTAGGCCATGCCTAGTGAAACCCCACCTACCAATGGTGTTCACAGGCACAACCCCCAACACAGAACTAATGCCTTTCCCAAATACCACTTCTGTTTCCACATTTACCTGCCTCACAGCATTGTTCAATTGTGGCCGGTCATGGCGACTTAAGACCTGCATGAGTTCCACCATGGTATGCCGTGCCTCCTTCACCACCTTCCTCAGGTCACTTGCATTTCTGTCAATACTATTCCCTGCACCTCCCACTACCACTACTCTATCGTCCTTGGTGAAACTCCTATAAAGTGAACCTATATCCTCTTTTACCTGACCTAAGGTTGCACTAGGTTTAAAAAAACTTGTGACCTGATAACCTGTACCTAACTGATCCTGCAGAAGAGGGCCTATACCTCTCCCAAGGCTACTACCTAGCAGCAGAACCGTTTTTTTTCCTATTCTTGCCTTGCAGGCCCTTATTCCTAAAGGCCTGCTGCATCTTACCTACTCCTGCATTTACATGAGGCTCTTCTCCTCCTGACTCTGGCAACAGGTCAGACTTATTTTTCCCCACAATTTGTAAAATTTCTGGCTTAACCATATTTCTTCTATGACCTGTTACCAGCTCCCAACCATCCTAAACTTCCTCCAACCCATTATGTTTACTTTCTGCCTCTAGAGCATGAGTCCCGGCAAGCTCAGCCCCCACAGGCTGTGCTTCCGCAGGCTGAGCCTCCGGAATAGGAAATAAGATATCACAATTAACTCCTTTTAAGATTGTAATATGTAAGTTCGGGAGAAAATTGATTGAAGATAAAGGCCCATAGTAATTGTTCATTTTTCATTTGCAGTTTGAGTTAGATTAACAATTGTAATACAAAATACTTGAAGGAAATAAGATAAAGAAAGATATTAGGGACAAAGAAGTAATAAAAGTACTACTAATATCAGAAATTAAGAGAGATAAGCTAAATCAAAAGTCCATAACATGTGCCAACTTCAAAGCCAAATTACAGAAAAGGTAGGAATTTTTTGGAAAAAGTCATGACAATAGAAAAAGTTTATTTAGTTAACATCAGCCAATAGCCAAAGTTTCAGGGCCATTCACGAAAGAATTAGTCTGACTGTAAAATTTGGAGGTTCCCATAATAACAAGACCACCAGCTGAATACAAATAAAGTAGCAAAGTTTAATCTAGCACACATCTGGAGCATTTATGATGATATAAAATCCTAAGATAATTTATAAAACAATTTAACAAAGCTTAAAAATCCGAAATTTTCAGTAAAGGAAAAGACTGTAAAATTAGGGTACATATTTATACTCGTTCTGGCCACAGCCATCACAGATGATGTGCATGTTAGTTAGTGGAGCAGTTGAAAGACAGTCTTTCTTGGGCGAGGAGGGATACCATGAATGTCAAGTGCTCCGAGATCGGTATGGAGGCCACGTGTGTGTACAGAATGTCTCGCGTAAGATTTTGAGTAGGAACTGTTTCAGCAATGTAATTTGAAAGTGCAGAACTCTGCACCTAATGAACATTTAGCTGATCATGAATCATGGATTAAAATTTGAAATGGGGTTTTCTAATAATTGACTTAGTGTTGCTTCAGGAGATTGCTGTCATTACATGAACTTGCTGTCTTCTAAACTGATAAAGCCAATTTAAGCCTACTTGTGACTGGTATCAGAAACTTTGGACAAAGGTGAAGAATATAACTAAATTTCCAGTGCTTTCTGTTTACATTTTTTGTAGTTATTATAACCCAAGACTATTTCCTGTCCATGGCAAGTGGTGGCCATTTTAAGTTACTGAACCTCTTCTATCAAGTGAATAATAGTAGTAAAGTAATCTAACCAGTACAAGTATGTCACATGGTCAGAGTTAGGAGTACAAGCTGATGTTAAATCAATAACCCCCAGCATCATGCTTTTCTTCTATGGACTGAAGTCCACATGTAATGACTGGTGTTTTACATCACATGAGTGATGGCTGTATACAATGTTAAATATCAGATGTTATACTAATGGTGTTTGATACTATGTCATAGTATAAAACATAAACCATACTAGCTTATGCCAGTACTCAAATGTAATTTAAGTATTCAAGTATTCAGATATTTATTTATTTACAGAACTTAAAATTGACAAATGAATTATAAGTGATTCTGTAAATTGAATGATTGTAACAAAGTAGACTGATGATCAATGTACAGATAAGAAGACTTGGGGGGGGGGGGGGAAATATGTTTTATACAAAGAAAGTGTGTAATTTTCAAGCTTCATTTAGCATGTTCAACTTATAAATTATTAGAAAATTAGCACCAAAATAGCTTTTCATTAATTAAGTGCTTTCTTTGAATGTTATTCACATTTAAAATAAAGTACTTGAGTAATGCAATATGCTTATTTTGACACATTTATATTTTTCAAAATTATACAGATTGGTTGCAGAAATATTGGAATTATATGTGATGCCCAATTTCTTAAATGTAGGAAATATATATATATTACAGTGCTTTACTTAAAGGTGGCTCAACGTCACTCTGCTCTCCTCCCATTACCCCAGCATGTAAAGGGGAAAGATTGCCACTGACAAATTTACTATTGGCCTGCATGGACCCAATGGTATGCTCAGAGAGGCAAGCAAAAAAAGGGGATGGGAGGGTGAGGTGAGAAGCAGTGAAAATAGAACATGGCTTTGGGCCGATAGTTGACAGTGAACAGACTGTAGTAAGAATGGCTGTAAAAAAAAATTTACACATTAGCAGTGATTATGATAATCTAGTAGTTCCCTAAAAACACATAAATAACTATCTGGATTCAAGGAAATTAATCCAAAGGTGACTAGAAGTAGCAAAGTAGAAATTAATTTAAGCAAAAGACAAAAATGGAAAGACATGAATTTTTTGGTGAAATCCTTTGTTATTGAAGAGTCGAAAATTTAACATGGTAAACTCCAAATTACTGCTTGGCTTGAAGATTATGTTTTGTTTTATTTATCTTGCGCATGTAGCCATCACCATGATATGATTTGGATTACTTTCTTAATCAGTATTTTTGCCCATATCCAACATTTCTATCATTTTATTGCATCTAAAAATCTATTTATAATATGTGACATGTGACTAAATTTTGTGTAATAATGTTATTCTTAACATTTAAAGCAACATTTACTTACAGGTGGGGAGAATCTCATGATTTCCATGCCACAAGCAATCCCAGCACAGATATCAGATGATCTAGGTTTTGCAGCTGGAACTTTCTACAACCATCTTCAATTTTCACAGCATTCGGAACTGAATATGGGATTCCTTTCTAACAGTAATGAGCCACAGAGCTTATTTATTCACAGTGGCTATCCAGGTAAAACTAAATGAATAAATAACAAGTATTTAGAATAATAATATTGCACTTCAATGGTGACTGGCCCCTCGGTTCAATCAAAAAAATAGAGCTGATCAGCCAGCATTAGGTTTCACCACCACCCTTCTTTAACCTCTCATCCACAATATAAACATTACATTTGTCCAGACAACACAGTTACACGAACAATTCTGTACTGGAGAAGGTCATGAGAAACCACACCAGTTAACAGATCCTAGGTAACAGCCTCCACAGCAACAGCACAACTGGATATGCGTATGGTGCAATACTATTACTGATGGAACCTGTTGTTATTGAAATGATGGATGCATGGAAAATGTTTGATATTATGAAGAAATGGTGTTGACAGTTAACTCCTTGTAATAGCCATAGGGGACTAGGTAGTAAAGAAGCGGAATTGGAAAACAAACTAAATGAGAAAGGAGTCAATATAACTGTCATAACTCAATGAAGAAAAAATTAAAAGGAACAAAGATCTCAGCCACTACACTATGTTATACTGTGGAGTACGCTAGAATAGATGTGAAAGTGGAAGGGTGGCAATACTGATCAATAAAATGGAAAAAAACAAGATAATAGAATATTTGCTCATTAACGAAAGAATAATGACCTACAAGTTTAAAATAGAGATACTGATCAATAAAAATGGAAAAAAAACAAGTTGATATAATATTCACTCATTAATGAAAGAATAATGACCTTGTCAGGTATCTATTGAATTTTGTAACTGTGTGACAAAATTTTATTCTTAGAACTGTTAGACTGGTTAATATTGTATTTTATTTCTGTAGTTAGTTTCTATGCTAATTCAAGCTAGAATACAGTTTTGAGATAGTATTTTCTGTTGCATCAGTTTTAAGCATTCGCCTGGAGTAGTATTTCAAAAATTCGTATTGAAATTATTTATTTTTGGCTAAACTATGAGAGTTACGAATTTTTTTATAATAACTAAAGTTGACGCTAGCATCAAGATCTAGCAATTTACAAAATTTCAGAGAGATAGGATTATTTTTGTTGTCAAGGTCAAAATTAGATGATGAAACCTTTCTGAAGTAAGATTTGATGTCTGATAAGTTTTCCAGACAATTCTTGTGAGAAACAGGAAGTTTGGGAATTTCTCATGGCCTGTGAGTACCAGAACTTTCCTTGTCCACAGTGGCTGCTAGCTCAGTCTTTCAGGAACCGTGAGTGTGATAACATGTAGCTCAGTCAGCCAGCTAATTTCAGTTAGAGCGCAACTATGTAGACTGGCGCAGTAGCAGTCAGTCATCCAGAAACTATGAGCGCGTCAAGATGTAAGCTCAGTCAGTCATCCAGAGACCGGGCATGGGACAAGATGTTGGCTCGTGCAGTAGCATATCAGGGGTCTTTCAGAAAACATAAAGGCGACAACATGTAACTGAGTAGGCCATCAAGTTTCTTACAATGTAGCAGTGAAGTAGTATTACACCTTGAGGGACCTAGGATTACTTAAGTGTCGGTGATTTTCAAACCAGTTGAACAGTAAAAGCGTGTGACGAACTTTGGCATACTTTCAGGCAAACATTAATTGTATTTTGAACTTTGGGGTGTGGTCTGGCTCGAACGGTTAATCGAACTTACAAAATTTTCTTCTGTGACTTTGTCTGATGCCTATCCAGCTAATGTCTTTGAAAACTCTTTTAAGAATTTAGTGATTTTGTACAACAACTGACTGGTGAACATTATTTGTATATACCTTTCCTTAGCTTGAGGTACAAAATGAAGCTAAGATGTGACCTTATCATTATTATAAAGCCATAGCTGGACATAGCCAAGGCTACACATGGGTAAAGCTAAGACAAAGTGTTTTGCTTCCACCCCAAGGCAAAGCTTTTCGTTTTACGACCTGAAAGTTTAAAATACATGACATTTAATATTAATTGTCGACTATTTTAGAGTTTAATCTAAGCACTTATATATTTATCTGGTTCAGTAGGAAAAAAAAAAATACAGAAATATTGGCAACTGAAATTTTCCTTTATGAATGGGGATTTCCCGAAGAGGCTAGGTTACATGAGGAGGACTCCCCGTTCCCCGTTATTTGTATTGATACTCGCTATTTGAACTAGTGCTGCTAGCCCTGTGAATTTATCTGTAGACCTATGGATCTTTTAAAAAAATTAGGAAGTTAAAATTTATCTACGGTTTTTTAATTTTTATTACTTGTAGTGCTTTACTTATATTCATATACTTGTTAAATTCTCAGAGTATGGTACTGACTCATTAAATTGTCAGTAATTATGAATCGTTTCCTTGCAACCGTTGGTGTAAACCAATCATTGAAAAGAAGTAAAGCTCCTATTTTGTATGATAATAGACTTAAATTCAAACTTAAAAGACCATAATACAGAACTATTGGCGCAGTCTTTATGTACAGTATGTACTTTGCTCACAATTTAAAATTGCAATCTCAAAACCTTTTGTGTACAATACAAGAACCAGTAACAGAAAATGAAACTATTTCTAAAGTTATGGATCTAGAGGAGACAAAAGAAGAAATAGAAAAATCTGACACCAACCAAACTAGTGTTGGTAGTGCTGATACTAGTGAATGTGGTACTGACATAGAGGATGAATAAAATTATGTTGCCTATATAGATACATTTATGAATCATTATGTAAGATGTTATATGATTCAGCAAGATTTAAAACACACTTGTAGAATGTAAGTTCCTTAAATAAAACTATAATTTATCAAATATATTGTTTTCTGAAAAAAAACCCACAAATTTAGAAAAAAACAAGGGTGCTAGGTTTTTTTTTTCACAAAGCTGAAAAAAATAATTTTTTTCCCCCGTTTGCAACACTACATATGCTCCAGAGGAGCGGAAGCATGAAGAGACAAAGATGTTTTGTGATGAGCTTCATCACCAGCTGAGTAAAATAAATAAGAGCAATCATGTCCTTACATGAGGCAACTTAAATGCTAGTGTTGGAAACACCACTATTTTGGGAGTAGTTGGCAAATTTGGAGAGAGGTTTGTAAACAGAAATGGTGAGGAACTTCAAATATTTGTGACTTTTAACCAACTGAACATCACTAACACTTTTACTATGAAGAAAAATGTTCACAAATACACTTGGAGTGTTAGAAGCAACTGATCATTAATAGACTATATAATCGCAGATGATAAAGTTTGTAACAAAATAGAGAATGTTCACATACACTGGGAAAGTTATATCTACTGAGACCACTACTTAGTGGTTACAACAGTTGCAATGGTTGCAAAATGGAAGAAAGTAAAACCAAAGATAGGTACACACCAAAAAGTTTTTAAAGTGTACTTACTAGAACAATAAAGTAATAAAAGACTATATCAAGTTTAGTTACAAGAGTTGCTTTTAATGGTACCAATGGTGGATAATGTTGGTAAAGAATGACAGAATATAAAGGAAAGTGTAGGGAGGACAGCTTGTGAAAAGATCATATGAAAAGGAAGGGATTAAGAATATGGAATGATTGGATAGCAAAGATGGTAAACAGTAAAGATACAGCATATAAGAAATAAAATGTAAGGACGGAAAGAAGAATACACACTAAAAAGAAATAATGCCAAACAGGTAGTAAGATCTTCACATTTTCATGGGCACTGGGAGAGGGGTGCAAGGGGGTGCACTTGCACCCCCCTGCTATGAAAGCAAATACACAGAAAAAAGATAAAGAAACAAAAATTTTATTATTAAATTCACTGTTTGAATAATAACTTAAGGTGCCCAGGTTGTTGTCCAGATTTGTTCAACACCTTATCAATAAATTCAATATCCTTAGTTAATAAATAATAAGTTTTATATATAATGTATTAAAAAACCAGATGCACCTCCCTTAAAGAAAACCAACCGATGCCCATGCAAATTTTGATTTGTGATCAGATTTATAGCTAGTATAGAAAATGCAATACATGGAAGACAAGACTTTACATAAAAAGTGCTAAGACATTTTAATAAAAAAGAGAAAGACATTGCAGACATTTTACTGAACAACAATGGAAGAAATACTATAGGAACCTGTGGCACACAGGAATCTCAGATCCCCAAGAGGAGGAACTTTGGTATAATAGTATAGTGGATCCTATTTCTTTATAAGAATTACAGTTGCTGTTGAGAAATATGAAAAATAGGTAGAAAGCTTATGGCCCTGATGGCATCAATACGGAATTATTAAAATATGAAGGCCATGTGTGTGAATAAAAAATATTATATCTATGTAATGTGTGCTGGAAGAACTGCAAAATACAAAACAGCTGGAAAATAACACTGGTTCCAGCTATCTTTAAAAGAGGACAGAGGAATGAATGTAAAAATTATAGAGGCATTAGTCTAATGAATGCTGCTTATAACATATTTAAAAAAATAATAAATTCCAGAGATCAAAATACAAGAGGAATGAGCAGGGTTCTGATAAGGATGCAACGACAACATCTTTAGCATTAAGAGAAATCTAGAATAGACACGAGAAGTCAATATGGTAACTCATCTACCTTTCATTGACTTTGAAAAAGCTTTTGATAGTTGGGACAGATGCAAAATGTGGGACACACTGACCAGAAACGGATACCCTGGTCATTTAATTGGAATTATAAAAAGTTTATACAAAGATACAAAAATAATAAAGTATACCAGCATCAAAAAGACTAAAGAGATATTGCTTTACAAAGACCTCAATAAAGGCTGTAGCTTATCCCAAATGATGCTCAACGTAAACATTGATGACCTAATTAGAAACTGGAAACATATTGCCAATCTGGTAATACTGCTGAAGAAGAATAAGTATCTAAATGTTCTCCTCTGTTCAGATGGCGTAACATACTAGAAGAAAGTGAAGAGGTACTACAAACAGCATTATATACACTACATCAAATATCAGGAAAAGAATATAATCTCAAGATATCCAAAAAGAAAACAAAAGTGATTATGGTAAACACTCCATTCACTCAAAAACAGTAATTGAACAGGTTTTGAAATTTTACTACCTAGGCTGTGAAATCAGTTATGACATGCATAAAGATATAGAGAAAAAGACCAACAAATTTCAGCCAGTATGTGGGTCAATAAATAGAGCACTTCAGAACAAAACAAGAAAAGACACAAACATGAAATTCTATAAGATGATGGCTGCTCCAACTCTGCTATATGGAAGTGAATCTTGGATAACTAAAGCAAGAGATACAGAGTAAAATTCAGGCAGCAGTAATGGGATTTCTTAGGAAAGTAAAACTCTAGTTTGACTTTCTCTAACCTTTAAAAACTTTAATACCAAAGTTAGTATACATGACCTTAATTATTTAATGACAAAAATATGCTTTAATAATAAATTACACAATTAGTGAGGTTATGTACCACAAATATGCCCCCCCCACCACACACACACACAAAAAAATTGCACATTGGTCAACAAAGAATTTTCAGATTTATCCAATAATAAATAAATAGTTCAAACATTGATTCCAAATAGGGAATATGCATGAAATTCAAATTATGTCTAGTATTTTTATTTTGAAACTTTTTTAGTGTAGAATTACCGCTATAACGTTTTTTTCCTATTTATTTGATTTTTTTTACTGATTTTAATTAATCAAAAGTGTTAAAAATACAAGGGAAATGTAACTTTGCAAAACGCAACGCTATTGGTCGAACTGAATTGTGACGACCAAGTACACGTTATTATTGTGAACAAAGGCGTAGTTGCTGGGAGTTCTAATAGCTTCGTGATTGTGTTGAAGTTTATATTAACACATCATCATAACTGGTGAGATATTGTATTCTTGCTACAATACACACACCAAATAATGACTGAAAGCGGTTTTCTGAATCTTCCAAAAATTGATGCTTTCATGATGACAAGAAATTTTGCAACAAATCTGAATTTTACGCCACTCAACTCAGAGCAGTTAAAGCTGCAAGGTAATTAAGTGATAGATATTTCAATATTCACATGCAAATAAACAAAAAATTCTAGATGTTGGGTATATAGTAAATTATTACCAGTTTTTTCGAATGGTAGTGTGGTCTATGCGGTAGGGTGTTAACTTCATAATTTTGTTAAAACTTGTCGCGTTCTCACATCTGACACCAAATAAATAGTCCTGTCACACTATACTGGGTTCAAGACCCCACACCTGACACCAAATAAATTAGTCCTACTGTCGCGTTCCCAGTTCTCTTAGAACTCCGAGATACGCCTCTACAGTGGCTATAGCTAACCCTGGTATCGCCTTGTGGCTTGGGACGCAGGGTAGATACTTATGGGAGCAATTAGTCGAGTAGCTTGACTACTCGGAGGGAGCTAATCACTGTTAAGGTCTATAGCGCGGGAGTGCATGCTTCTATTTCTGCGATTAATGAAACAGTGGTGGAAGATACAGAAGTATATTTACAACCCTTTCATAGAAAGGAACAATAAGAAAGATACATAGAACGGTACTATGGCCCAGTAGATATAGATACAGATGCTTACAGGTGTAGAGCAGAGCAGAGGGCGGAGGCAGTGGCGAGGCTTCGGAGTCCGGTGTTCGGGCCAAGGCTGGCCCGCTCGGGCAGGCGATAACTTCCGTGCGACGTCCCCGACCGACCACGTTCGACCAACCACTGTCTTGTGGCCTCCTTTATATACGCAATTACTGCTGATGTGACCCACTAACGCCTCAGTTGCCTCAACATTGCCTCACCTCCGCCGATATTGCTAGAGATCCAGGCATGGCAAGCGACAAACTTCATTTACGTTCTTTTATTGAGTGAAATAATATTTAAAACAAATCATATTACCTACAATTCAGCATCTTTTTTTCTGTAATGAATTCACGGATCTATCAACGGATTGTCTTTTCACAACACAAATTGGCCACACACCCATAAAAACTTCATTGCAATCATTTGTCAGGAAAGTCTCCATTCTTAAATCTTTTCACTGTTTGTTAATAAGTTGTTTTGGTGCATTTTCGATTGAAATAGTTCCTATCATGTTATTTATTTCATCTTCGTCATTTCTTTACTTGTATATCATCAAGAGGTATTTTAAACGAAATACGTAGCATTGGGAAATTTTTTTTTCTTTCTTTCTTCTACACTCAATTTGTTCCAAGAACCGTTGCATGTAAATGGTTGAAAATAAAATAGTAGGCCTATCCATGATGAAAAATGGAGCTCGACAAGGAAATGGAAGAACAAGTGACAAATGCTTATAAACATTGCAAAATTCTGGTATCAGTTTCCACTTTACTAGCAGATTCTCCTCATGACTTGATTTAATTGGGTATGGAGCGAGTCATATTAGGAAGCCATTGTTGATAAATGGGCTGAAATTGTGTTTGATGTATTTGTTATAAGCAGTGTGACTTGTTTTAAATTTTAATTCGTGCTATAAATGTATGTAAATGAAGTTTTAACAAAATAAATAAGTGAAGCTTGACAATTTTTGAAGATAAAAATGTTTGATTCTGCAGGGATTTGAACTCGGATCACAAAATCATGTAGCCAGCCAGCACCCTACCCCATAGACCAGGCTGCCATTTGTTGAAGTGTGGCAATAATTTACTATATACCAGTTATCTAAAATTTTTTGTTTATTTGTATGCAAATATCTCAAAAACTATGGAGCATTTTGAAAAACGACTATTGCACACACATATAAGCTGCGTACGCTTCAATATATATGAAGGAGATCGCAATCCATTCTTAAAATGTGTGATGGTCTCCAAGTAAGATATGATTTGAACAGGTAACAAATTTTTATGTTACATTTCCTAAAATACATAAATACAGAAATTGTAAGTACTTACGTAAAAATGATCTTCACAATAATATAAACAACTAGTTGCAGATCTATTCTCATAGCGGTACACCACTTTTTTCTTATATTCGCATCTCGCGGGACAAGAAAATACACTTTATAAAGTGTATTTCTTTTAGTATTTTTGCACACAGGTACAATATAGTACTTATAACACGGTTTTCGACCTCCTTGCATATCGACATTAGTTAGAAAACATGAAAGTTTTGAGATGAAACACTCCACGCTATACAGTACGCCAATGCGGTTGTGTACTTACACGTCACAGTGCAGCGCGCCAAAATGGCAGCGTTTAAATCGGCGGAACTGGATTTCAGTTTTAAAGTATTTATTTTGATGTTAAATCTTAATATTTACATCAATGTTATATTTTTTTACGGTTATTTACGAATGTAAATACATACTCCACATCTAGTCCTTGTTTCTTCCTTATTTTCCAGTTCACTATTCTTCTGAGATATTTGCCTACTTCTTTTCTTTTGTCATATTCCTTCACTTCTTCCTGCTTCCAATGGTTGCTGCTCTGATGCTTTGTTTCTTCTTCTTTTTCTTCCTCTGTGTCTTCATTTGTATCAATCATTTCCTTCTTCTTTTTATGCTCCTTGTTTTCATACTATCACTTCCCTTGCTTCCTCAGGTTTACTCATTAAGTCATCACAATCTTCTTTATTTCTAATGTCATCTTCTTTTACCCCAGTGTGTATTCCTTACTATCATACCCTTCTTTGGTATTAACATCATCTTTTATTCTTTAGTATATGATTCCTTGCGATTATCATCTTCGATACTAACACCCTCTTCTTTTCCTTCAATATACAATTCCTTCTTGTCGTTCTGTTCTTTGATATTAACATTCTTTTCTTTAATACTAAAATTCTCTTCTTTAATACTAACATTCTCTGTGGCTATAACATACTTTCCATTTGATTCACGAGCATATACAAAATGTTAGTGGTATTTGATAGCTGTTCTTTTGTTTCTTTTCCTGTAACCATTACTCTACCAGATGATGTCAATAATTCCCTATCCTCCAAAAAATGTTAAGCTATAATTATTTCTCACTATTTCATTATCATTCCAACCACTTTCATCATTATTTAAGACTTCTTCCCCCAGATTTTCTCTTGTATTGCTCTCCATTTTTTTTTTTTTTTTTTTTTTTTTAAATTCACAAACGGTTACAGATATTTAGTCTAGTATCTTTGTACAATAATCAAAGGGAACCATTAACTTTATACTTTTAATGTCAAATTAGATCGGTAAAAACTTTTATCACAATATTTATTTTATTTTAATGTAGCAACATAGGAATACTAATAATCACTACAAAATACAATCTTCACATATTCTGAATGCAATTAAAGCGTTATAAAAATCTTTGCACTAGCGTATTGATACAAACACAGATTCAAGAGTTTACTTGTCTTCAAAAATTTACTTTGTACTTTTTACTTTTCACAACATACGAGGGTTGGAACTTTAATAGTGGAAACTATTTATTCACAACCAATACAAAAGCGTTACATCTTTGCACCTTGTCCTTCAAAGTAGTCACCAGCGTTGTGCTGTTGCCAGCGATGTGCCTGTTCTGTTGATGGTGCAAATGGAGCGGTCTACTGCCTGTCGAATCTCTGGAACAGTTCTGAAGCGAATGCCATGAAGTGGTTCCTGCATCTTCAGAATCAAATCAAAGTCACAAGGACTTAAGTCCGGGATGTATGGTGGATGGTACAGTACTTCCCAGCCGCATCGACTCAACAGAAAAGCCACAGCTTGCGTTGTATGCGCCCGCACATTGTCATGTAAAATGATAAGTGGGTTGCGCAGAAAGTGTTGCCGCTTCTTTCGCAAAGCTGGTCACAGGTGATGCTCCAAAAATGAACAGTGCATTGTGCATTGATGCGTTAGGATAACACCATCACAGTCATACACGAGAATCACCTTAACTTTCACCATACTGGTGCTCTGACGCACTTTCGCAGTGACCCATAATGACGCCATTCATTGGATTGGCGTTTCAGTTTTGGCTCGTACGATGTGGCCCATGTCTCATCCAGTGTTACAATACAGTGTAAGAAAGCCTCTCCTTCACGCTCCAAGTGTGTCTGAGCAGTGACATAACGCATCCATTTCTGCATTTCCGTCAATTCACGCGGAACCCATCGTGATGCAAATTTTCGCATTCCCAGGCGTTCCTTCAGGATGTGAAGCACAGTCGTATGCGCTAATCCAGTTTCGTAGGTGAGCTCACGAATCGTCTGGCATGGATCACTGTCCACTAACATGGCAACAGTATGCACTTCTTCTTCAGACACGCTAGGACGACCTGCCCAATGCATGTCTGCCACAGTTTGCCGACCTTCGTTGAAGGCTTTTATCCAAAGTGCCACTGTTCTGTACAGCAATGCCGATTCCCCACACGCCTCTTGAAGACACTGTCATGCTATACGACCTCTGGCACATTCAATCTTGATCCAACTCCGTTATTCCTGATTCGAAAACATAGCGACACCGTTACGTTAGACCGCTCGCTCACAAGTGACTGCGTTTCCCTCAATTGTGAGCACACCGGGGACATGGGATGGGTGAGTCCATTTGCTCGGAGGTAAGGTCGGTATGTTAACAACGTGTGCTATCAGCGACAATAGTAGATACCATTGCATAATGTCTCCACAGCAGTGTTGCCACTATTTAAGTTCCAACCCTTGTATTAACTTAGTAGTTCGAACAATTACTATTTTCTGATTTGTAATTTAACTAACTTTTCTTTTATAACTCAATTTATATCGTTATTCTCTTTACTTTACTTCAATTGAATATTTGTCTCCAATATTCCGCAATAATTATTATTCTCTGTATTTCTTCAATACTTTTTTTTATAAATAATTTTTTTTTTACTTGTATTTTTCAGCGTGGTCTCAACCCAACTATTGTATGTATTTCTATTTAGCAGTTTTATTGCTTTGGTTCATATATTCTGATTATGGTTGTAACGGAAGTCATCTTTGCAGATTTTTTGAGGATGGGGAAGTGGAATAATAAATTTATAATTATTTAGATTTTAATATTTTATCAAATTTAACTTAAAATGAAAATAATACATTTTTTGCCAAATTCTACATTTTTTAGAAGTGATATTTATGAAAATATAATACTGCCACATTACCACTCATGTCAGTGAATCTGGGCCTCAAGACTACCTGGAACCCAGTCTCCAAAAATTCAAACCTTTAGCCACTCTTGACCCACCTCCTCTTCCCCAGAACCACCACATACAATTTTTTGGAGAATTCTTATCCACCAGTTTGGCTTCTCCCAGTTTTCCGATGTCCTTGAGGAATACCAGCAATCTCAGCCCAGCCCGTCCCAGAAAACAACTCTCGACTAACCCAGACCTTATCATTCTACCTGCAGACAATGGCTCAACCACATTAGTGATGAATCGTAGTGACTATGTGGCTGAAGCCCTTTGTCAATTATCAGATGCTAACACTTACTGCCGCCTCGCTGAAGATCTCAAACCAGCTGTCAACAAAAAAACACAGGAATATGTGCAGTTCAATGGGCCCCTCCAAGGTCTCACTCCACAGTCAATCTCTCTTCTTACTCTTCAAAATCAACGTACGCCTACACTTTACCTCCTTCCCAAAATCCATAACCCTCGCAATCCCGGACGTCCCATTGTTGCAGCTTCTGGATCTCCTACAGAACGAATCTCTGCATTGGTCGGCCAGTACCTACAATCTATAGTCTATCAGCTCCCCTCTCACATTAAGGACAAACAACACTTCCTTTTTTGTCTATCCACTATGCCCACACCACTTCCTTCCAACTCCAGCCTGGTAACAATGATGACACATCACTGTACACACACATCCCACTTTGCCATGACCATAGTGCCATGGAACATTTTCTGGATCTGCACCCTCCAAACAGTCACCCCATCACACCTTTCCTCACCACGTTGGCTGATCTGATACTCAACAAAAACTAGAAGGCAATATCTACCACCAAACCCGTGGCACTGCCATGGGCACTCGCATGGCCCTCTCTTATGCTAGTATCTCCATGGGACGCCAAAAACAGATGTTTTTGGAGAATGTCCCCCTCAAACCCTTCCTGTGGCTTAGGTTCATAGATGACATTTGCTATATCCGTACGGCGGCCGACGTCGAACAGCGGAGGGGGCGGTCCGCAGGAGATGGTCATGAATAACCCGAACAAGTCCAAGGAGCAGGCCGAACGAAATCCAAAAATGCGCACTGGTTATATCCGACGTGAGGTTCACAGAGTCCGAGAGAGAGTACCGAAACGTCACCGAGAACAAGCACAGTCACGAGTCCGAGAAGCGATTCTCTGAGTCTAAGAGAGAGTACCATAGACGTAGCCGAGACGAACACTGTTGAGAGTCCAAGAGACGAATCACAGTTTGACGGAGTCACAACCGAAAGCGCAGCGAACACCGAACTGGATGAGTGGGGCTGCGCTGGCTTATTTATATCCGTGCCGGGTCGGCTCTGATTGGCCATGGCGGAAACTGTGATATGGTGGCGCTGGTTGGCCTGATGCCAGCGCTGTCTATACTAGGTCGATTTCCATGCCACCTACCGGGCATGCCGCAATGTCGGGACAGAATACCAGATCCCTCTCCCCTGAAGTTGGCGCGTACGGGCGGAAGCGCCCTTTACGATGCTTGGGGTGATGAGGCTGGAATGGTTGTGGTATCCCGGCCGCATCATTCTCGGTTTGTGCCGATGTACTACTTGGTTGAGGACGTGGTGACGTGGGTGCCGATGTGGTTGGTGGATGTGTCCATTTCGACGTCACTCTCGTCCGGCACTGCTGGTTTTCCTGGGCGCAGGTGGTATCGTCGTTGTGGGGAGGGTGGTTGTGGGACCTCTGCTAATGGCGCTGATGGTGGTATACTGTATTCTTCCTGATATTGTTGTGATGGTGATGGGCCTGTTGTGATGTGAGGACGCAGCTGGTTTGGATGACGGCGTTCTATTCTGTGTGGCGTTTGTATTGAGATGACACGCTGTCCGTGTGTCCCCACTACTGTTGCTGGCATCCAAGTGGCGTTTCCTCCGTAGGCGCGTGCCCAGACTGCGCTGCCTGGCGTGTACCGATTGGACGGTCTGGATCGGGGCTCTGCCGGTGATGGTGCCAGGAGGTGCAGCATCGTTCGTGGTTGTCGCCCATGGAGCAGTTCTGCTGGGCTGCGACCATTAATTGGTGTTGTCCGGTATGTGCTGAGAAAGAGGGTGAGGGCGGAAGACGTCGTAGCTGACTGTACCTCTTTCAGCATTTGTTGCTTGAACGTCCTTACGAGCCGTTCTGCTTCGCCATTTGAGGCGGGATGGAATGGAGGACTGAAGATATGTTTGATGCCGTTAGCCATGCAGAATTCTTCGAATGTGGTTGCTGCGAATTGGGGCCCATTGTCTGAGACGAGGGTGCGTGGTAACCCCTCGATGGCCAAAACCTGGCTTAATGCATTTAGTGTAGCTTCCGTCGTTTTGGATGCCATACGAACCACGTACGGGTACTTTGAATAGGCATCAATTATAAGTAGCCACATAGTTCCCAAAAATGGGCCTGCAAAATCCAGATGAATGCGGTCCCATGGTTGGCGGGGTGTGGGCCAGGGGGCAAAGGCTTGCGGTGGCGCTGCCTGATGTTGGGCGCAGGCTGTGCAGCTGCGTACCATCTTCTCAATGTCTCAATTGATTCCTGGCCAATAAGCATGTCTTCTTGCGAGATTTTTCATACGGGACATGCCCCAATGTCCTCGATGCAGGAGCTTTAGAATTTGTGAGCGCAATTCCGCTGGGATGACCACACGATGTGTGTCGTTTTCTGCGTCCAAAAGGATGACGTCGTCTGTGACCAAGAGTCTGTCAGATATGTGGCGCCATGTCTTCAATTCGTTGTCCATTCTGCGTGTGAGGTATGTTGGCCACCCGTGAATGATATAGCGCAGGACCTGGCGCAAGATTGGATCCTGCTGGGTGGCGGAGGCGATTCGGGCTGCTGTAATGGGGAACCCGTCCACTGTCTGCTTCCTCTCTGTGTCGATGTGAAAACACAGTACTTCTTGTTGGTCGAATTCCAGATCGGGGCCGGCAGGCAGGCGTGATAGGGCGTCGGCATTGGAGTGTTGTGCTGTTGGCTTATATTGGATTGTGTAATTATAAGCGTTCAGAAACAACGCCCATCGTTGGAGGCGTTGGGCCATTTGCTCTGGGAGGCTGGAGCGGGGTCCAAATATTGCCACCAACGGTTTGTGGTCCGTGATAAGGGAGAACTTGGTTCCAAATAGATATACATGAAATTTCTTGACTGCGAAGACTATTGCCAATGCCTCTTTCTCGATCTGCGAGTAGTTGTGTTGTGCTGGCGTCAGTGTCTTAGAAGCAAATGCTATCGGTTGTTCAGAGCCGTCTTCATTCCTATGTGCGAGTACCGCCCCGATTCCATATGCTGAGGCATCAGCTGCCACGACTATGGGCCGTGTAGGAGAAAACGGCGTCAGACAAGGAGCAGACCTTAGCATGCACTTTAGCTGGTCGAAGGCCCGTTGACAAGATGGGGTCCAGTTGTAGGCAACGCCTTTTTTCCGGAGCTGGTTGAGGGGTTGTGAGATATGTGCCGCTTGTGGCAGAAACTTTGAGTGGTAATTTATTTTCCCGAGGAAGGCTTGTAGTTCTAACAGATTCTTTGGGCGGGGTAGGGAATCTATGGCGGCCACGTTGCGGTCTGATGGCCTAATTCCCTCTTTGTTGAGCCAATGGCCGAGATATTCTACTTCCTCTTGAAAAAACTGACACTTCTCGAGGTGACACCTCAGCCCTGCCTCTTGTAATGCTGCAAATAGCATGCGCAGGTTTAGTAGGTGCTCCTGGCGAGTGGTTCCTGTGACAATGATATCGTCCAGGTAGTTTGCGCATGCCGGGATGTGTCGCAACAGCTGCTCCAAGTATCTTTGGAATATTGCTGGTGCAGAAGCGATGCCAAACGGGAGGCGCTTGTATTTGTAGAGTCAAAATGGTGTGTTGATGACGACGATGTTTTGTGATTCCTCATCTAGTGGAAGCTGTAAGTATGCATCTGCGAGGTCAATCTTCGAGAAATATTCGCCGCCTGCAAGTTTAGTGAGAAGATCTTCTTGTCGTGGGATTGGTTACGTCTCGACTTGAGACTGGGCATTGATCGTAGCCTTGAGGGTTTCCAGATGATGACCAGTGGTGTAGCCCATGCACTGGATTTGACAGGTTCGATTACTCCAATGTTCTGAAGCCGGTCAAGTTCCTGTTTTACTGCTGCACGTAAGGTGACGGGAATAGGTCTGGCACGACAAAAGCGAGGTACTGCACCTGGCCGGAGGGTGAAGTGAGCCTCGAAATCTGAGGCGCACCCTAAGTCTGGCGTAAAGATGGGTGCGAACTGAGTACAGAGGTCATCCAGGTCCTGGAATGGGACCGAGTCCGATATGACCTGGACTTCGTCCACGATTGAGAATCCGAATCTGTTGAATGTGTCTAACCCAAAAATATTAGTAGCCGAGGGCTGATCTACCACAAAAAAGGAAATTGGTCTGGTGACTTGTTTGTAGGCGGCCGTGATGGAGACCTGACCCCGCAGGAGACTGTCTCTATTCCCGTACGATACCAAACGCCGTGAAGGTGGATACAACGGTGGTGAGCCTAGTTGAGCGTAGGTGGCTTGGTTTACCAGCGAGACGGTCGCCCCTGTGTCCACTTGAAAACGGATGTCCTGGTTGGCGACTCTCAGAGTTAAGAATAGTTTCTGTGAGAGTGGATCGCCAGTATGAGCTGCGGTCTGCAGTGTGTTGACCGTTTCTTGCTGCATGCGGGCTGTCGGGCTGGGGCGAGGTGCCCAGTTTCGGCAGACTGACTGCAAGTGTCCCTCTTTACCGCAGCGTGTGCAATGTGCCCAACGGTTGGGGCAATCTGCCCGTGAGTGCGAAGTGAAGCACTGTGGGCAAGACGGCAGGGGCCTCTGGAATCGTCGGCGGGGTGGGGTTCGGGGTTCGGACGTCATAGATACGTTGGACAGTGATGGCGTCCTGCTTTGTTGGTGTCTGGGGCACGCCATGGGTTTGCCTTGTGCGCGGGAGTTGTGTTGTGATGTTTTGACCGCCGCTACTTGTGGGCGAGCAATGAGGTGCTCGTTTGCTGCTTGCACAATTTCATGCGAGTGTGCGATGCGTAGAATGTCTGGAGCTAGCTGCACTATGACGTCGCGGATCAGGGAGTCTGCATATGAAGCCCTGCACTTTGCGTTTGAGCAAGTGAAGTCGCATTTACAAGCTAAGACCTTGGAGATCAGTCACCCATGACCGGTATGATTGTCCCGGTTGTTTGTGATACTGATGGAACTCAAGGCGGGAGGCCACCACGTGGTATCTTTGAGAGTAGTAGCTGGTTAGCAGTGTGCACATTTCGTTGAATGTGAGGGCGACCGGATCTGATAATGGGGCCAGCTTCCGCAGGAGGAAGAACGTGTTGGGTGATGCCCACGACAGAATCAGCGAGCGCTGTAAGGCATCGTCCGTCACCTGGAATGCCGAGAAATGCTGTTTGAGCCAATGCAAATATGTGTCCCAGTCTTTCTTGGCGTCATTAAATGGTGTAAACGCTGGAGGCCGGATGTGTGAATTTTCCGAGGCCTGGACTGACTTGGCCTCCTGTGCTAACAGTTTCTCGAATATTACTTGGAGCGTTTGCTGTAGCAGCGCTGTCTGCTGTTGTTGTTGCTCCAGAATACAAGTCACGGTGTCCATGATGCCAGCTGATAACCTTTTTCCTCGTCGCCAATTGCTATGTCCGTACGGCGGCCGATGTCGAACAGCGGAGGGGGCGGTCCGCAGTAGATGGTCACGAATAACCCGAACAAGTCCAAGGAGCAGGCCGAACGAAATCCAAAGACGCGCACTGGTTGTATCCGACGTGAGGTTCACAGAATCCAAGAGAGGGTACCGAACGTCACTGAGAACAAGCACAGTCACGAGTCCGAGAAGCGATTCACTGAGTCCAAGAGAGAGTACCGTAGACGTAGCCGAGACGAACACTGTTGAGAGTCCAAGAGACGAATCACAGTTTGACGGAGTCACAACCGAAAGCGCAGCGAACACCAAACTGGATGAGTGGGGCTGCGCTGGCTTATTTATATCCGTGCCGGGTCAGCTCTGATTGGCCGTGGCGGAAACTGTGATATGGTGGCGCTGGTTGGCCTGATGCCAGCGCCGTCTATACTAGGTCGATTTCCATGCCACCTACCGGGCATGCCGCAATGTCGGGACGGGATACTAGAACATTTTTATGACACACGGAGAAAACACCGTTCTAAATTTTCTGGACAATTTAAATACCTATAATAACTCGCTGAATTTCACATGGACTTACTCTCACACCCAGGCCACATTCTTGGAAAGGAGCGGCTCTTGCCAAAGGATCGGGAATATGTAGGTTTTTATAGCAACTAACACCAGAGCTTGATTCACAAGGCCCACTCAGCAGGCTTTTAACGTTAGCTTGTTCAGAGTACAATTTTATAATAGAAAAGACAAGTAATGAAACATAAGAGGGAAGGGTTAGGCTAGGAGAATATACAAGCTACTTCCCCAAGTCAGGATCCAACAGCTCAGCTAAGACAGTACCTGCACCCGCTGGCACGGCGATGCTGCGATGCTGCGATGCTAGTGGCTGCAGGTGGTGATGGCAAACTGGACACTGGCTAGCTACTGTGGCGGGGTTTTATAATCAGTCCAACAGACACGCCCTGGGTGCACGTGCGGCTAGGCTCGGTGCCACTTCCGCTTATGGTTCGGTTTTGAAAGAGGACATTGACTCCTCAGTTTCAAAGGATCATTCAAATAACACGTGATCCGATTGGTAATATTGCGTGTTCTTACATAAAGGCTTCGTCTGTTGGTTCCCACCGCGGCTATCAGCTAATTAATGTGCGTGTACGCGGCTCAGAATAATGAGCTCTTATCCGGATGCGTGACATCCGGGGTCAACTCGCCTGTTGCCCAAGCGGTCGCTACAGAATGCGTTAACTTTCGTACAGTTACTGAAAGTATTGAATTTTAAGTTTTGAAACAATATACCCTAGGTATATGACACCTCCCTACCCGGGGAAAATTGATGCAACTACTCTTGTTGCAGCAATTTTGTTGCTGAGGATCTGACTTTCTTACTTCCTTCTGATTATTACAGTTATAATCATAAACAATTACAATAATGAAATATTTTCATAAAACCATCTTACCTACTTACTACTGATTCTTTAAACTTCATATTTCTTATTCTAGGTTACAAGAGTTATTAAAATCACATACAAAATTTCCTTAGTTACATAGGTTACATCTGTCACATTACTTAATTTAGTTACATTTCTTATTACATGTACTGCATTGATTACAGAGGTTACATAATTACATCAGTTGTATTCCTAAAAATTCTCATCTCACTCAACTAAACCATTTTACAACCAGTAAAGAAAAAGGAAAACAATTATTTTCATTTAAGAATTACATTATAATTATTATATTTTATCTCTTGTCACACCGCTTAGCTATGGATTTTTCCTCTTTCGGAATACCCGCAATGGCAATGCTTTCGTCACAAACTTTGTTACCTCTAGTAAACACTACTCTCTCATCGTCTGTACTTGAATTTGATTTTCTACCAACTGACAGTCGAGACTCTCTACAATTGTTTACAATAGTGGTTCTAACACATACCTTTCCACAACAGTCATCATCCATAAATTTCTTTACAGATCGATAACCTTCCCTGCAACATCTGCAGTATCGACAACAACAACAAATTATTAAAATAAGTACAGCTATGCATCCCGCATAGGTTGTGAACGAAATGCCAAATGTGAAAGGTTCTTTAGCTTCTCTTTCTTGCTTCTCTACCTCTGCTTCCAAATCTTTTATTTTGTGACCTGCAAGTTTCAAATCATCTAGTTGCATTGCCACTCGTTCCATAGGTAGCTTAAGTTGTAACAATTGAGATATATTTTGTTTTTTTATATTAACTATACAACAATCTATGTCTATGTCTATGTTCGGGATAACATCCTTGCTTGATATATTACTGCTTATTACATATTCAGATTGGATAAATACTCTTGTTCCATAACCTTTGCATCGAGTGTAAAATTTTATTTTACCTAGACCCTGTAACATTATATCTGTGGGTGTACCTGCTCCACACAGAACTGTTATACCTTCTTCCTTAGGGATTAAGTACAAGCCATTCATTGTGCCCCAAATGTGTCCATAGGCTCTGATTTAAATGTACAACTTTCTTTAAGCAATCAGCAGGTATTTCCTGACTGGTTGTAACAACTTAGCCTCACATTCTTCATGATCATAAGTGGACAGCAAAATAAATGTCTGCTTACATATTCTAGTTTGATCTAACAATTTACATTCAAGTTTGTCTGAATCTAACTTGGCATAGTGCCTTTTAGCATATCATCAATAAGTAATAACTCTTTTTCAGGTTGAATATACACATAACTTCCAGGTGAAGTTTTAATTTCCATAGGCAATGGAATTACCTTGTACATATTGAAAACACTGTTGTCAATTAATGGTACATGAATTACATATCCAAGGACGTTACCCGCTAAGAATACGTCTAAATCTATTAACTTAAGTAATAAATAACCGTAAGCTTCGGAAAGTGGAACTGGGAATTTGAGATCCCTTAAATCATCTCTTATAAGTTTCAAGTAATTTTACAATTTGAACTGGGTTGATAATATGTGGTTCAAGAATTCCTTTTTGTGCGTTTACAATAGCATTGATCAATAGATTCATAATCTCTTTCTATTTCTTCAAAAATCAATGTGAGTTCACCAAATGCTCATTTATAGCTAACAATGTGGCATACGCTGTATAGTTGCGTCGTTAGTTTGTACATAATCATAACATAGCGTTCAATCTTTTTCATACCCTCTGCTAGAATTTTCTCATTTTGAACTACACTGGACATCGTGCTATTTATTCCATTTAAGGTGGTTTTAACAACGGCTACCTGTTCTTTTGTCAATTTTAATAATTGTAACTGCTTGTCTTCCATGTGATCAATTTTGGATTTAAAATAAGTTGCATCTGCTGAACTTAACGTCCCGAAAAGTACTTTACTGATTTCGCCAACGAAGTCGAAAAGACCTCGTTTCTTTCTTAACTCGTGCCTTGTTAACTGTGAAATTAGACTCTGAGCATCTTTAATTCTTGCTACATGTCTGTCTATGTGTTTCTCGATTCTTACACATTCTGCATTACTTATGTTCAAATGAAATAGTTTACTCCTACAAAAATCTATTGATAACTGAGCATACGTTTCCGCTTGTACAAATTTTTTCATAATATCTTCCAACTTCACGTAACTTACGACTTTCCATGTTGTGCTGTAAAGTCTGGCCTTACCCAAATTATCATAGTACAACCCTGGTGAAGAACTGATCTTCTCTACATGGAAATCTTCCCATGCAGAACTTCCCGTTATCACTATAAAAAGTCCCAAGAACAATCTTCAATGGTACCATTCCTGCAATTAAAAAAATTCTTTTAGTCTATTGGCGTGTACTTTCATGATTTTATTCCCTTTAATTTTGAGAATCACGTTTGGTCCTTCTGTTCGTAAAACATCATACGGTCCTATCCACTGTGAATCTAATTTCTTTGAACGACCTCTTCTTACAGATTCGTCATGCAATAAAACTTTGTCTCCCTGCTTAAATACTTTTGCATTTTCCGTTCGGTCATAATACCTTTTGTTAGTCTCCTTACTTTTGTGTAAATGTTCTTTGGCTATATTTTGTAATGATTGCAGTTTGCCTTTTAATTCCTTAACATAATCATCGTAACAATATACTATTTCTGACTGTTCTTTCTGCAGTATACCGGAATGTTGGCTTTCCGACCAAACAAAAGTTCATGAGGAGTAAAACCTGTACTGCTATGTGGTGTAGTATTAAATACGAATACAGCATACTGGATCCACTCGTCCCAATTTCTCTGATCTTTAGCAATAAAATGTCGCAAATACTCTACTAAGGTTCTGTGACTCCTTTCAACGCGCCATTACTTTCTGGATGATACGCCGTAGTTTTGACTTTCTGGATTTTTAATATTTTGCATACTCTTTTGAAAACATCGCTCATAAAATTTGCCCCTTGATCTGTTAAAATAATGATGGAATACCATATCTAAGTATGATTTCTTCAACAAACTTCCTAGCTATTGTGTTTGCGTCTTGTTGATCAATTGGTACGGCTAACGTAAATTTCGACAACTCATCTTGAAAAGTTAGTATGTACCGATTTCCTTTATCAGTAATGCTTAACGGCCCCACTATATCCATACAACATTTCTCAAAAACATTTTCAGGTGTACGCGTTATTTCTAATGGCATTTTGGTTTTATTCTGGGTGATTTTATTCTTCTGACACGTCTCACACTTCCGATGTAGTTTCTATGTCTCGCTTCATTCCTGCCCATTGTTTGTACTCTTTTATTTTCTCATAAGTCCTAGTCATGCCTGATGACCTCCTACTGGTGAATTATGACATTCTTTCAAAATCTGTTCCTTTTCCTCTGGACTAATTTCGTCTTTACCCTCCTTATACTATCTTCAAAATTTTGCTCAATTCTTTCGCTCTCTTTGTCCTGTACTTGAACTTCTCGTATACGGCTTAGAGCATCAGCATTGGTGTTTAACTTTCCCTTTTTATAAACTACTGTGTATTCATATTCTTCAAGTTTAAGTCTCCATTTCAACAATCTAGAACTGGGATCTTTCACACTAAATATCCACGTGAGTGGTTTATGGTCTGTCACAATTGTGAATTTTCGGCCATACACATACGGTCTAAATTGTTTAACAGCCCATACTATCGCCAATAATTCTTTTTCTGTGGTAGAATAATTTTGTTCGGCATTTATTAAAGTTCTAGAGGCATATGCAATTGGTAAGTCTTTCCCTATAGATTCTCCTTGTGATAAAACGGCTCCGATTGCAAACTTACTAGCATCTGTTGTAATAATAAAAGGTGAATAAAATCTGGATACTGTAAAGTGGTGGATTTATTAATAATTGTTTCAATTCTTGAAAAGCTCTCTCCTGTGGTTCCTCCCAATTATACTCTCGACCTTTAACTAGCAACTCATGCAATGGCTTCGCAATCTTACTATAATTAGGCATGAAACGTCTGTAGTAACCCGATAGTCCTAGAAATCCTTTTAGTTGTTTAGTCGTCTGTGGTTGAGGATAGTTCTTAACCTTCTCTACCTTAACTGGATCTGGTTTGATTCCTTTATCTGTTATTATGTGTCCCAGGTATGCTACTTCAGTTCTAAGAAATTCACACTTATCTATTTGAAGTTTAAGTTTATTTTCCCTTAATCTTTGAAAAACCTCACTTAACCGTTCATTATGTTCCTTCAGTGATGTTGCATAGACAATTACGTCATCAAGGTAAATAAAACATTTGAGACCTTGTAACCCTGCTAAAATATTATTCATTAGTCTTTGGAAACAGCCCGGTGCGCCCTTTAATCCCATTGGCATTCTTTTATATTCATAATGATTAAAATTGGAACTAAATGCAGTCTTTTCTCTATCTTTTTCATCCATTAGAATCTGGTAATATCCACTGGCTAAATCAAGAGTTGAGAAATATTTGGCTTTACCTAAACGATCTAAGATATCTGAGATGTTTGGAAGGGAAATGCATCTCCAACAGTAATTTCATTAAGTTTCCTGTAATCTACAACAACTCTCCATTTTTGTTTACCGCTAGCGTCTAACTTTTTTGGAATGAGCAACAAAGGGGAATTCCAAGCACTTTTACTCGGTATTATTATATCTTCCTGTAACATTTTATCAATGTGCTCCTGTAAAATTACACGCTGTGCCTCTGGTATCCTATATGGTCTGGTATTAATTACTTTTCCTTTTGCCTCTGGTAAAATGGGTATTTCATGTTTGATTACGTCTGTGTGCGTAAGTTTGTCTCCTGGCAGAAAGAATATATCATTAAATTCTGAGCATATTTGAATTAATTCCGACTTCTCTTCTAGATTCAGGTGTTCTGTTCTTAGTTGTTTCCTAAGTTCCGTTACGCGTGAACTAAACTGTTTCTTGGGTTCTTTCTTAAGTGTTCGAATTTTATATGTCTCCTTGTTTTCTATCACCTCTTCCGGAATAGCTTCTACTTTAACTTTAACGCAATCAAGACAAACTTCTTCTTCCGAAGTGTTAGTTACACTAATTAAGCATGATCCCTCTTTTATTTTAACAAGTGCATCTGGGATACAGATTTAGGTAATATTTCTGTTTTGTATACTGTTCCTTCCTGTAACTCTGGATCGCATTCAACTAACAATCTTACAATTTTCTCTTCACGTGGACCGACCTTTACTTTTAAATGTGATTCTAGCTGCGGTTCTTCTTCAGCAACCATTGTAACCATTCATTTTGTACACTTAGTGACTTACTTTCATAGTCTAAAATGGCATTTTGTTTTATGAAAAAATCCCTCCCAATTAAACCATTGTATGGGATATCTAATTCCATTCCCACACATGAAATATGTGAGTGATTTTACTGTTCCCTACCATTAGGGTTAATTTTACTGTTCCAAAGGTTCTAACGGCCTCTTCCGCAATACCTTTAATGCAAATTTTTCCATTTGTATCGAACTGTACATTATCCTTCAAACATTCTCTTAGTACGAGACTAATTTGAGCACCTGTATCTACTAGTAACCTGATCTTGTTCTGTTTGCACTGCTTACAGGGTAGTGTAACTACATCATTTTTTGTTTGGCGGTTTACGGCCATTTCTAGACCCATACGGACGTGGACTAACCGCCAATGTTCGCCCGCTAACAGTTTAACTGCCGGCTTCCCACCGGTTTATTTGCAGACTTCTCACGACATTCATTAGCATAATGCCCTTTACCTGGCATTTAAAACACGTAACTTGGGTCACATCCCGTGCCCTACATTTACTTTCAGCGTGCCCTCGCTTGCGGCACTTTTTACAACTTCGTTAACTACTGGAACTCTCCTAATCTTACTCTCTTTTACTCTACATTCCTTGCTGTGTGACCAGCTACCACAACTGAAACACTTAATAACTTTCCTCGGTTCCTCTGTACGTCGATAGCTTTTCTCACTCATCGACAGAATCGCGCTTTCCTCTTGCAAAGCTAACTCGACTGCTGCAGGTAAGCGTATGTATCCCCACGGCTTCGAACAATCGTTTGAATTCTGTCATTGGCAAGTCCTTGAATAAAACAAGCTCTCCCCAACAAATACACGAGGTCCACTGCCCCCGCTAAATTCTCCTCGCTGCATTCACGTCTACAAGCTCCCTGAAGTCGCGCTGCATTTCATCTATCCTACTACCCCATGAAGCAACAGATTCAGATTTACCTTGTCTTGCCTGAAACATTTTGCATGCATAGTAATCGATGGTTCTTTTACTTGCAAAATTTTCCTCTAATATTTCCTTTACTTCTGGCCAAGTGTTAGTAGCATCCCTAACCATTAGCCTAGACCGTGCATCTCCCGTTATTTTAGCTTTTACAAAACGTAACAGCAATTCTTGATCCACATCTCTTACTGATTCAAAAGCTACATCTACATTATCAATAAACTTCTTAATCTACTTTTATCTCCATCAAATGGCTGTGATATTAGCTTTAAAGCTTGAGAGATGCTAACATACGGACCATTGTCCGCACGTTCGCCTCCCTCGTCTGCACTACCGTGAACACTCATTTTGAAATAATAACAATCAACAATCAACAGCAATCAAAATAAAACACACTCTCATAAACACAATTGTACAAAAATTACATCCAAAAAATTTTACTGTTCCACTTATCCGAAACCTACCTCAGCTGTTGCGTCGATTAAACAAGAACTTCCCCGGTGCTTCCCCAAGCAGTCACCTCGTCCTCAGGACCGAAGGCGAATCCCCGGAGTCGAACTGCGACCGGTTCACCTGGCTCAGTGACCGCACCCGGCTCTGCTAAGCACTGGCAGCGAACGGCTCTCCTGGCTCTCGGATGTTTGCAGCCAGCCCTCGGCTGTGATCGTATTGCAGCCAGCCACCCAAAGGCTGTGACTTTTGGTGAACGACGGCTCGACGTTGATGATGACAAACAGCTGGTAGCTGTAGCTATATTGTTGGATGGCTCCCCTGACTGGGTACTTAATTGCAGCTTGTATAACCTAACTGCGGCTATCGCCACTCACGGCGAAAAGTAGCCAAAAGAGAATGCCTACGTGTGCTAATGCAAGCACAATTCCTAGTGTGTCTACTCTGATTTAAACACACAAACAACCCCACACCTGACACCAATTTTATTTTATGTCCTATCCCATCTAGGAACAATCAGTTATTGCACTGGCTGAGATATTGAGGACACGGGTTCGATACTAAGACAAGGAGCGGCTCTTGCCAAAGGATCGGGAATATGTAGGCTTTTATAGCAACTAACACCAGAGCTTGATTCACAAGGCCCACTCAGCAGGCTTTTAATGTTAGATTGTTCAGAGTACAATTTTATAATAGAAAAGACAAGTAATGAAACATAAGAGGGAAGGGTTAGGCTAGGAGAATATACAAGCTACTTCCCCAAGTCAGGATCCAACAGCTCAGCTAAGACAGTACCTGCACCCGCTGGCACGGCGATGCTGCGATGCTAGTGGCTGCAGTGGTGATGGCAAACTGGACACTGGCTAGCTACTGTGGCGGGGTTTTATAATCAGTCCAACAGACACGCCCTGGGTGCACGTGCGGCTAGGCTCGGTGCCACCTCCGCTTATGGTTCGGTTTTGAAAGAGAACATTGACTCCTCAGTTTCAAAGGATCATTCAAATAACACGTGATCCGATTGGTAATATTGCGTGTTCTTACATAAAGGCTTCGTCTGTTGGTTCCCACCGCGGCTATCAGCTAATTAATGTGCGTGTATGCGGCTCAGAATAATGAGCTCTTATCCGGATGCGTGACATCCAGGGTCAACTCGCCTGTTGCCCAAGCGGTCGCTACAGACTGCGTTAACTTTCGTACAGTTACTGAAAGTATTGAATTTTAAGTTTTTAAACAATATATCCTAGGTATATGACACTCAGTCCACACCAAATCCACAAACTCACAGCAGTACCTCCATTTCGACAGTTGCCATTCATATTACACCAAACGTTCCCTCTCCTACTCTCTTGGCATTCGTATATGCTCCAACCAGAAATCCATGATGGAGTACTCAAACAACATCTCACAAGCATAGTATCCTGAAACTAATCCCCAGCTTTGGTTCACAAGCAACTTTCACGAGCCACAATGCAACCTGCTCAACCTATTGACTACTCCAAACCCCCAGAAACCAACCATAGTCCAGTTCTGGTTACACAATATTTCTTTGGCCTTGAATCCATCAACAGAATCCTTCGGCAGGGTTATGATTTCCAACTAACCTGCCCAGAAATGAGATCCATTCTTCCAAATATCGTCCCTGGCCCTCTCAGAACTCTCAGCCAACTCCTAGTTCACAAACACAGTCTTCCTCACGCAAGGATCTTTCCCATGCAATAGATCCCACTGCAAGATGTGCGACATAAATCATGCCTCCACCACTTTCACCAACCCTATTACTGGCGAGAGCTTTCCTATCATAGGACACACCACCTGTGAAACCTCGCATGTAATATACCAGCTGACCTGCAAACACTGCTTGGCTTCCTATATAGATTTGACTAGCAATCTGTTAGCCATAAAAATGAATGGCCACCGGCAGACAGTATTCACTCGGAATCCAAAACATCCAGTAGCTATCCATGCCATCTCCCATGACACCAATAATTTTAATTCTTGTTTCACGGTCCGTGCTAACAGAGTCCTCCCAAACAACAGCAGCTCCTCTGAACTCAGAAGGTGGGAGCTTGCCTACCAAAACAAACTAGGCACAATGAGGTTGTCCTCATGGTCTCAATTTGTGATAATACCCAGTCAGTAACTTTCCTTCCCTCTATCCTCTCCTTGCCTCCATTCCCACTGACTATATTGAACCACCACATACCTGAGGTGATGTTTATCTGCATAGATTCTCTTTTTTATTATTACTTTTACATTTGTTAATTTTTTCGATTATTCTGTTTCCTTATTTATTTTTACTTTCACAAATTTATGTTATGAACATTTTAATGTATTATTCTGCACTTTTTGCAACATTTTGCATTTCTTGTGTACTAGTTCCAATTCACTGCCCAACTCTCTCTGTCCTCTGTTTGAATTTGCCCACACCATGTTCCTGACTAATGGTCATTCTGTGAGACCATATGCTGCACCACCCTACCCTCCCTTCATGATGTTCTCCTGTTGATGAAGGGCCAAGTCCCAAAATATTAATTGTTTTCCTGTTCTTGTGTTTTTTTTAATTTATGTGTTCACCTCAAGAAACCATCATCTAAGGTAACAGGTGGTTCATTTCACTATCCTTTTTTGTAAATCCATTCGCTACCTAGCTCTTATTATTTCCTGGTTACTATATATATCAATGTAAACAATAAATATTGCGGATGTGGGATTTCACGGGGAAGTTCCACACTTGCCGATGCGGATATCCGTTACATTCTAATTTCTGTCTTCCTCTACAGATCTTACCTTCAACTGTTCCCTCCTCTAATAAGTTAACCAATCCTGCATGTTTCAAAATATCGCCTTCAGATTTCTCTTTTTCATGAAAGCTCTTTTTGCTAGTGCTGTTCTGTTTTAACATCATTCCTGCTTTGGCAATTGGCTGTGATTTTATTTCCTAAGTAGCAAAATTCACTAACTTCTCCTATCACATTTGACCCTATTTTTTGTGTTTACTCTACTATTATTGTTATCATTTCTGATACATTTCATCACATTTGTCTTGCTTTGTTTAATATTTATTCCAAAATCTTCCTTCAGTATTTTGTTCATGACAGTCACTAACTTCTCAATATCTTCAGCCTGTTCTGCTAAGCTGACAATGTCATCAGCACATTGTAGCATACTGATTTTCCCTCCTTGTAGCTTATGCTACATTCAAATCTTTCTTTTACTTCCTTTATTGCTTCTTCAACATACAAGTTGAATATTAATTGGGATTGACTACAACCTTGTCTCACACTCTTTTTAACTGTTGTGCAACTCTCATGATTCTCTGCTTCTATTACAGCTACTTGATTCTTATAAAGATTATGACCTATTACAACCTTGGTATTTTAGACCTAAATTTTGAACATCTTTCCCCACCTAACATTATTAAAAGCTTTTTGTAAATAATAATAAAAAAGTTGTAAAAGTATCTTTGCTTTTCCTTATTAGTCCTGCAAGTATTAATCTTAATGCCAGAACTGCTTCGCTTGTACTGTGGATTTTAATAAGCCTGAACTGATCTTCACTTACTATCCCCTTCTACAACACTTTACATTCTTCTGTGTATTATTCTGGTCAGTAATTTTGAAGCATGTGATGTTAGACTTTTGTGCTATAATTCTCACATCTGTCATCTTGTGCTTTTTTCGGAAGTGTGATGATGATTCTTTTATTACAATCAGTAGGAAATCTCTACTGTTTCATTAATTTTTGATATAAGATTAAATAATCTTTGGATCCCTTCTTCTCCCAGGGATTTCAGAAGTTCTGTGGGATGAAGATAAATGCAAAGAAGAGTCTGCTTATTAGATACACAAATAAAAAACAAAAGGTTAATCTATATCTATATAAATGAGAAAGTTTGGATGTGTGTTTGGATGTGCTTCTGGAATCAATCACGCCTTAATAACTCAACATATTTAAATGAAATTTGGCCTGAAGTCAGTTAATTATTTGCGAAGTGACATAGGATAGATTTTATCCCACAAAAATGCATAGTTCTTTTAGAAATTGCCATCAATATCAATTCGCAAACAATAAAGAGGCTCCTACTTCGTAGATAGCCATGCCACGTTTGCTCTTTGCTTTTTACGTGAATCACAAACACTACTTTTCAGAAATAAAAGGAAAAACATTCTTACATATGTAATTTTGTGTTTAGTTTAAAAGTCATAAAACTGACACACTTGACAAATAATAGTTTGGAAGCAGGAAATATAAATCTGTACTTAACCTTAAATTTAAAAAAGTTGGGTACTGTTGTTAAGTTCGCAAAGAGATGTTTTCATTTGCATTCATAGAATAGTATGACATATCAAACATTACACCATAATTTCGTTCGTAATATATGCATCATAATAAATGTGAAAAATCAAAGCTTGGAAAAAAAAAAACGTAAAATGCTATGAGTATACCAGCACGAAAGTCGGTTCACTAAAAGTGCAAAATGGTCGTCCCAAAATGTTGTATTTATGAAAATGTAAAGGATTCCATTCTATCTTGGTTTAATTTATTTCCTGTTTCTTTTTTTTGTTACTATACAGTCTCTGTATTACAAATTATTTTTGCCAAAAATTAAAGCTTCACTAATCCCTTTTTATTTTTTGTTCAAAATTTTTATAGAGACTATGATTCACGGAAAAGTGCTTTTTACTTTTCAATATTTTTCAAATATCTATGGAATCCTACACTTAAAACAGATGTATTCAATGGGCTAATGTAGAAACTTCTTGTTTCAAGAAGCAACACTGGAAGTCGTTTACAACAGAATACACCCCATTTACACGGAGCTTATGAGGGCTACTTATTGATTACTACTAATAACTAAATTCCTTCTGTCTTATGCTGTAACAAAAACATGCTGGCCCATTCGAGCATTTCAACCAAACCACCATTTCTGCTAATATTGCCGCTACAAAATCAAACGATGCGAACACATCTCAACACATTAAATGCACTGGAACTACATTTCGAGTAGTAACAGAATTTTCTATATCAAGATTTCTAATTAGTATAGCATAAATTACTATCACAATTAATTCCATTATACACCTTACTAAATCATGAGCAATAAAAGTAACTTTATCACGATGTAAACTTGAGCAGCAATATTAACAATTGTAGAGAATTATGGACTTTCTGTTGTACACTGTAAGTTACAAGCATTTTAGTATAAATTTTTTAATTACGTTACTTCAGTAATTGTCATGAAGCTGATGACAAAGTTCATGTGGCTGAATGTAGTTCCAGATGTATTCAGTATTTAATTTACTGCATTTTTATGAGCGCCACATTGCCAGCACCATTATTCACGTTCATTTAGTATCACAATCTGAAATAAAATGTCAAGTTTACTTCGCTATTCATGACATCACTTACATACAATATAGTGACTGTATTAACATGCGAGCGATAGAAGCTTTGATTTTCTAGTGGTAATTTTAAAATGCAGCCTGGGCCGGAATGAGAACTGAAACATTATTAGTTATTTAAGTTTCTTTCATGAGCGCCATTTCAGTGACATCGTGTATCGTTTTGTACCGATATTGTATCAAAAATCTATAGTAAGCTTGGACGATTTAGCAGAACCACACGGCATTGCCCAAAGTATTTTTTTTTAATTTATCAATATTTTATTCAAATAGTGGAGTGATAGACAAGCGGAGTGGTAATTCGCCGGTAGTCATTCAATTCTGTTGGCAGAGTGAGAAACCAATTATGAAGAAACAATCAATTACTACTTTAACATTGGAACATATTTTAGCGCAGAATTAATGGTTCGAAATGAACGAATTATAGTAAATTGGTCTAAAGGTATTCAACTGTTTCCACAGATAGAGAAACCAACATTAACAGATAATTATGAATAAACGAATCAATTACTACTATAATATGAACATTTCTATTTTAAAGCAGAATTAATTGATGGAATCAATATATTCTCAAACCAATTTCAATATTCAATGAGCAACATAAGTTATCTTTTTAAAAAATAAATTAAAAAATCAGTAAGTGTCAGATATTCAGTGCAAATAAAAATTTTCATTCAATGAAAGTTTCACGGGTGTCCAGCCAGATGGTGTCATAAAACGACAACGTTTCGACAAACTGCTCGGTTGTCTTCATCAGGTCTGTTTTATGACACCATCCAGCTGGACACCCGTGAAACTTTCATTGAATCAATACGCCGGGAAAGTCTCCATTTGCATAAAAATATTCATTTTTAGTTTCACAATTTTTTAAGAGAAATGAATGTACATGGGCCACTAAGGTATTTATTTGAATGTGAATATTTTTTATATATATTTAGTTGATTCCATCAATTTATTGCTAATGTTTTAAGTTTCCATTAATTAAATCTATATTCATTTTTATTCGTGAGACTTGAAATTAGTAATTTTAAGAGATGCCAGGTAAACGAAAGGCAAATCTTTCAAAGAAATGTTAGGAAACTAGGGCTATGAAAATAGCCAAAACTCGGGAGACAAGTCCTCAAGCAGTGCTGCAAAAGATTGAGCAGTTGGCATGTCTTGGGGCTTCTGCGGCTGATGAATTGCTGGAGCAGTCAGAAGTTGGGTGATGACAGCAAACTGAACATGTGTCGGGACGATCTGCCGAGACACCAGGAAAAATGTGAGCTCAGTGCAAAGAGCAAGCCGAATGGCAATCGATCTCAAGAGCTGCTGAAACACCAAAGCAAACAAAATGGTGGAGACAACAACACGCTGTATATTTGGCATTGCAGCGAGTTGCTGAAACACGTGAACAAATGCGAGCTCGGCGAGAAGAACATCCCATCCATCAAGAGATACTGAAACACCGGACCAAACAAAAAATTGACGACGACAGAATGCCGCATATTCATCACCACGAGTTGCTGCAACTTTGGAACAGTCGTGAGCTTGGCGACATCAGCATGCCAGGTATGAAACCATTGAAACAGCTGTTTTCTAACTACACAGATGAATCGCGGCAATTTTTGAATCTTATCAGAAAGTATAATTCCTGCTTCCATATGACGTCTTTTGGAACCGATATAATTGTTGCAAAGCAAGGATTTTCACCAACATTTACTATCCAGGGGCAAGAATATGACCGAATTGGATCTATGCTTCCTTCATTGAATATGAAACCACAGTTTTTACAGATATATTTCATGGGCGATGAAGAAACAGACACTGAAGACGTTATAGAATAATTGAAGGGACTGAGAGAGAGACCATACAAAAAATACAATGGGTATTACACGACAACAATGCCTTGGTTAGGGAATTCAAAATGGCTTTGGAGAACATGCCCGAAGTTAGGGCCGGTGTTAGAGGGATGGGGGGGAGGGGTAAGCGGGACAAATGTACCCGGGCCCACCAGGCTGATGGGGGGGCCCGATCACCAGCTGTAGGGGTCCCCCACTTGACAAGTTTTATAGCTAAAAAAAAGGTCGACCATTTGGTCTGAGGGAGGGCCCTAACTGATGAATTTGCCAAGGGCCACTGCTTACCCCGGACCCCAAAATCCTGCAAGGTAGTGATCCACCCTGAACGTGTGCCAAGAGGACAACACGAGAGATGTTATAACGCATTGAGGAGTTACAAGATCGCAGTTTTCCTACTGGGCATAGGTGACCTAAATAAAGTTCAACGTCGAATCAGAACCATGTGAGCATTCTGGCGTACTTCAAATCACACAACAACTTGTGCCAGAGTTGAAGGTCGAGGTAAGAACCTATGAAAATCCTCACTGAGACTGGGATTCAAGCTGGGAACTTTTCCATCTCCAGTTGGACGCCCTAACCAGTAAGTATCCAGACCTCTCAAGAAAATCTTATGTTACAACACTCTTCCACAAGGACAGAGTTGCGGGTAACTGCTAGTTATCAATATAAGGTGGGGAAAGAATTGCTTGCTGAAGACTTTTGGAATGAGTTACCAAGAGATGACTGATTTGCCGAAAACAATGAAATAATTTAAAGATAAAATTTGTAGGTGGGTGCAGGATATGGGGAAGATGGTGGTGTAGGGAAATTGCCACCGGAGCCTGTGCTCCATTGCAATTAAAATTAAATTAAAAAAAGAAATCTCATCAGTTCCAACTGCCTTATTTGATTTCAAATCATTCAAAGCTCTATCAAATTCTGTCCTCCAAACAGGATCACCTAAGTCATCAATATCAACATCAACTTCTTTTTCTAATATATTGTTGTTCAAATCATCTCCAGTCATACAGTTTCTCTATGTACTACTTCCATCAGTTAGCTCTATCTTCTAGGCTTAGAAGAGGTTTCCCATCAGCAGCTTTAATGTTTATACCTCTTTTCTTCATTTCTCCAAAATGGTTGGTACTGGGGAAATGAAATACCCGGAGCAGACCAAAACTAGCACCTGCGTTAGCAAGGCAAGAAGTCTGCCGATTAGCTCCCCTGTACCAAGCGCCAACGGCCTCTTGCAGAGCAGATGAGTGGGTAAAGGGTCAGAGCAATCTCTTGTCCTAGGGAGGAGAAATCATCCCTAAAGACGGAACCTGTAGATGGTCAACAGCATGAGAATGTGGAAGGCAATGGGAAACCACCACATTAAAGATCCTAAAGGATTCCATAGAAAGAGCATGGTGATAGCGCTTCAAGTAAAATGTTCCGGAGTAATATCCCCTCTTTTGGATCTCTGGGAGGGGAATACATTGAAGTGTGGGAATGGGGTACAGAGAAGGGAGAGAATGAGAATAGTAACATGGAATGTTAGAACTCTTCTGCAAGTGGGAAAATTAGAGAATTTGAAACAGGAGATGAAGATAAATAAGTTGGACATTTTAGGAATTTGTGAAGTTAGATTGGGTGGGAATGGGGAGTTTGAAAGTATTATTTGGGAGAGGAGAGGAGTGGGAATTTAGGAGTAGCCATTGTAATCAGGAAATCTGTGAAGAGTGAAGTGGAATGTATAAATGGTAGAATTATTTATATGAGACTAAGAGGAGAAAAGAAAGTAGTAGTTTTGATTCAAGTGTAAATGCCAACAAGCCAACACTCGGATGAGGAAGTGGAGGGATCCTATAATGTTCTGGAGGAAATTATAGACAAGGAAAAGAGAAATTCTTGTTTTATGATGATGGAGGATTGGAATGCAGTGGTTGGAGAGGGAAAGGATGAGGGAACAATTGGCAAGTATGGACTTGGGATGCGAAATGGGCAATGAGAGAGGCTGGTAAGCTTCTGGAAGGAAAATGAATTGGTAGTCGGGAATACTATTTTCGAAAACCATAAAAGAAGAAGGTATACTTGGACCTCTCCCTTTGAGGAAAAGAGGTATCAGATTGACTATATACTAATCCAGAACAGGTATAAGAATTTGTTAAAAAATGCAAAAACTTACCCAAGAGCTGATGTTAATTCTGATCATAATATTGTTGTAGCAGAAATAGAAATGAGACTGAAAAGAATTAAGAAAGGGAAGATGATAAAAAGGTTCAATACTGATGCTCTTAAAAAGGAAGGAAAAGGTAGAGAAATAGAAAAAAAAAATCTTTATAAATGAATGGAACAGAGGAAATTACATGGTTTTCATAGACCTGTAAAAGGCTTTTGATAGAGTGCAACGGGTGAAGTTAATGGAGATTCAAAAAAATAAAGGCATTGATTGGAAGGAAAGAAGGCTAATAAGTAAATTATACATCAAACAAGGAGTGGGAGTGAGAGTGGGGAATGATCTTACAGAAGAGGGAAAGATATGTTTGTCACCTATATTATGTAACATATATTTAGAGGAGATTATAAAAAGAAGTTTAAGAGGTAGAGGAGGTGTATGCATGGGTGGACGTACCTGCATAAGGTTTGCTGATGGCTTGGTTTTGCTGGCGGAAAGTGTCAAGATACTCCGAAGAATGTTAGAGGGTTAGACAAAGGGTGTAATATAAATTACAAGGAAAGGGAAAATGAGTCATCACTCACCAAAGTTGAAGGCGCGATGGAAGAAGAACACATATCACGATCACAATATACACAATATTTCGGTCTTAGACCTTCTTCATGTTAAAGAGAATGAGTCATGTGGTTCAGGAGGTGTGCACATGCCGAAGATTGTTACATGATTGAGTAGATTATCAATATGGCGATGGGACTAAGATGTTATAAATAAATATGTATATCGCAGAAGGTGACAGAAGTAGTTATATATCAAAAGGGTACGGAATGTAGAGATGAAAACAAAAAATATAGATATATAATTTTGGAAAAAAAATTGATATATAAATTTTGAGGGGAAAAAAATAAAAATTAAAAAAATCAAATACAGATATATAAATTACACATAATTAATTAAATGACAATAATGCTAATATTGAAAATAATGAGTGATGTGTCAAGGAAAGGAATTTTATTGGTGGTGAGGCAGGGTGGGTGTCTGGTATCTAGGATATTTTGGCATGCAAGTTCGCATCTTCTAAGTTCTGAAGCGGTGGTGGTTTCGGAGAAAACTCTGATTGCTCTCACGGTGAAACATTCATTGAAGTTGTTGGAATTGTGGTAGTTAGCATGTTCAGGTATTAGCAGATATAAACTGCGGGTGTGGACTGTTTGTCTGTTGCCATTCATTTTGGTCGAAAGTTGTTGTGTAGTAAGGCCTATATAGGAACTTGTGCAATGGTGGCAAAAATGAAAATCAATAGGACTAAAATGAAATGTACGATGTTGGGAAAGAGTAAGAAAGAAATGATGATAACACTACAAGGAGAAATAATTGAACAAGTGGAGTTCTTCAAATATCTGGGGAGTATTGTGAGTGGGGATATGAGTTGCAAGAAGGAGGTAAAAACCAGAATAGCAATGGCAAAGGAAGCTTTGAATAGAAAGAAGAATTTATTACGTGTAATGCTGGATAAAAACCTGAGGAAAAAACTAGCTAAATGTTTTGTATGGAGCGTAGGACTATATGGAGCAGAAACATGGACGCTACGCAAAGAAGATCTAAAGAAGTTGGAGGCTTTCAAAATGTGGATTTGGTGGAGGATGGAGAAAATAAGCTGAGGAAGTGCTGGAATGAGTAGGAGAGAAAAAGTCACTCATAAAAACAATAATGAACAGAAAAAGGAAATGGATTGGGCATGTGCTGAGGAATGAGTGCTTGCTTAGAACTGCTCTGGAGGGGATTGTAAATGGAGGGAAAAGAAGAGGACGGTGAAGGAAGAAAATGATTGGTGATATAATTATAAACGGGAAATACATAGAGACTAAGAGAATGGTGGAACAGAGGGAGGCGTGGAGGGCTGTCATTGTGCATGGACCTGCTGAATAGCAGAGAACCCTTGATGATGATGTTCTCATTTGATCTGCTTTCTGAGTTACTTCTGACACAAAATTCTACCATTTCTGTAAAACTTGTCTCTCATGATAGATTGTTTCAATTGCAGTTTAATTTGCTTGTAATGCCTGACTTGAATTTCATCCAGCACTTCATAACTATCAGATTATGATCAGAGTCTATGTTTGCTCCTGGGTATGCTTTACAGTCATGAGCTCTATTCCCGATTCTCTGTTTGACCATGATATAGTCTAGCTGATATCTGCTGTGGTGTATATCCTGCTTGTATAATTCTTAAATAGTGTGTTCGCTACAACTAATATATATCTTTCACAAAATTCCAACAACCAACTTCCTCGCTCATTTATTTCTCCTTAACCAAAACTCTTTTTCTTCCCCCACTACTGCATTCCAATCACCCATGATTATTAGCTTTATCTCCCCCTTCACATTTTGGATTAATTCTTCAATTTCAGCATATATTTTCTCTTTTTCTTCTTTGTCTTCCTTTGACATTGGCATGTACACTTGTGCTAATGTGGTTGGGGCAGGCTTAGTTTCTAACCTCATCAAAATAATCCTGTCGCTCAGCTGTACATAACAATTCACCCGTTTCCCTACTCTCTTATTCATTACAAATCCTACACCAGTGACTCCATTGACAGCTTGTGTGCTAATTATCCTGAGTTCCCCAGATCAGAAATTCTGTGCATCCCTCCATTTATTCTCACTAATTCCAATGATATCTAACTTAAGTTGTTTCATCTCCCTTTTCAAGTTTTCTAATCTACCTGCCCTATTCAGACCTCTAACACTCCACACTCTGACTAGTAGAAAGTATCTATCCATACTGATGACTCCTCCCTGAGCAGTCCCCACCCGGAGATCCAATTGGGGGACTATTTTACCTCCATAATAATGTACTGAGGAAAAAGCCATCATACTATATGTAAATTTAAGAGGATTATATGGCCTCAGGATACTTACAGCGCCTTTAATGCTGTAGCTTCCCGTTGTTTTCTGCAACCCATTCTGTTGATAATTTTTAATTCATCTGCCCTTAGGGGCTGTTTCCAACCCCAAAAACAAGAGTGTGCCCTGGACCACTCCCTGCTCTTCTGCCCTCCTTTAGGAGGACATTGGCAAGCAGTAGGCGACTCCTATACTGGGAGTCTTTTAGTTGCCAGAGCCTCGTCTGTGCAAATTGGGTTCATCACGTGAAGGAGAGGTTGACATTTGGTTGGAAGAGCCTAATATAGTATCTCCCAAACTCTAAAATAATTATATGGTTGGTTTTGTATTGTAGACTTTTTATTTAACTCTATTTTCAATACTGTGTTTTAACCACTGGTCAAAATATATTGTATTGTATTTTGAATAATGTAAAAATAATTCTCTAAAATCAACACACGAGATTTATTAACTTTCACAAAAAGAAAACAATCATCATTTACTTTTATCCTACTGTTCCTTTTATAATATATTATTCCATTCAGAACATAAGAATTGCAATTCATATACATTATCCTTTTTTACTGTTCACGAGCTTATTTTATTGATTATCCATATTATAATTATGTATCCATCCTGCCAGGTTTGAATCATCTTATTAATTACAGCCTCTTTAGCCATCTTCTCATAAATTTATTTTTTAGTAAACAGATATCCTGTTTTACTTCCTTCAGCCTGGTTTGACTTTCTCTGAGCTTGAAAAGCTGTAATGCCTTAATTATTTAATGACAAAAATATGCTTTAATAACAAATTACACGATTAATGAGGTTGTGTACCTCATAACAGGAGGACAGGAGGAGAGTGAAGAGAGTACTGGGAGTGTATAAAGCACTCTATTTCATGCAAAAGGAAGTTGGGAATTCGAATAAATTATCAAGGGAAGTGATGAATAATTTATCAAAAATGCTGAAAGAATTTAAAATTAAAGTCGTAATGGGTGAAAGAATTTACACTCAAAGTGTATAAGATAATAAAAAATCAAGTAATTATATGAAGAAATAGCCACAGGAGAATGCACTCCATTGCAATCTGAATTCAGTCCGTTATCAATTTTCCTAAAGTAGCCAAATACAAATTAAAAAGCTGTAATTTCTTTTTTTCCTCCCGATTATTTGCCTATTTGGTCTTTATATTGTAAATAACTGTTACATAATTCTGTATCTTTCAACAGAGTGGGAAGCTATATCTTTTAATCAATGGTTCTAGAACATTTCAGTTTTAGTTTATGCAACTTACTGCATGTTTATTTATATTTTCTTATCAGCATTTTTTATTTAGTATTTAACCAATAACATACTGAACAACAGAGAAGTGTGTATGATACTGACAGTAGTTCCAAGTTTAGGAAACACTGTCATCAAATAAAGCAATTGTGAACTTAATATTGTAAGGTAAAAAAAAATGAAACAATCTTAGCATTTATGAGTATGGAAATATATTGTGCATAGTAAATGGATCAAAGTGATTAAAATTCTATGGAAGTCTGGTTTAATATATTGAAGTATATTTTAAATTTTGCTGATGGAATAACGAGATACAAATACATTTAGAAAAATGTTGTTGTTTGGGCTACAGCGTGTGTCGACGTGGGGGTCATTAGCACCCTAGCCTATTGCAACTGAGCTTTGAATAAATGCAAGAAAAAAATCAGAAGTAATGATTCAAGGGAATTAATGGTGGCCTAAATATAGTAAACAGGAGTCAAACCATAGAGAAATACTGAATTTCAATGACAGATACTGGGGGAGCATTTTTCTACATCTACATCTACATATATACTCTGCAAATCACAAAACTGTGGGTGGCAGAGGGTGCTCAGCACCAAACCTAATCTCTTTGTTGTGCATTCCAATCCCTAATGGTACGAGGAAAAAAGGAATTCATATAAGAATCAGTGCGGCACCTTATTTCTCTAATTTTATCTTTCCTGTCATGCCGACCCAAATAGGTTGGTGGAAGAAGTATTTCACTACACTCGTAAGTGAAAGTGGGAGTACGCATGTTTACCAATAAGTTTGTACGAAACGTGCGTCGTCTATCTACCAGAGACTCCCAGCCTAGTTTACTAATCAGTTCCGTAACGCTTTCATAAGGACTGTAGCAAGCGGTCACGAATCGAGCGGCTCTTCTCTGTACTTTCTCTGTACTCTCAATCAGCCCCTTACGAAACGGATCCCAAATGGCACAACAATAGTCCAAATGTGGACGTACAAGAGATTTGTACGCTATCTCCTTTGTTTGTTCATTACAATTTTTCAAAATTCGACCTAGGAACCGCAGCCTAGAATTAGCTCTACCTACCAACGTATTAATATGTAAGTCCCATTTCATGTTCCTTTGTACTGTTACTCCCAAATATTTCATAGAATCGACCACATCAATAACTGAACTGTTTACCTCGTATTTCTGAACAATTGGATTCTTTTTGTTAGTTATGCTCATTGTCTTACACTTTTTTACAATTTAGTGTGAGTTGCCACTCAGCGCACCATGCCAAAATAACATCCAGATCACGCTGAATTGCTAAACAATCGGCCAAATTCCTTACTTCCCTATAAATAACCGCATCATCAGCAAACAATCTAAAAAGGCTTTTCACTTTGTCTCCGAGATCGTTTATAAAAATTAAAAAAGAAGTGGTCCTATTACACTTCCTTGAGGTACACCCGATGTGACATCTAGATTAGAAGAACTTTCTCCTTCAACAACGACATACTGCGATTGACCAGTTAGAAAATCCTTTATCCATTCGCAAAGCTGATCCGATATACCGTACGCTCGTAGTTTCGCTAAAAGGCGGTTGTGTGGCACAGAGTCAAAGGCTTTCTGAAAATCTAAAAAAATTGCATCTACTTGTGAACCTGCATCAATAACTTTCATTACATCGTGTGTAAATAGGGCCAGCTGTGTTTCACATGATCTTTTCTTCCGAAATCCGTGTTGATTTGTTGTAAGCAAATTATTTTCATCTAGGAAATTCATAATGTTCGAGCATATAATATGCTCCATAACTCTACTACAAACAGATGTTATAGATATGGGACGATAGTTTCCAGGATCGCTGCGATCACCTTTCTTGAAAATCGGAGTTACTTGCGCTATTTTCCAGTCTGAAGGTACTTTTCGCTCTTCTAGGGATTTACTGAATATATCAGACAGAAATGGCCCGATTTCCGCCGCATACTCTGAAAATACTCTTACTGGAATACCATCCGGGCCAGGTGCTTTTCCCCACTTTAGGAGCTCTAATTGCTTTATGATACCTGCAGTATCTATTCGTAATGATTCCATCTCCAACTCGACACGACGTGGGAAAACGGGAATGCTATCCTTATTTTCGTCAGTAAATGAATTTTTGAATACAGTATTTAGTACATTAGCTTTATCGCGGCTTTCAATAACCTCGGACCCTTCGCGAACTAGTGCTGGAATATTGCTGTTGGTACAACTGACTTTACGAACATACGACCAAAATTTCTTTGGGTTTTCTGCGAGACTCTTAGAGAGAGTGTTTGAATGAAAATCGTTGAAGGCCTCACGCATCACATTCTTCACACGTAGTCTTAACTCAGCCAAGGTTTCTAAATCGCTGCGAGACCTCTTCCTTCTGTAGCGTGGGTGTATCCTTCTTTGTTTTTTGAGTAATCTTTTGACTTCGCATGTGTACCACGGTGGATCATTCTCCCCATTTATTTTCCGCTTCGGTATATGTACTTCCATTGCCTAAACATTGGTCATAAAACAAAGATAAAATGGATGAAAATGGACTAAATACAAAGAGAACTGCATTAGATAGGAAGCAAAATTACAAGTGATGGCTGAGGCAGGAATAATTTAAATATAAAAATTAAAGCTAGCAAATCAAACCTTCATTGAACTTTTTAATATCAGAACTTATAAGCTAAGACCAAAATAGGAAAATTAAAGTAATGATGTGATTATAAAAACAGTGACTTGTGAAGTAAAAAAAAATATTTTCTCTAAAAAAATAGCTGAAAACTGTAATAATGAATAATATCTTATTTCTTGTTTTTACAAAATTGAAGCAATATGACACTCACTGTGTATATGATTATTAAATTATAGTAATTTCTCAAAATTAATTTCTGGCTCACTCTGTCTGGTATCAAACTTTGTTGTCATTGAGTTTAATAATTGATAGACAACTGTCTTTGTTTCAGGTTTTCAAAATCCTTTTCACCAAGCAAGTTTTTAATGCATATGTGGCAAATTAATAATGAAAAAATATCGACTGTGAACTTTGTGATAGAAACTTATTATATTTACTCATAAATATTCTCATTTGTGATTAAAAATAAGTTCTATTTTTGTGGTAAAAATTATTGTATAATTATTGTATAACTGTATAATATTCACATTTGTACTTGTTAACTAATTTCATATGTGTGTGTTTTCCCACCTGCAACTAATGTACAGTTGTGATGCTCTAAATATTACAGATGTAGTATTTTAATGTTTAGTAACTTTCGCTTTAAACTTGCTCTTCATATGGAGTCCAAAAATAATCAGTTCATACATTTTTGTATGTTCATTTCCAAGTATTATTTCAAAAGTTTACTCATCTTAAATATTTCATATATCATTTTATTCCATTCATGTTATTATATCATTCCAATTAATATTAAATTTTACTATCAGAGAAATTCTTTTTACATTGACATGCATAAAACATTTTCTTATGTTAACAATAAAATATATTTGTGTTAGCAATCAATATAATTTTACTGATGTTTAAGTTTTGTAACAAGTTGTGTAATTATTAGTTAAGAATGTGGTGATGTTACCAGTACTGAAAAGTGTGTATAATAACATATACAATGTATATTACCTGTTTATGGTTACTTTCAGAGGTTGTGCTTATTTTGAAAGCAAGCCTCCATCTACTACTGGCTTGCTAAGCCAGTTATAGTTTTGACTGGTGACTAGATGTGTTAACCATCTGCCTGTGAAATGTGTAAGTTATGTTCTGCATGATATGTGTTTTTTTTTTTTTGTGAAATGTCTTTTGTACGGCATCCCAGCATTCACCTGGGTGACTGTCAGGCAATCGCAATAAGGTCAGCCGGTACTCCTGACCTGTAGTACCTCCCTGTGGCATTTTAACACATGCGACTAAAACTATACTATGACATCAACACAGAAAACAAAGGAAAAGTTGATCTATCACTTACCAAACTTGAAGGCAGGAGGTCTGTGAAGACATTATTTCAAGAGTGCTTAGTCATACTCAAGAAATACTCATAAATTGTGTTCTTCTTATTTTTATTTTTTCTGCTTCTTTACGATGATGCACCTTTCGTAAGTGATGATTTCACTTTCTGCATCTTTTTTGTTTTGTTTACAAATCACTATATTTCCTGTTACCATCGTCTTTATGATGCTTAACTATAGTGTATTATTATGATTGTAAAATGTAAATCCTGTCAACTACTTTTTTCTTTCTGTATTGATGTTTTCTAATCATCCCATTGTAATGTTTAGAATGAAAAGATTGTAAGCTGTAGTTAGTGAACTGCTGAAGCTCTGCTTTAGACAATTATGATTACAGTTTTTTATGCCTCCAATTTTTTGTATTTTATTTCTGTAGTTTCCATCTTGTTCAATTAAAAAACTGGCCTATGATGATGTGAAAATCATTAAATACTAATTTGTACATTGACAATAATATTGTAATAGGATTTAACTGTATGAAGGAATATAAATTAGAGTTCATAGTGCCCAGATAGTTTACAGAGATGACGTATTGAACATATGGTACCTTCTAATTGTCTACAGATTTAAATATATATATGGTTAGCAAATTCCCTTTATAACTTCTAACAGAGGCAGTTGCTCAAACATGAGGAATATTTAAAAGTATTGTTTCTTCAATGAAGAAAACTTTCCTGTATTAACCTCTCAGTTTATCTACAATTGTTGCCAGTAATGTTTGTAGTCAGTTGAATAATTTTTTGTAATAATTGTAATAACATTTTGAATTGTATTGGTAACATTATGCACCTTGAAATTGTTGGAAATTCACTCACTGCAGAAAAAGTACCATTAACAAATAATTTTCTCTTCTCATAATGAGAATGAACTTTTTAGGTCATAGTCTAATACAATAATGTAGTCTAAAAGCAAAATGAATAGGCTAAATTATCCATAAAATAACTAGATTTTCAAACAAACATTGTCAATTTGTTAGGCGATGCTGTTTAAGGATAATGTGTCGAAGGATTACAGCTCTGAAATCATTAAAAAGTTCCAGCATTTATATTCAGATAAGGATAGAATTTCAATGAAATATGAGCATGCAGTCTTTTCACCTTCAGAAAATTTATTTTAAATCATTGTAATTTTACCATTACTTGGGCTGTTTAGGTATTAATTTATATGCTTCCTGTCATCATGCTGAAATAATATGCAATGTTTCTTATGTTTAGTTTATTACTTCTCATTTATTTATAAAGTTGCAATAAAAAAAAAGTATAGAAATGAAACATATAACCCTAATTTTAACAAACTTCCATGGATATTTCCTTTAGTTTTAGACAAATTGTAGATTAATTGTTGAATTATACCCACTTTAAACAAATAAATATTTTCAGATAAGATGCCTCTGATGTATGAATTCAAGTTTAACTAAGACAATTATTCTGACTTTATAAAGCTTTAGTATGGACATTGCAATAAATAGTATTGTTGTCAAAGAAATGAATTTTAATATTTAGCCTTTGACATACTTACATCACCTTTCCAAACTGTAAACACACATTAACACTGATAACTAGGGTTCGGATCATTATGACCAAAGAAATAGAGAAATATGCATGCAAATATGACCTTAAAGTGTGTAAATATGACCTAATTATGTCAAAACATTGCTTAAAAATGACAAAATATGACCAAATATGTCCCCAATGTTTTGAAATGTTCATTGTTCACTTTATTAAGTGGGATGTTGGCAGATACCATCATTTCACAGAGTTCTTTAGACAAAAATGGACAATTTTGAAGATGATGAAGCTTTCAAAAAAAAGTCACTGTCTGCTTTGTTGAGCTCAATGCCGCGAGTCATTATTCTCATGTCCCACTGTATCGTAATGCTGCTGCACATGAAATTGCATTGTTGAAGTTACTTTAATTTCACACAATATACAAAAAAGAACTCTTTCATCAGTTCTAAAACACCCCTCCTCAAATTCCTTTACGCAACTTCACAGTTTCAGAAAATTTTGTTTTCGGCATGGCGGTAGTTACTACTCCAGTGCAGAATCAACATTGACTGAGGAATATTTTCAAGAGTGTTACTGACAGTGAGACATTGATCGACGCACTTGACAAAGGAAAGCTGGTGATACATTGTAGAGATTAAAAAGCGGTCAGAACATTAACGTTTAGAGAGTGACAAAGTATAACTGTAACTGCTTAATTCTGACAAATTCAATGACAATTAGTTTTGTTGTTTCCTCCAGTGTTTAACAGGAGTACAATATCTTAATTTCTTTTCACCTATAACTAATATTGAATTCCTGCTATTAAAAAATTATCAGATTTTTCCACTAATTATGACTATCTGACCATAAATATTATAGTAATATGACCACAGGCAAATGGTCTGAATATGCTTATATATGTTATATAAAAAGCATTTAAATACAATTAAAAATGTGCAGTCAGTGTTTAATTCAGCATTACACAAAACAGGAAAAAATATGACTTGTCATAAAAATGAACCCTACTGATAAATAGCTTCCAGTTAGCTTTATAACGATCCTACTATGAAGTGATATTTAATGTATTTGCCACAATTTTCAGGACTTCTAAAACCAACACAAAAGATACTATTTAAAATGGGATTTTAGTTTTCGGAGCAACGATATTAAAAAATAGCCAAATATTGCAAATAAGGTGGTTGATGATGAATAGTCAAACTGTGTTGAACCAAATACCATGGTGTGTTGCTAGACAGGTCACTGTTATATGAGATGATGTCAAACTTTTCTCCTGTTGAGGATTATGCACAGCTGATTGCTCTGAATGTTACTGATACAATTTATACTACTTAAATCAGATTCGTAAGTTGCAGGGTTTCTTGAACATTGGTTGCCAAGCTATTAATTTAACTTGTCAAGGCTAACAGGTGGTAAGTTGCACAGTCAAATGAAAAAAGGTAACTTTGTGAAAACTGTATATTCTGAAAACTTTTGTAGCTGATCTGGTACCAGCTTTAAGCCTAAGGAAAGGAATCTGATATACACATCCATAAATGAAGACAGAAGGAAGATTCAGCTAACGCATTTAAGTCTACAACTTTGGTGAAGCTCTCACATCTCCCCCAATATTGTAATATTTGATGTAGCTCACTATTGACTGCAAAATGAATGATGACAGTGTATGAGGGGGTACCCAAAACAAACCAGAATTACTTTTTAAAAGCTATATATTTTCATTTTTTTTTCAAAACAACCTTATCCCCCTCCAAATACTCTCCAGTACAACTAATACATTTGTCCCACCAGTGCTTCCACAGTTCGAAACATTTTCTGTAGTCATCTTTATAAATGGCTGACAGCTCCTCCATTTTAATTTTTTTTTTTTACCTCTTCAATGTTTTTAAATTGCTGTCCTTTCATGGCCCTTTTCATACATGGAAATAAGAAAAAAATCACATGGGGCCAGGTCAGGCGAGTAAGAACTTTGCCATTTTTAGCCCAAAACTGCCTAACAGAGACAGCTGTGTGTGCAGATGCATTGTCATGGTGGAAGAACTAGTCTCCTGTCAGCCACAAATCGGGAATTTTTTCACAAACAGTGTTGCGTAATCCTCTTAAAACTTCCAAATAAAAGGTTTGATTGATGATCTGATGTGGAGGAACAAACTCTGAATGAACTACGCGATTGGCTTAAAAAAAGCAAATGAGCAGTGTTTTGCTGTTTGATTTGGCTTGACGACATTTTTTGGATGGGGTGACAATGTCTTCCATAGGCTTGACTGTTTCTGGGTCATAACCACAGCGCACCATGACTCATCACCAGTAATGACCTTTGACATAAATCTGGATCAATTTCAAACTGTTTCAAACATGTTTCAGGTCTTATGTTGTTTTTGACTGTCTGTCAGAGCCTGCGGAATAAGTTTGGCAGCTATCCTTTTTATTCCCAAATATTTAATTAAAATTCGCTGAACCAAGCTCCAAGATAACCCACTAATCTCTGACAGTTTGTCAATTGTCTGTCGACGGTCAGAGAGCACAAGCTCTTGAATTCTTCAACATTTTCGTTGATTCGGGCAGTTGATGGACATCCAGAACGAGGTTTGTGATCAATCAACATATCGCCATTTTTAAACCGAGCGAACCACTCGTACACTTGAGTTTTTCCCATAGCGTCATCTTTGTATGCTGTTTTCAACATTAAAACAATTTCAGCAGCATTTTTACTGAGTAGAAAAAAATTCACAGATGCACATTGTTCACTTAAACTTGCAATCATCAAAAATGAAACAATAATAAAACAGTGCTAGCAAAAACAATCACTGCAGATTAACAGAACAAGCCAGCTCGAAAACACAGGTGGCACTGAATGACAATGAGTTGCGATATAAACACCTAGCAGCAGAAATGCGTACTACACAAACTCCGCCCACAGCAATGCTATTCCTGTTATTTTTGGTTACTCTCATGTAGTATGAAAGTTTTTACAAGTTCCAGACACTCCAGCCAAATTCTATAACTTGGAAGGAGACTAGCTACATTCTTACAGAGCCACTCAAACACCCATGCGATCGTGACAAAGTCTGCCAAAAAGCTGCATCCCACATTACAACATGGCTGCCTATTTATAAGGAAATTGAGTTGGGAAAATCTCCTCAACCTCTCAGTTTGCTGCTATCCATCCAAGATTTTTACAGGACGCTGCCCCAATTTTTGTGTTCTTATTTACCTATGATAATTTTTCCTTAAAATCATATAATGTTCGCATTATACCCTCTAGAAGTTATGTTTCAATTTTCTGCTAATATATTTTAGGATACCTGCTCCACTGTCAAGGTTTCTAGGTCATATTGTTTATTGAAATTTTTACATTACTGTACCTATCTTAATCTGGGAGTAAACAATGATTAATTAAACCTGTGCCATACATTTTCCACCAGCTTGAGATCACACTGAAACTTCTAAAATTAATATTTCTTACTTCAGGCTGTAATTTCCAAATGTTATTAGAGGGAATTTGTTCTAATTTACTTCTGAATAGTGCTTCCCTTGATTTCTATATGTGACATAAGCATTCAAGTAAGGTAAAATGAAATAATGCTTCTACAATAAAAATTCAAAAAGTTCTACTTTAACCTTCTAAATTTTGAGCTTTTCATAAAACTGTTGTTATTTTCATAATCCACAGAATTTTCTCGATTTTCTGCACCTAATTATATCTTTCAACCATTTTTCTCGAGATTTTGATTTTATTTACTTTACTAAACTCAAATTTTTCTTCAGAATACTTCTAGCTATGCTGACAAACTGTGATATAAAAATTTGGGATAGTTATTTTTTTTTTTTTTCAAAAACTTTTATACTTCGCTCCACCCAAGCACATATTGCAATATGACTTAAAATTGGCATATCTTTTTAAATAAAATTTCTAGCCAATACATATGAAACATCAAACTGATCATAATTTCATGTTTACTCATGTAAATGAATGTAACAAAGTTCATTACCTCTGAGAAATTTACCTTATTTAAATCTTATGTCCTTTACGAGAATGGTTTAAAATCATGTTAAAAGAGCTTTGCTGTTAATAAAATGTTTATAAATGACCCTAACTGTACATGATGGACCCCATTCTGAGCGGTTTTAGGTGGGATTACTGTTATATTACAAACCCCTCCAAATTAAACTTATTCTGCGAATTATGAGAGCTGATTCAGTTGAATTTAAAATGTGGGAAAAAGTAAAATAACATCCCCCTTCTCACAATCCATTGTGAAAGACTTCGCCCATTAATAAAACATTTATCTTACAAAATATCAAAACATATCCTGTTTATTAAAATTAAGTGATGCCATAAAAATGTTTGAAAACTTTTAAATTACAAACAAGTTTGCTAATACCTGATACCAGTCTAAAAATTAACAAGTTTTCCAAATTGAAAAATAATAAAAATAACAATTTTTTCTATCCAAACTACTCGCAAAAATGAGTTAATATTTGTTCTGATCTCACATGTATGAAATGCTTTGTTCCTGCAACCATAGAAAATGTAAGAATAATGTTCATAAATTATTACAAATTGCAGAAAAATGATCTTTAAATTATTCAAGCTCTTGGAAAGTGTCCATTCTTAAATCCTATGTCACTTAGTGTCCACTTGCTTAACCTATTGCACTTGTGAATTGTCCTTTAGCTGTATACTTAAATTTCACTTACAATGTGTGTATTGGGTTACATTAAAAAAAAAAAAGGATTACTCTTAAAACACCATATTCTTGAAATTGGAGATTGCCTAGAGACCTATTGTCAAAAACTCCCAAGTCGTGTCACAGTTGCCATGCCAACCATTCTGCTGTTGGGGGTTAGGGAGCATCCATAAACTACATGGCTCAATATAGGGGTGGAGGGGTTAGCTGGAAAGCTATGCTGGGCTACGTGGGAGGGGGGTAGGGAGGGCATTTCCAAGCCAGGCCACGTAGCGTTTCATTCATATTATTTGTCACAGTTAAAATGAGGCACAGAACACACAACTGTATGTAAATATTTATTTCTGTCATTTAATTATCTGCTTATGTAATTTAAGATAGCCTGACAAAAAGTACAAAATGTCTTCCAGAATCAACAGGGTAAAAAACTACTTGCTACATGGGGAGGTCACAGGAGGCCAGAATGGAGCTACGTGGTTTACGGATGCTCTGTTATGCACAGCTGATTGCTTAAAGCTTTTACAGTTACTGGTACTATTTAAATTGGCTTCGTAAGATGCAGGGTTTCTTGAACATCAGTCAATATGCTAATAATTTTTCCTGCAATTACTAGCAGGTGGTAGGTTGCAAAGTGAAACAAAAAAAGTAATTTTTTTGAAGACTGTCATCATCAACACAAGATGCTTCCACTTTTGCGGGTAATCCTGCACATCCTCTTCCAAGTCTGGTAGTCTTTCCAAGGTTTTTTCTCCATCACTTTCCTCCAAATGACTCCCTTAGTCTCTACATCTTTCTTCACTTGGTCCACCCATCTTGCCTGAGGTCTTCCAACTGGTCTCCTTCCCTTCCCCCTGTTCAGCTGTGCTACTTTCGACATCCTCTCCTCCTCCATCCTCATCACATGTCCCAACCGCTGCTGTCTTTTCCTCCTTAACATCTCTTCTACTGCTTCCACTTGTAGTCTCTCCCTGATGTTTTCATTTCTAATTTTGTCTTTCCTCGTGTCGTTCTCTATCCCTCTCAGAAACCTCATCTCTGCCGCCTGCAATCTGCTAATATCTCTTTTTGTCCAAGTCCATGTTTCAGAACCATAAGTCAGTATGGGCTGGTAATATACTTTATAGAGCAGAATTTTGGCATCCTTCTCTATATTCCACCTCTAGATTATGTCCTCGAAGAATGTATATCCTGAAAACTCTTGTAGCTTATCTGGTATCAGCTGTAAGCCTAAGGAAAGCATCTGACATGCACATCCATAAACGACAGCAGGTAGATTCAACTAATGCACTTATGTCCACAACTTCAGTGAAGTTCTCACATCTCCCCCAAAAGACAATTAAAACCTCAGAAAGTCCCTTTAGTTGATGTAGCTCTCTATTTACTTCTAAATGAATGATGACGGTATATAGTATGAAAGTTTTACAAGTTCCAGACACCTGCAAGGAGAATATAGATATATTCTTACAGAGCTGTCAAACACCTTCGCAACCACAGCAAAGTCTGTTGAAAAAATGTGTCCCAGCTTACAACATGGCTGCCTATTTATAAGAAAATTGAGGTGAATAAATCTACTCAGTTTCTCAGTTTGCTATTGTCCATCCGAGATTTTTACAGGATGTTGCCCCGATTTTAGTGTTCCTATTTACATATGATACCTTTTCTTAAAACCGTGTAGTTTGTCCATTATACCATCTAGAAGTTATGTTTGACTTTTCTCTTAATATATTTTAGGATACTTACTCAATTGCCGAGGTTTTTAGGTCATATTCTTTACTGAAATTTTTCCTATCTTTTGGTGTCTGTTATATTACTGTACCTATCTTAATCTGGAAATAGACAATGATTAATTAAAAGTATGTCATACATTTCCTGCCTGCTTGAGGTCAGGATAAAACTTCTAAAATTAATATCTGGCTAACTCCTTACTTCAGGCTGTAATACACATGTTACTAGAGGGAATTTTTTCTAATTTTGTATATCTCAATTACTTCCCAATAGTGCTTCCCTTAAATCTTAATTTCTATCTGTGACGTAAGCATCCAAGCAAAGTAAAATGAAACAATGCTTCTACAATTGAAATTCGAAAATACTACTTTACCCCCTTACATTTTGATTAAGCATATGCTGACAACAAACTGTGATATTAAAATTGAGGATAGTTCTTCTCTTTTATTAAAAACTTAAACTTTTATCCTTCTCTCCATCCAAGTAAGTGCTGTAATACGATTTATAATTGATGTATCTCTTTAAATAAAATTCCCAGCCAATATATATTATATATCAAACTGATCACAATTTCATGCTTTATTCAGGTAAATGAATGTAGCAAAGTTCATTACATCTTAGAAATTTACATTATTTAAATCTTATGTCAATAGAGCTTTACTGTTAAGAAAATGTTTGTAAAAGTCCCTTACTGTACAACTACACATGAGTAGTTTTAGGCGATATTGCTGATCACAGTTGCAAATATTCATCTCCCTTTGTATCTTTCTTAGTGAAAGATGACAGATTTGAAGCAACAGTAAATATTGGCTCTGTGACACTTGTTGGTCTGCCTACTCTTATAATCGTTTCTCAATAAGTTTCCTTCCATCCACCAAGCAAAATATTCAAGCTGAATAATTTATTGTGTGTATCACATTTTTTTCAGCTTTAAAACAAAACTTTATTCACTGCTATCTCACACATTTCAGATAACCAGGGAAAAAAAACAAAAAAAAAACTACACACCCAGGAATGCTACCATTTCCAAGTTATCAGCTGATCTTGTGCAAAGCATGTATTCCTTCTGTAACTGGGGGGTATACAGAGTTATTAGACTTAAGTAAAAGACTATCCAACATACATTTCTTGTGGAATGCTCTACCATCTGTGTGAAGCTGCCTTACCTCACTAATGCACATGCAAATTTCTGTTTTACACTCAACTCTAAGCTCTGAAATTCTTCATTCACATCTTATGAACAAGGAATTCTTAGCAGCAAAGAGAGAAGGTGAAGACAGGGTTAATAAGAATACTATGAGCATATTGGGATCACTGGAAGATGCATCTAGAAATATCTACAGTATGTTAGAAAATTTAAGGAAAGAGCTAGAAATCTGACTAGTGTAGATAAGAATGGAAAAATTACCGCAGATTCAAAAAAGGCAGAGATATTAAGCACCTGGTTGAATGACACCATTAGGTGGTATCATTCAAGAATTGGTGGGGGAAGATAAGAGAAGGCACACTGTTCCACATAAATAGACAGAATAAAAAAATTAGAAATAGAACCTGAAGATACACTTAAGAAGCATAAAGGGGCTGGTGTGGATAGTATTACTACAAATTTATTAAATATAACTAGTTATGACACCAAATACTGAAATATCACAGTCTGGAGACTTGTTACTTACCGGAGGACTGGACAAGTGCAATAGTAGCATTGCTGCATAAAGGATGGTGACAAACAAGGTTTAAAATTACAAGCCTATTAGTTTGACATCAGTTAGTTGTCCCCAACCCCACTCACCTCTAATGACCTCGACGTTGATGAGCTATAAGTTAAAAAAAAAGGTCAAATATATGAAGAGTGAACAGTATAGAGACCTGTGTAGTGATTTCATGAATAAGAACAACCTGCAATCCAAACAAGCCACTTAACAAAACAACCACGTATTAAAAAGCCAAACTTATTGCAACTGATGCCACCATGTTAATCGCGACATAAATGTAAATACTCTGGCATAATATTTGATGATAAATTCAACTGGGCAGACATTGAAGAGCTTTAAAAATCCTTCATTTGCTGAAGAGGATGATGAGATGTACCAGGGAACTAGGACACAAAACATTGGTCAGACTATTGCTTGAATATGGTGGTGCAGTATGTGATCCACATTTCACTTCTGAAGTACAGAAATTTGAGATATACACAGCAGGGCAGCTAGATTTGTTTATGGAATTACCATAGAACGCAATTGGTAACCGACATGATAGAGGAACTGGATTGCGAGCCATTGGAAAATATTGGTAGAAGAATTAGTAGCAATATGTGGAAGTGAAGAGGTAACAATGAAAAGTTGGTGATTGATTTCAGGTGCAAGAGTGTGGGAAAATTTTCTTTTGTAGGTAAGGAAATCTGGGACTGGAATAAATTACCAATCGATGTGCTGAATAATTTGCCAGAAACACAGAAAATTGGTAAAATGGAAAAAAGTAGGCTGGTGATAGTTGTGTAAGGAAACTGCCACCAGGGTATGTACTCCATTACAATTAAATATAAATTAAATTTTAAAGTACTTTGAAATCGCTGTAATAAGACTCAAAACCACTTAGATTCATAAAATCTTTATTTTTTTAGTACAACAATTTCCAACCATCTTAAAAATATCACTATATCTTTAAACCAGTGAAAGAATATAATTGGGTTTTAATTATCATACACTGTCTATACATCAGCTTCAGAGTTCAATATATATATAAAAGTCATTTGGTCATTCATTTCAGGAGCAGGTAAATATCAAATTTAATAAACGATAAGCGATTTTTCAAAAAGTGTTGCAAGATCCTCTTCTGTTTGCTCTCTGGGAGCCAGTTTTCTAATTCGATGCTGAAACAAAATCCACAGACCAACAATAAAAATTAAAGTAAAAAAAAATTATAGGAAAATTAATTTTGATAGAGTTTTTAATAGAATAAATTATATTCAAATTACAAAATGAGTACACAGTGGTAAACTATGTTTATTTTTAAAAATGGGAAATTAGAAAATCTTGAATATTCAACCTACTGCCTCGGTTTAAATAGACAACTTCCCCAACATTTTCTCTTGTCTTTAAATGGCAATTTGTATGCAACCATCCCACGAATATAAAATCAACAGTTTTTAGTGTGCTTATATAGAAAAGCATTAGTTCACAACAATGACAAATCTCAAAACAGGAAATATGTTTAAAACTTAAAAAAAAGAAAAATTAGCAAATCATCAGTATGTTTAATGTAGTTGGATATTCTGTTTAATGATCAACAGAAAAGGAATATGCCATTAAACACCACATACTTGCTGACAAATATATTTTAAAGAACTTGCATTGGAAATTTGAAATAATCTGCCAATTTTCTAAGGAAAATAACTTGGTGTTCATCTTAACACCTCCCCCCCCCCCCCTTTTCCTCTCTCCATGCTGCACGTAGCTTTTTCCCTATTAATTCCAGAAGACATTTTGTGCTATTTTCTCTTACTAGACTCGTTGAAATTATTGAGTGTATAATGAAATGACCAATATTTGCTTTATATACTTTTATACAATTATAAATACTGCAAATGGTCAATTTGTGGTGGCACACAAGTGATCTGAATAAAAACAGCTTTTTTTTTTTAATAACAATAATAACTGTCACTGGCATCGAAAATCCCACATGCTTAATGGTTTTTGGCTCGTAATGCGCCATTGTGTGTGGGTCCTGTGTGAACCAAAAACTTGAGACTTTAAGTCACAAGCATGCATTACACTGTCAGTATACAGTGTGTCTAAAATAAGAAAATAATTAGATGATGCACCCTATTTTAACTGTGACAAATAAAATAAAAAAGCTACACATCTTGGCTTAGAACTCCCTCGCAACTCCCTCTTCGTAGCCAAGAGTAGCATTCCACCTAACCCCTTCCCTCCCTTCACTGAGTCATGTAGTTTGTGGCTGCTCCCTTACCAACATCCCTTTTGTTTTTTAACAGCTGATCTATCTTTTAATCAGAATTTGGCTTCAAGTAGTTATTCCTGAACCAGACAAAAAAAAGAGGCGGATTATACACTATAGTAAAAAGGCAACGTTATAAGGTCTAACTGCACAGGACACTAATAAAATAACAGCATATGTTTAAATTTCCAGATAGAAATTTTTCATGGTTATAATGCTTTTAGAGTGGTTTGATAGTTCAGTGGTTAATGCACTTGTTTTAAAAAAGTTCGTTGCTCCCGTCCCTGGATCAAATCACAGAAGGTGCATGAATTTTTATGAGTTATGTTTGATCATAAGAGCTACGTCAGAATGTTCCGTGGTTCCGATTCCATGTTAAACTGTAGGTCACAGGAAAGGAAATGGTCGTCCTACCTCTGACACAATGGCTTAGTATGTCACCTTCTGCAGGATCCAACCCATTTCAGGTTGTGGAATAAGTTAGTTTTAGTTAAAAAGACAACATTACAAATAAATCGAAAAGACTATTCAGGTGGCTATTAGACCCCAAAAACATTTTCAAATGATATAATTGTTAGAATATAATGGATATAATTGTTAGAATATAATAGCTCTGAATAAAGGTTTCCTGTTAACATGAAGTTACTACCTCAGCTTGAAAACCAATGTTTTACATCTATCATCTTACTCTTAACACAATGGATGAAGAGGGTTTACGAGTTTGGAGCAGTTGAACAAAGTAGTTCAGGATACTGATTGGTCAAAAATTTAATTAAATTCAGTTACTTATGGCTGATTATCAAAATCTAAAAAGAATAAGTTTTTCAGTTCCTTTAATGAAATATTAGATTTTCCATTCTAATTTAGGTTTCCTGTTAACAGTTACATTAAAATTTGTTATCATTTTTATTAATGATTTTCTTTGTATCAGACAGCTTAGCTACTGCACACATGACTAGAGTTGGAAAAAAATCATGAAGTATAAAAAGGTAGCCATTTAAATTCTTGATCTAACTTACTCTATTTGCCCATAGTTCTGTATCAATTGGTACTGATAAGCTCCATCAAGTTCCACCACGCTATCTATAGAAGAAAGCTGGGGAATTTAAAGTTCATTGCCTATTTTGCCAAAACTACAGAATTATTATTACTAAATTGATCATAATTCTTTTTTGTATACTTATAAGATATGTTATGCTCTAAATAAATTTAGGTAATGATTTTCAGGTTGGATATATTTGACAAGTGTAAATGATTTCTGCTTGTGAAAGGACTGTTATCCAAAATGAGAGAGAATTAATGAGGTGATCTATTTGCAAAATCATAAATGTTCAACAAGTGCACTGTACCTGAATAATGGCTGTACCCATAAAACCTTTTAACTTCCGAGATAGACAGGATTACTCATATGCATCACATCCTTGAGGAGGAATGAATATTAATTTGAATCAGTAAACTCTGGGTTGCCCATCACATAACCAAAACAACAGTAGGAGCATGATGTAACAGCCCTCAAACCTAGACTTTCAGTGGAATTGTATTTTATAAACCATTTGTAGCCAGCTAAAGTTTGATTGGATATGATTTCATATGTTTGTCTTGCAATTTACTGAAACTTGGTGTTAATGGACTTTGTTTTATGAAAAGAAATTATGTAAATACCATTTAATATGTTTAAGGACAGAAGTATGCAAGAGAATTTCTTAAATGTTTGTAATTCCAAGTATTAAGGTGAGCTACGTTGTTTAAAGGACAATTTACTACAGTTTAAAACAAATTATGTGGATAATTTTGTGTTTAAATATATTTAATTTCATTTCTGACCATTTTGTAATGATTGTAAATAATTATGTATTAATTTCAATTCTTTTTAATATGTTTTTAATTGTTTGAGTAGCGTTAAAGTTAGAGAAATATCTGTCGGACTCCTTTGGAATGTTCTAGAACTTGCAATGAACCTTATATAAGGCGGGCAGCAGAGACTCAGAGACAGTTTTTACAGAGACAGTTTATGGATACAGTTTACGTCGTCGACAAAGACAGTTTTGAGCGAACAGTGTATGGCAGTATTGTCTTTGGAAGAAGTGTTAAATGTAATTGCTGGAGTTTGTGAATACATGTGGCCAGTATCTTGGAAATGGATGTCTTCGAGAAATAAAAACACTTAAAATTTTAAACTGTATCATGGACTAATTATTTCATATATTAATTAAACCACGAATCACCTAATGATCACCTACTGAAAGTTCATACCTATAGTCTGTAAGACCCAAGGCTGATACCGGGGCTGTAGTATTGCCTTAGTGCCTCAGCTAACAGTTTATGTGGATTCAAAGTTCTGCGGAAAGTTCATAAAATAATTTGAATTTGACCATGTAGCCATACAGTAACCCAACTAAAATGCTTAAAGGTCGCCACTAGATCTGTTACTAAACCACAAATCTAGAAAAGGTTGCAAGATAACTACAAAATGACAAACATTCACTTTCTGAAAATTCAAAGTTTTATTTTCAAAGTCTCAAAATTTCATATATGCATTTAACAGTTGAGTAGGCAAATCGAACAGACTTTTCCAAACTATTGCAGGTTGTGGAGAGAAATTTAACCGATCGATCCCTTTTTGTAAATTTATAAGTTCATGTTAAAAGTTATCCTCGCATGCCATCACACCAAGGTCCCAACATGGCTGATCCAATGGCACGAACAACTAACCATTTCCTACCCACTTCTACACAAGACTGACACAGATTCACTCACATAATGCTCCCCGGAACAAGATAGAGTAACATGCAAGCACGAGATTATATAGGTTCGATGACGTCACAGCTGAAACACAACTTTCTGCTGCGGCCTAGCCAAAATATGACCCAGCAAACTCAATAACCAAGCAGATATAAAGCAATTAAAGGCTGACAGTGTTTAGACTTTTTTAATAGAGATCAGTGGATATTCAGTGAGTAATTTTAAATAGTTAGTTTTAAACGTCTATTTTAACCTTCGCGTAGTGACATGACCTGTTGCCGGCTTGGGGAAATACCAGTTCGTTTAAATTTGTGCAATTTCATCATTTCTGCTGAATCACAATTTATTTAAATAAAATTATTGTCAGCGTGTTCTCCAAAAATTCCTGAGTTTAATGATATGAATTTTACCGAGATTGGTTATCAGATAGTGAAGTTACAGCTTTGACAAGATTTACAAAAAATAACATATGGGTTTTAATTAATAACTTTTCTTCTATTGCTTTTATAGAAAAAGTAAAATTACCAGAATTTTCTCGGAATTAAATTACGTATTTTGAAAGTTGTTTTATATCTGTGTCTAACTTCGATTGGTTGAAATAAATTCCTAAACCGAGCACATGGTTTCATGATGAAATAATTTCTAAAACCTTTATAAAATCTGTTCTACTGCATGGAATGCTCTGAAATTAATAGGTGTGATATTAGATTTTTGGATCTTTCAAGAAATCTACTTTTTATTCTGAAAGCTTACTAGGATTCTGTGATAAAAATGTTAAAAGTGAAGTGCATCCAACGAAGTGTTTAAAAATTTATGTAAGTTATTTACACATCCAGAAACTATGGAATTTTAGTGAATTTACCTTTCTTTTAAATTATTGTTCCTTTAAAATTACTTTATTTCATTTGAAAGTATCCAGAAATAGTGAAATATCAAAAATCTATTGTTTGGTTAGCTGGATTATTATGGATTATCTTACTTAAGGTTAGTATGAGGTTTTTATATCATTATAAAAAGTTAGTTTATTAATTTTATTAAGTGTTGAGTCACTTTATCGCTTTCAAATCGGTATAAAAATGATGAAATGCTCATATAGCAGAAGTTCTTTGTTTCCAAATTGAACTATTATTAATTATTTTATTTTCGATTGACATAGAGTTTGTTTACTGTTATACAAAGTTTATTTAGGGCTTTTCTTAAATACTGACAGTCTTTACTGTGTTTAAATTGGTTTAGAAATAGTGAAATTAACCCATAGCAGAATTTGTTGTTTGAAAAGTGAATTAATGTGAATTAACCTGTTTCCTACCAAAATAATGTTTTCTTACTATCATAGAAAGGTTATTTAGGTCTTTTATTAACTTTTAACTATCTTTACTGCTTTTGAAAGAGTTTATTTAATCAGTTTGGTCATGGTATCTGTATGCTATATAAAGCGTCCCTTTCCTAACCTATATATAGCAATGAAACTATCTGTTACTAGCGAGTTAGCTTCCTCCTATATACCTTAAAGTGAGGAGCTAGAATTTGACAAAATTCTAAGGTGCTTACAAGTCCTTCAGTTTCAGTATATATAAAAAAAAAAACCCACACACACACAATGTTGTTAAAATTTGTGTTTGAGAACTTATTTCAGGCTGCTCTCATTTCACCTTTTTTAATTTTGAACCTCAAGTGCAATTATCAGCAAACATCTTCACAATAAACAAAATAATTTTCCACAGCTACAGGACATGAACATGCAAACTGGCTTTCTGTCATTCCTATTGCTAAGAACTTTTCAACTAGGCATGAAACAAATTAACTGAAAAATTAATTTTTGTCTTTCTCTAAAAGTTTTTACCTGTGGTAGTGTTCCTTTCACCAGGTTAGGAATGTCATCTTTTGTGTAGCCAAGGGCAGAAATACCATTTTCAACCTTCATCAGCTGCATATATTCTCTAACAGTATCTGCTAAAATCTTTCCTGCAAAAATAATTATTTAAGTACATATTACATATCACAAAAGCAAATGTATAGTACTAAATTTTTGAACACACAATGCAGCAGAATAAGTTAAGCAGCCCACTAATCTGTGCCACAAGTAACCAAAAAATCTACTGTAAATGTGCATGCAAAAGTGATAACAACAAAACGTGCATTGAGTGCTTAGCTAATTATTCCTTAATAACAGCAATATTAATTATTTAATGTGCTCTCAGAGTGAAAAACAGGGAAATATTAGAAGTAAAATAGAAATAAACACTGATTTGTAACAAATGCCAACAGTCTATACATCAGAACCTCAATTCCTGCCTGTAGGTTAAGGATCTGATTGCCACAAGTTCAGATTGTCTTACTAAAAACAAATAATACTGCTTGCTAAACCAAATGAAGTAAGTGAAATTAGGAAATTACTTAATCTCAGGAATTAAAATTTGTCATATTGAAGTACTTTCAAAAGATGAGGTTAAATTTTTTCATTTTAATGTCCTCTATCAATTTAGCATTCTTACATTGCACAGTGTTTTAAAAACCACTTAACATTCTGCCTTTCTGTTCAGACATTCCAAGCCAACTCTCAATCTATCACAGTCAAACATATCAATGACATACACAGAAAAAACAAACAATACTCCTTTGAAAAATCAAACGACTACAGGGAAACTAAACCAATTATTTACAAAATCTGATGGCAGACATATTTAATGGCATTTAAAGTCTAAACAAAATTTTATACATTTTTGATTATTTAACATGTCATCTGATTAAGAGCGAAGTTCTTAAAAAACAGTTATTCTTACTGCTTAAGAAAAGACTTACAGGATATATATATATATATATATATATATATATATATATATATTTGATAAGCATAAAAAACCCAACGGAATAGTTAGATTTTCGACCTATGACCAAATAGTTTTATCATCAGTGGCAGCAATTTACATTGTAAGGATATTTTGTTTAGATAACTTATAGTTTAGATGACTAAGGCCAGGCCTGAAAACTAACTTTCGTCACTTAGTATGTCGAATATTATCCTACCTTGCAGCCAAGCTTGTTGGTATGCTCTCAAGCTGGCTGTTAATTCACATTCCTATACCACATGCTCCAGTGTACTCTCTTCACCACATTCGCACCTGCTTGAGTGCGACAGAAACAATACCAAAGAAGAGTTGCACATGAAGGAAGGAAAGATAGTAGTTGGAGGAATTAAGGCAATCCACAGCACAGAAGTACGAAATAGTGTCAGTGTTAGTACTGAAAACTAACACCAACCACGATGATAGTAGCCCGATTAGAGGATGAAAGAACAGGTGAAGACTCGAAGGAAGGTGACATGAAAATTGAGAATGAAGAGAACAAAGAGACTAAAATTGTGAAGATAGAAATCGAAGGATCCGAAGTAATGAAGAAGGGAATGTTGAACCTGGATAGGATTGAAGTAGTGCGGGAGAAGTATGTCAATAATAATAGTGAAGAAAGTGAGAGCAGCGGCAGCCAGCCCACGTATATAAATCAGTGTAAAGGCACTGTTGGTACCTGGGTCAAAAGTAATTTGACCTTCGTGCCAGCCACATGTGCTACAAACAGAAAATGCAAGGCGGACCCATCAATCAAGAAGTGTTATGGTGGACCCTACAGAGAAGGTGATGGACAGATAAAACAATCCCAAGTGATTGAAGAAGAAAAGGAGGTTGACAGGAAGTCACTCAAATGGAAATTGAAGCAGAGAGAGGGTGAAAGACTAGAAAAGGAGCCACAGGTATGTCAAGAAAAGAAGAAGTTTGACGGGAAATCCGTTAAATGGAAGTGGAAAGATAACATCACTAGGTGTAGAGATGAGCCCTCCATCTAAGTATATAGGATGAGGATATCTACGTACTGCCGCAAAGGTCACAAATAGGGGACACCATTTATCCTTTTAGATCCATGGCATGTGCCTGTTGCTTAATCGCTACAGTGAGAAAACCTTTGATTTTCTGGCTAAGGCCAGCAAAATATATCAACATTTCCTGTGCTCTTTCCTTGCCAGAGAAATGCCAAAAGTCAAGTAGCAGCAGCAGCATTAGGCTGTGTGTAGTGCAGTGTAGAGTGTGTGAAGTGCTTCCACATATAGCAGAAGTCTGGAGGTGACTGACCTCAATAGTGAATCGTAGCCGAGGACGATCCCACAAATCTGGCAATAAAATTAATGGTAACATTTACATGTTGTATGTGGGTTTTTTCCCCCCAGCGTTATTTTCCTTGTGAACTGACAGTCTGTGTTAGAACTGTGATCACAAGACAGTACAAATTTTCTGTGTTTTTTTTTCTTCCTTTCTTTGTATGTTTTCTGATTTTGTTTTTTATCTTCTTTCAAGCTGCACGCTCAGTTGTTCTTTGGTATTTAGTTTAGATGGTTAGCCACCCGAGTCTACAAATGTGTATGACAGTATGGAGGTGTGATATGAAATTTTCTGTTTTTTTTTTCCTTCAATGATAATTCTTCAGTTTTTTCTGGAAAAAAAAACTGAACAATTATAAAGGTCAGTATGTAGGGAGTGTAATGTCACAGTTACCTTCCATTGACTCTTAGGTAGTACCTGAGGAGCGGACTAATACATTGTTTTAAATCAGTCGTGTCCAGAGTGTCACGGAGGATGGCTCGCGTAGTGTGACCGGTGGCTGCTATGGCTAAAGTGCAGTGTATAAATTTGGTTCATGGACTCGGTATAAAGAGAACTTGATATGAACAGTGAGCATGATGAGTGAAGTTTGAATAGTACAGGGATAGACAATGAACATTAGATTGTCATAAGAAATATCTTAGTTGGAAGCAGATGCAAATAATATTTTTTCCTTTAAGAATTCTGTAATCTTTCAGAGTGCGAGTTTCGAATATGGTGGTGACCAAGCAGTTTGTGAGGGTTAATATACTTATCAATAAACTTTTGGTGGACAGAATTCTTTGTTAATGAACTTAATGATTTTTTATTAATTATTTTCCCACCTCCTGCTTAGAACTGGCTTGGTTATATCACCTAGTGACTATAGCATTAATGAACTATATTAACTAATCAATCAACTTACTGGAAACCTCCCACTGTTAATGAAGAAAACAAAAATATTAGCCATATTAAAACCTAATAAGGACCCCACGAAAGTGGCAAATTATTGACCAATAGCACTTCTAAGTGTAACATACAAACTCCTTGAGCGCCTGATCTACAATAGAATTTCTGAAGTGATCAATAAACACATTCCCATAGAACAAGCAGGATTTAGGCCAGGGAGAAGTTGTAATGACCAGGTTTTCACTCTCACTTCTCATATTGAAAATGGGTTTGAGAAGAAATCAGTAAGTGTGGCTGCCTTTTTGGATCTGTCAGCTGCTTATGACACTGTTTGGCGAGAAGGACTTCTTCTGAAATTTTTGAGTATCATCCCATGTCGAAAACTTACAGAACTACTTAACAACATGTTGAGCAATAGATACTTTCAGATATACTCTGATAACGACAGAAGCAGAATATTTATACTAAATGATGGTTTACCCCAAGGATCTGTTTTAGCACCCCTTCTATTCAATTTGTATACTCATGATTTACCGGAAACATCTTCAAGAAAATTTACTTACGCTGATGACATTTGTTTGGTGAACCAGAACCCCAACTTTTCTGATGCGGAAACAACTTTATCAGCTGATCTGGAAAAGTTAGATGACTACTTCAAGAAATGGTGCCTCCATCTAAATCCTCAGAAAACAGTTATTTCAACATTTCATTTGCGCAACAGACAAGCACACTATAAACCAGAAGTTAAATTCAGAGGCCAACTATTGCCTTTTTGTGGCACACCAAAATATCTGGGTATAACACTAGACAGAACTCTAACTTTCAAACAGCATCTCTCAAATGTGGCTGCCAAAGTCAAAACGAGAAACAATATTCTCCATAAGCTTGCTGGTACTTCATGGGGAGCCAGTGCTCACATTCTAAGATCCACAGCCTTAGCTCTGTCATACTCTGTTGCTGAATACTGCTGCCCATCCTGGATCAATAGTGTCCATACAAAGAAGGTAGATGGGCAACTCAATCAGGCAATGAGGATAATTACGGGATGTATTCATAGTACGAACACCATATGGCTTCCAGTGCTATGCAACATCACACCCCCAGCACTAAGAAGATCAGAAGCTCTTTTAAAAATCTGGAAAAATATCCTGAAGAACCCTCAGCTGCCTATACATCAAGACATGATTCAAGCGAAACACCAACGCTTGAAATCAAGAAAACCACCATGGCGCACAGCAATCAACCTCACAGAGTCCTCTTTCAACACCAATAAGCTGTGGAAAACTCAGTGGGAGCAGTCATCAGTAGCCAATAAAAATCTAGTTGAGGACCCCTCAGTAAGGTTACAAGGTTTCGAACTCCCTAGGCGGCAGTGGAGAATCATCAACCGAATTCGAACAGGGCAAGGCAGATGCGCCTACTTATTATACAAATGGGGCTGGGTAGATTCTGCAAATTGTGACTGTGGAGCCACCTTACAGACAATCAATCACATCGTTTCTGACTGTCCTCTTCGGGCCTACAATGGAACAATGGCGGAAATCCATGATGCGTCGATCAGTGCAGTTGACTGGATTAAAACATTAGATCTCGAGATATGAAATTGTACAAGCTTGTGATATGTATATCTCCTATTGTGTACCTCATAAATAATCATACGATAAATAAATAAATCAACTTACTGAACTGTGTATGAAGGAAAGCGTCTTACAGAACTTATTCATTGTGATCAGTGATCAGAACAGGACTGCAAGTATTAATTTAACCTTAAAATTTACATTTTTTTTTTTTTGCAGCCAAGAGAAAATACTAGACAAATATCAAACGTAAGCTGAAAAAATTAATGTTAACAATGTTGCTCTTCCTACTTCAGGAGTATGACACTTCTACCCCTTTTCTAGTTTTCCTCACTGCATCAACTTAAACTTCCCAGAAATCTAAGCCATTAAAAAAAATTCTATATAAGAATATCATTATTGTTGCAGGTGACAAAGAGTCAACCACTATGGTCATAGAATACTAGGCTGAAGCTCTAAGACAGAACCACGTATTGACTGCACCTAAGGGACCTTACTATCTCCATCTCTTATGAAATGTATACTTTCCTGAACCTCCAAGGTACATTACAAGGTCTGTCATCCCGTTCTATTTCACTCTTCACTCCAGAGAAGTCTGTGCTCATACACTGCACCTTCTCCCTGCAGTCTCAAGACTAGCAATCCTGGATAGAAAGTAGTTGCCTCCAATGAGAGTAGATTGCAGCATTTACAGAATATCCCTCCAAGCATTGAAGAAATCTCACATTTCTTAGATTGCACGTCTACAGTCTTCAACTCTCTACCTCCTGCCTTATTACCATTAATGTAACTTATTTTTATACCAATATCCCCTTATGTCAGAGACTCAGTGCCCTATAAAATTACCTAAAAATGTGCTTCCCACACAGCCTCCCTCAACACATCGCTCCTCCTATCTCTGCTCCAAATTATTCTTCCTGAATTCCTCTTTCCTTCAAGTCTCAACATATATAGGTACCTGCAAAACAACTTCCTAAATGAATGTTTACCCAGCATATCTAGAAGAAACAGATCTAAACCAAATATCTCTTAAGATATACACTGGCAGAAATTAAAAGTGCAACATCCAATTGTGACAAAAGAATGAAATTTGGCCCCAAGTATCCCGATATGAAAAGTATTAAATAATTCAAAATTGATATTTTTTTTGGTGTATAAGTGAACAGTGTGGTATAACAAGACACTTTTTTATCTACAAGTTCTTGTTGATCAAGTACACCAAGGCGAAGAGCGACTACCCTTTACACCCAAATGTCTAACTGTGAGAGAGGTTGGAGAATTGGTTTGTTTGAAATGGTGAAATCTTCTGAAGAATTGGCTGTAGTGCAATGTCAGTATAAAGACTTGTTACACAGAAGATGAAAGAAGGATATAGTACTCCTAGAGCAGGCACAGGTCCATACAGAAGGACAATAGCACATGAAGACTGCCAACTTGTGTGGGTGGCTGTTGCTGACAGAAGGGCGACTGCAGGCCAGATCCAAGCAGTGGTTACTGAGAGATTCACCCAGTGGCAGATCTACAAATTTTCCGAGCTGGGGCAAAAACTTGAATTTGCCACCTGGGGCAGTAAAGAGCTATTCTTTGATTTTGCTGCCCTCCCTCCCCCTCCCCACCAATGCTTGCCAGTTGGCACAGTAGAGTTAGCAAAATGGTCACCCCCACATGAATTTACCATTTACTACCCCCTGAAGTTGCCACCTGGGGCAAGTGCCCTGGTTTAACACCCCTAGATCCAGCACTGGTGTCACCCCCCGGATGATTGTAAACAAATTGCTTGTAGATGGGCTACGCTCTCTGACCCCTATGCAATGTGTTTCATTAACCTGATTTCATTGCCAGGATTGTCTAAACTGATGTAATACAAAACACAAATAGGCACATGACTGATGTAAATTTGTGTTTAACTTTAACTTTGTGTGGATTTAAAGTCTGGCTGGACTAACTCTCAAGCATATTATATCACCTTCCTCCATGAAGTACAATCTTAAGACTAAAAACTTTTCTCATAATTACTCATCTTGAAGAAAGAGTAATGTATGGAAGCTGACACTCTATTTATCATGCATAAGGGAGTGGAAAAATTTTCTTTTTTGGGTAACAGAATCAGATAATCGAATTACCACAGGAAGTGATGAATAATTTACCAAAAACACTGAAAGAAGTTATTAGATCATAATAATATAAATATTTAATTTAAATTGCAATGGAGGGCATGCTCCGGTGGCAATTTCCCTACACACCTATTTTCCCCTTTCCTGCACCAACATTTGCCCTCTACAAATTTTACCTTTAAACTCTTTCATCATTTTTGGTAAATTATTCATCATTTCCTTTGGTAACTTATTCCAATCCATGACATCCCTACCTGAAAAAGAGAATATGCCTACACCCTTGTGCCTGAAATTGAGTGCCAACTTGTATTCATGGACATATTTTCCCTTCCATGCATTACTTTTCATTCTTACACCAATATCTTTCTATGCCTCATCACCTATATATGCCTTGTACTCTCCAATGACCTTCTTCACCCTTCTCCTGTCTTGCAATGAATCCCATTCTAGCTCTTTTATCATATCTGTTACTGACTACATTCTGCGATAATTTCCAGAAACAAATCTAGCAGCCCTTTTTTGCACCTTCTCCAACTCCTGTATTTGATACTTAAAATGTGGGTCCCATACTACACAACCATATTCGAGCAATGGTCTGACCAAAGTTTTTTAACCCAATTGCTTAGATCTAGTGCTACATTATCAATTTGGCCTTAAGTACCTTTTCTTCATTTGCGTTAAATAAATAAGATTTTTGGGAACATTATTACTGAGATTTAACCTATTGTTTTAAAATATTTCCTGAAAACAAGCAGCTCTGCACAAAAATGTCACTTTATCTAGATCCTAAATAGTTCTTTCAGTATTACCAACTGTGAGTGTAAATTCCTTAAAGCATTTGTATTTGTATATATTTTTATCTGTGTAGTAAATGCAGCATATATCTTGCTGTCCACGCTCATGGCTTTTTTGTGTTACTGAATATGTTTTGTACTTAGTATTTATATTTTTTGTTAAAATAAATTAAACAAAAATAATTCTTGTAAAAATATAGCATAGTCCCATAGCTGTTTAGTGACAATCAGATGTGAGCCAAGTTTACATTCTATGTGAGGTGTACAGAAATAATGAGTGAAGGTGGAGTGAGGCAGTGGTCCATTCAGTTTAAAATGGCCTCATCAATGTTCATGATGACTGCAGTGGTCAGCATGAACTGAGGATGAAAATTAATGATATTTTTTAAAAAAAAAAAAAATACGACGTTATGATTACGGAACTCTCACTTCATTTCCCCCAAAATTTCAAGAATTCTACTACATTAAATTGTGACGCACTATGCATGACAGAAACTTGACACATATAGCATCATCCACAGCAAAGCAAATAACGTACGTGCCAAAATATTTCAAGTTTACTGATATGTTTGGGTGAATATATGGAAAAATGACCAATATTGGTCTTCTCTTGTGATTGGGGGTGACACCAAATTTGTATATCTTTTTATAGGACCATGGAAAGTACTATGAAATTATGATTTAATTTAACTTAGTTGTGATGGCAATCTCCCTACACACCCATTTTACCCTTTCCTTTTTCTACCTACTTTTTCCCTCTATAATTTCAACTTTAAGTTCTTTTAACGTTTTTGGCAAATTATGATACTGTGGCTGGTTAAAAACTTTAAAAGTAAGAAAATGAACAGAGTAAATTTAACACATTGCATTAGTTAAGTTTAGTAAGCCCATTTATAAAGACAATATTTAGCATATAAAGATATTAGGGTAGAAAGAGATTTCACATTTGAATCAGTGTTTTTTTTTTTTAGCTTTATTTAATATTTTCATTTGAAATATGTTACCTTAGCATGTTCCACTTAGTGTTGTAAAAAACGGTTTTTTTTCTGGCTTGAAAAAAAAAACATGAAAAAAAATTTGAAAAAAAAAACATGTTTTTTTTATGGAACATGTTTTTTTCACAACCACTAAATCTCAAATTTGTAAGGCAGTTATCGTTTAAAATGACTGTTTTAGAGTTTATTCTAAGTACTTATCTTAGTTTAAAATCTACTATATTTTTCTGGTTCAGTAGGAAAAAAAATTACGAAAATATTGGCAAAATTGACTGAAATTTTCTTTATGAACGGGGATTTCCCGAAGAGACTAGGTTGCGCGAGAAGGAATCCCCATTCCCCATTGTTTTGATTGATACTTGCTATTTGAAATAGTGCTGCCAGCCCTACAAAATTACCTACAGATCTTTTTAAAAAATTAGGAATTTAAAATTTATCCACAGTTTTTTGCCTCTTTTTATTACTTATTGGGCTTTCTTTTATTTGTATACTTGTTAACTCTCAGAGTATAGTGTATAGTGGTACTGACTCATTAAATTGTCAGTAAGGGAGCGTGCATAAACCACATACCACGTAGCCCTACGTGGTTTAAAGACTGACAATAAAATTAAAAGGTGGGCGGGTGGGGTTAAAACCTTGTTAGTGTACAAAATGTCAGCTTTATACAATTACAAGAAGGAGCTTTAATGGTCATCAGTGAAATTTTAATATGAATAACTTCCAAACAATTAATAAAATAAAATTTAATATGTTTGCTAGGATTGCTAATATCTATGCATAATACATATTTGAGGCACATACTGTCATCTGAACATTTATTAATATTAAGGTACAAAGTGACCCAAATCACCTTAGCATAATGGTAGGCAGTTCTGCCATTCAGTCAACAAATTATATAAGGTGTGATCAACAAGTAAAATAATTTTTTGTGCTATTTTGTTTTTGACTGAGCCTATCTATTGTCACAACTTTGCTGAATACTGGAGTTAGTGATATACAGCTTATCATGAGCTTTAACCGTGATGTGTGTTTAGAGCAATAAAATCTCTAATATCATAGATTTTACAAAAAAAAAAAAAAAAAAAAAAAAAAAAAAAAAAAAAAAAAAAAAAAAAAAAAACTTTTAAACTCTAATGTAATGTACAAATAGTTAACAGTAATCTGTCACACAGTCAACAAAATGTTTCTTATTAAAGTAATATGAGCAATTTTGAAACAAAAAAAAAATAGTTTCTGCCTTAGTATTCTCATCTTCAGTGATATCAGTAACCAAGAAACCTAAGATCCAAAATCTTTCAGTCAGCTACCCTAAAATTAGCAGTGATACAAGTCAACACATTTAAATGTGCCAGACCAGCATTATAATGTATAACAAAGGAAATGGTTGTTGAAGGGAGCAAAGTACTGCACATTAAATTTTTAAATTTCCAAACTTTCCACTTTTATAAGTCTTTAGAGATTGTTCTGACACTTAAAAATGACAATCATCTTCCTCACTACTATAGTTTATATTGTAGTATATTTGTTACATCCACAAGTACTTGTAATATAGTTAGCTACAATAAAGCATTATCATGTGCTAAGCTGTATTCAGATTAAGAAAGACTATGAAATCAAAAAATTTCCTTTTGGTCACTTTTGTCAGACTTATGACTTTAATAGTATGACTCATGAAAGAAAATGTAAGTAAAATTATGATGGGAATGAAAAAAAAATTAAACCATATAAAATTATAAACAGAGAGCACTGTGTTAAAAACAAAAATTAGTGATACTTGAAAATTACTGCTTGTTGAGTCTGTAAACAGCCTTGTGTAACAACAGCAAACTGTTTTAAACTTGTAATCATAGGCTCCCGTGGTCAGTCTGTTGATGCTTGGCTGTCTGGGTGGCATCACGTCATATTTCTTGTAGCCTACGTTTCGACCCTCGTAGACCATAGAATGAGAATCGAAACGTCAGCTACAAGAAATATGATGCGGGTACCACCCGGACAGCCAAGAATCAACATTTTAAACTTGTTTTAAGATAAATCCAAGAGGAACTTGAATAAGGGACTTGAAATGAATTAGCACATATGAAACTCTAACTGAATTTTAATTTCTTAAAAATCATAATAATACGGAATTTACTGCAAAACTGACCATTACTAAGAAAAATTAATTTCACAAAACATATTACAATAAACATTAATACAGAAAGGAAAGTAAACCCATTACTCAAAAGAGCTGAAGAAAGTCTAGGACTGCACTGATGAAAACATGGTAAAATCACAATATTTCAAGCTATGTCTTTACTGATGTATACAGAAATTGACACAAGTGGGTAGGTTGGCCTGTAAACACACTAGATCCTGCAGCATGTGGCAGGGTTTACATGTGCACTTGCATACACAGGAGTATGTATTAATCTTTATCTTTTCTACTAAGGGCGTAGGACAAAATATTGTATTGTTTGTGTTTTTGTCATGTTTTTTTTTATTGCCATAGCCGCCTACATTTAACTTTTGTAAGTGATCCATTTTCTCTCTCTTCTCTGGCACAGTCTATACTCGTTTTCAACATGAAGGACACCTGTAGCAGCTTTTTGGTCAGATGGGGTTTCAAAACATACAAGCTTTACTCACCATCTATGACCAGTTGGGAAGATAGTTTATTGGTTAAGAAGGTGATTAGTTTGATGTATGGATGCCACCAAGTGAAGAAGCACCGAGAAAATCAACTGATAGATTGTTAAATAAGGTCTTCAACAAAATCCATACTGAAGTAGTTCTTTCTAACTGAATGTCAAATAAATCCTGTAGTCAGAAAGTTTGTTAATTAACTTAAATTATTCTGCCAACACAGCCAAATACTGTTAAATCTGAACTTTGGATTAAATTTTCAGATTGAATGCTCAAACAATGGTATCACACCAACAATACAGCAGTCACTCAGTTCACATTATTTTATTGCCAGAAATAATGGATTACAAGTAACAAAATTTACACACATGTCAAATTCTCCTTCACATTTGATGAATCTAAGGTGGTGATATTATGATTCAAACACTGTGAACCAAAAAAGGATGCTCAGTTTGCAACACAACTCAGTGCAGACTTCATCTCAATAGTTTGTGGACCAACTGAAATCAACTCCTGTTCTTAAGTGAAAAACCTGTCTTGTTACACACCTAGTGCTTTTCGACTTTACACAAACACCTGTTTTGATAAACTGTGCATGCAATTTGTGAATGAAATCATTTGGGGAAGAGAATTTCATTCCCAAATCTCCCCCAAAAGTATTGTTAGACGATGGTAACACAGGGTGTTTGATGAAATACCTTCTCCTGACCTTTAGCCACCATATTGCAGACGCTGACCTGGCAGTGAAAAACTTAACTAGATATATGTCACTGCTTATCACGTGATACAGAAAAAAACTTTGAGAGTTTTTCTATCTTTCCTTGAAATAATCATAGTTGTATGATTAATACTTCTCATAGAGTAAATTCACAAAACTGTGACAATACTTTGTAATAATGGTGAGCATTGCATGTGTTGTTTTTCCATATTTGCTGTAAATCTTATTTATAAGGTATCTATTGAAGCCTTATTGAATCAATAGCCTCCAAGATAAAGAACATGCACAATAAAACAAATTAACTGTGTGATATTCCTGTATCAGTACGTCATTGGTATTAATTTAGTATTATTAGTAGTAGTATTAATTTTAACTCATTATCTTATCAAGTGGCTGATCAAGCAGACTTAAAGAGATGTATATTTCGTTTCTTCGAGGACTATTTTTTTAAAAATTATAATCTATATTATAATGCAAACTTACATTAAGAAAACACCCTGCAATACCCTTTTTCAAAATATGATATCTCACTCTCATGAGATGTGTTAAAAATCCAAGCAAAGTGACATTTACTTTACATCAAGACAATACTGCAACAACATTTTCAAACTTACAGTATTTCAAGTTAAATAGCTTATGCCTGAATAAAAATTCCACTCTGTTAATAGTCATTGATTTATTATATAAGTAGCAACAACTTCAGTATTTATAACAAATACTAAAAATACTAATAGATATACCTGCATCATCTCTTTTGGCATTTCTTATATCAGTTCCAAGAATACCAGCAGCTTCGATGTGGCGATCTGGACAAGCAGGGCCCGTAAAAGTGAATACTGCTGGTGCACTCATCACGACAGACAAGCCATGTGGAATAATTGGGTGATCCTTACTGCAACATTAAAACTGCTGTGCACATAATGTTGTAATAATAGTTATAAATTTTATTTCAGAAAATCAGCCATAGATAGTTCTATATCACTTAAACCAAATTAAATTTGCAAAATGGAAGACTACTAAGGAAATTTGATCTTTTTATTTTGTAAAAACACCATAAGTGCTAAAACCAAATGCAATACTTTTCTTAATGTAGAATATCTAATTAAATTTCAAAGATATTATAACAGAACTTTGAATTACTATAAAATGATGTTTTATTAGGCTTAAAAGATTCCAGGTTGATTGAACACCATGTGACACATACCTTTGCCAAAATATTTAAATTTATTAAGCTTAAATGACAAGGCAGCTTTTAAATAAGACAGCTTTGGATGTACTTTAATTTACATTTATTGAATAAGCACTTTCAAACTGTAGTGCATCAAACTCTTTTCAGCATTGATCAAAGAACATTAAACAACAAAACTAGTGCAACTACCACTTAACAAAATTCTGAGCAACTCTCCTGGGTGCTTGCTGAGTGACATTTTACTCACCGACAGATAAAATTCTAAAACTTAAAAAAAAAAAAACCTTTATTTGTTCCAGAACATCAAAAAATTACTTAAATGATGGGTGGGTTATTACTAAACACAATTAAAACTTTCTTAATATTACTTGAAACTAAATGGAAATAATTAATGTAGTCTTCTTGGGTGACTAGCTGAGTGAGCAGGGCATTTTCACACGATATTTTGGCAATCGGAATTTCTGTCGCCATCTCCTGGTGAAGTGAGAGAAACTTCGATCTTATGCAAATGGAAACCATTTAAAAAAATAACTAAAAAAATCTGAGACATTTTAATATTGTTTCACACTGTTGGAACATCATCATATACTAATAGCCTTTAGTTAAATAGCAAACTCAATTTGGCACCCATGAAGTCTGACACACAAGACAGAAACATATCACATAACTTATAGAACAAAATTCCATATGTTAACAAACCTGTCACACAAAACTCAAATATAACATTTCCTCTAATTTATATAGAATTAAAAGAGCTGAAGGTATATCTTGGCATTACATTTGATAACAAGATTAACTGGGCAGGACACATTGGACACGTGATAGGAAAAGGTTTCAAAATTCTGCACTGCTTGGAGAGAGTGATGAGGGGATGTACTAGAGAAGTAAAGGAATTGCGTTACAAAACTTTGGTCAGACCATTGTTCGAACATGGTAGTGTAGTATGGGACTCACATTTTGCGTATCAAATACAGGAGTTGGAGAGGGTGCAAAAACGGGCTGCTAGATTTGTTTCTGGAAATTATAGCAGAATACAATCAGTAACAGATATGATAAAGGAGCTGGAATGGGCTTCATTGCAAGACAGGAGGAGGATGAGGAGGGTCATGAGAGTGTACAGGGCATATACTGATGATGAGGCATGGAAAGATATTGAAGTAGGTATAAAAAGTAGTGCATGGAAGGGAAAAGATGACCATGGCCACAAGATGGCACTCGATTTAAGGCACAAGGAAGTTGGAAGGTAAGGGTGTCAGGGATTGGAATGAGTTACCAAGGGAAATGATGAATAACTTACCGAAAATGTTGAAAGAATTTGTAGAGGGCAAATCAAGGTGGGTGCAGGATAGGGGGAGGATGGGTGTGTAGAAAAATTGCCACCGAAGCGTGTGCTCCATTGCAAATAAATTAAATTAAAGGTAAGATAAATTAGCGGAAACAAGTAATAGTAATTTTATAATGTGTATATAAATGAATGATAAAGTACAATGATGTAGCTTGCAGATATAATATGCTACATGCTATAGAGTCCACAGAAATCGGTTGTTTCAGGAAAATTGTAATCACCAACAGTGCTACAGGAAATTACACACAGTAATCTTCTTACCTATCTGACACATTCCCTATGCTGACAGATACATGGCCAAAAATAGCTAATTTTTATGTATTTTGTATTCCTGCCACTAATGCACTATGATGACTGCTTCATTTTTTCTTGACATAATTACATTCACAAAATTGGTCTTTGATGGTTTATCAGAGCAAATTTACAGCTCACTTCAGAATTTATAATTGGCTGATACTGTAACACAAGTTAGAGCTCCATAAAGATGTATCATATTGGGCAGAGCCGGAGGATTATATCTTGAATTCCAGCTAACAGGCTTACTGCAGATGGAATGACAGTTGGGGGCCATAGAAGGCAGCTAATAAATCAGACACAAATGTTATCTTCTAATTTTGTTAGGATTTGTAATCAGATTTCAACAGCAGAAGTATGAGAAAATATGATTACTAAAATAAGGTATCCTAATCACCTAAATTTGAATATTAAATGGCCAGCTTCATCTAGCTTCTTTCCACTATAAAGAAGGCATTGCTTCACATTAAAATAAGAAATTAAACGGGCAAGAAAGTGTGTATAAAATAATAGTAAGCAATCTGTTACACCTGTCTTGCCAAGTGCTCACGGGGAACAAATTTTTGTTTGGTACTATATCTGAGCAAGGCAATAGCAATTCCATTTGACTTAGACCATCATTGACAGTTTCCAGCCTCGACCATGTCTCTCCGTATCCATGTCTCCTGTGGTTCCAACATTCATCCTCTTTCAGTTTGTTCCTCTGAGATACACACTCTTTTCTATCCACTGGCCTTGCTCCTGGCCCTTTCCTTCCAATTTCAAATTATACTTAGATTTGTCACCCTTTCATCACTCATCATCTTCAAATTTCCTACTACTGGAGTCTCGATCTTTCAATTCTCTTTAACTGCCTTTCTCACATGCTCATTTTTCAAATTGTCCAGTCTTGTGGCACCACCCCTAATACTTGAAACTTCATCTCTGTTAATCTCTCTTTCTTTTATCATCCATGCTGTAGAACCACATGTTAGTATTGGCATAGTGCTGTAAATAATTCTTTTCCACTTTGAAAGATATCCTTGCTCCAAATAAGGCTTCTGACAGCACTGTAGAATTATTGTGCTCTTCTGCATCCTTTCTCAGTTTCTCTCATTCTGTTCTATGATACATCCCAAACATTACAATCCTTCCACAAACTGCAGTTTCTCACCTCCACAATTAACATCTGAAATAGCCCTGCCCTTCTTCAAGTTGTAATTATTACTTTTTTTGTGCAAAGAACTGCATCCTAAGATTTCATCACTACCTGCCATGTTCTTGAACTTCTGACTTGCAGTTTCCCCAAACCATCATATCATCTGCAAACAACTATCCTATATTCCCTCCAATTTCTTAAAATGACTTAAATATATTTACATTTGAAGCAAAAAATCTAAACAAGATTAGTGTTTTACTGATTATTTACAAGAAGTTTATTAAAGTAAAGATAGGGCCTCAAAACTTGATTCTCCTGAATGTCATACACCAAATTACTGTCCACCTGTACAATAACCATCAAATCCTAAGCCTAAAGCCCAACAAAACTTCCATAGTCCTTGTTCATACTATTTGATGTTCATTTTCTTCTTACTGGAACTTTTCCTTTAAATTTCTCCCACTTTATTCGCCTTGGAATATTATCTCCTTGTCCCACCCCTTCTAAATTTTTGTTTACTCTTATCTTATTAGGAGGCGTCCATTAATTATTTCCGGAATTCTGGACATGGTGAGATTTAGTGAGATCTGGACGGACTCCCCCCCCCCCCCCCTGCTAATTGAACTTGTAGTATTCTGATACGTTTTTTTTACCTCTCGAGCTTCCAATGGCGGTTATACCACCCTAAGGTCAGTTTCCACGTCATTTATAGACCATATACCCCCCCCCCCCTTAAAGTCGATATGCGCATCAATTATAGACTTTTTTTTTAGCTCAACTATTCTTAAAGAATTTCAAAATCTTACGCGAGATTTATGTTGACCCCCCTCCCCCTTGGTGAGGTTTCGTGAGATTTTGCCGGACCTCCACTCCCACCACCCCTATTTGACCTTTAGACGTGACGATAGAGCGCTGTTTATAAAAATTGTAAAGAATACTGACTATCCAATATGTTCAAAAAATTGTATCACTAGTAATCATTTTAACTTGGAATAGGGTACACAGTGGCCTGCCTTCATATAGATTTCAAGGATTATTTTTTTACAATTAAAAATTAAATTTTTGAAGGTTTTATAAGGAAAATTAATAACCGGCTACAGCTGACAGAAAGTTGTAGTATACAACTGAGAACTCTTAAACTGTGCTGGTCTTAAGTCAAAACTGTCTTTCTCATTTTCCATGTATAATAAAATGTAATTCTGATAAAGGAATTAAATATTTGATTTCATTAATCCCAATAATATTTCTCTTAAGCAGTGGTAAAAAAACTGGTACGGGGATTAAAAAATATCAGGTTCAGATTATGAACAGCCTATCTTATGAAGGTGGCATGCAAATCCAATGTAAATGGTCAAACTGTTTAATATGTCATTAAATTTAGCAATTACTGAGTGGACAGGTTATTTACTTTACAAAATTACATTAAATTAGTCAGTCTGAACAAGACAATTTTGAATAATTAGTGATAGCACTTATTTATTCTCAACAACTGTCTAATATTATAATATTACGTCATTCTTACCTGTAGGAAGTATGAACTCTGCACCATATACATTAATGCCTGAAACATTTGAGTATCTCAAACTAAGGCTGATAAATGATTTGAGCATACCAGTGGAGTGGATTTATTCATTAGAAGCTAACCACACATGTGTCCCCATAGCTGACCATGTTATGATGGGAGAAATATCATGCACATTATGTTTGAACATTTACTAACATGGCACTAAAAATTAAAGAACTACGTTTTCTTCAGTCATACATCGAAGTTAATTAGATAACTGTAGCAAGACTTAGAACAATGATATACTACCCAAATGAACCTAACTGATTATACCCAGCAGGAGCATTATAAAGCTGTTCCTGGAACTTAAAGACAAGATGATGCTATGAAACTAACTTCCTGAAGACTAGAAACAGACCAAGCCTAGGCCATGTGGCAGCAGACTGACTCACAATTCTTACCTCTCTACATCATTATCATGTCTTCCAGGCAAGTGAGTGAGTGAGAGCTTTAAGAGGGTGGCGTGTCCTTACATAACCTAAGGGTACTGAAGCTAGCTAGGCTGTTGCCCCATGCCACATATATGGAATCTGCAACTCAGTATTTGAGGCTGCTTCATTCATGCGGTTGACTGGAAACTACTTGAATAAATCCTCTGGAATTTTTAACATACCTTATTATTAAACTAAGGAAGAAGGAAATGGCTTTAGGCAATGTAAATTACAAGGAAAGGGAAAATGACTCATCATTCACCAAAGTTGAAGGCAGTGATGGGTGAAGAACATATATTATGAACACAAGAATACACAATATTTCAGTTTTACACCTTATTCATGCTGTAGGAAATGAGTCATGTGGTTTGGGAGGTGTGCAAACGCCGAAGTTTAACGCATGACTAAGTGCTTTGTCGATATGTCAGGAGAAACTGAGATGTCATATATAAATATGTACATCACAGATGGTGATGGAATTAATAATATACTGAAAGAGTACGGAATGTTGGAACAAAAACACAAATTAAACAAATAAATTTTAAACTTTTTTTTTTTTAAATAGATAAATTTTGGAACTAGTTAAATGACAGTAAAGATAATACTAATAATAATGAGTAATGCATCAAAAAAAGGAGTTTTATCGGTGGTCAAGGCCAGGTGGATGTTTGGTATCTAGGATATTTTGGTAACCAAGTTCCCATCTTACATAGATCAAATAGTTCATGGCTTTAAAATTTTTGAAAAACTCCCTTGAGAAGAATGTCATGTTTTTAAAAGCAATGGCTATAATTGTTTATGTTTGGATTTAAATATAGAGAAGAAAAAAAAACAACAGATTATTGTACAGTATCAGTAATGGTCATACCTGTAACCTTCTGGTTTATAGTCTTTTACATTTCCAGATATAGCATAAGACAGGCCGTGGCAGAGATGAACACCAGCATTACCAAATCCAACACCAGCCATGACAGAAGCCAGATGCATAGCCGCACGGGCTTCCAAGTCATCAGGTTGATAAACAGCCCTGGATACAATTGATTATGGTAGTAAAAAAGTATTTTTCTCTATTGCGAATAATAATTATAGAGCAGATTCAAATTAATCTTAACTGTTTGTATAAACCATTGTGAGTAAACTTAAAATTATTTTTCTTTTAACTTGTAGTAAAAAGTGTTTTTGGGATAAATCTGGTAACGAAAATAGCTTTGACTGCCACTTCAAATGATAAGAAAAAAAAATCTTATTTATCTATTTAAAGAGCTCTAAATATCTATATCCACCCCCTCCCCAAATATAATTTTACAAAAAATTTTAATATAATATTCTGTTTTGTGTCAGTGAAACACAAAATATGCAAATTTGAAGCCTCTTTATTATTTACTAGCCAAAAAACCCGTCAAAAATGACGGGTTTAACGGACTGTGCTGGAAATTGATTTCATTTTGGTTGTTTACCTATATAGAAATTTTATAAAATAAAGCTCACTATGCTGTAATTTCTCGTCCCTTGTGATGTAGCAAAAAGTTTCAGTTGTCAATTTGGTCCAGGTTGCGTTTCAGCATAACTACAATCTTCGCCAATATAGCTGGTTGAAAATCAAAGCTTCATTCACACGCGAATTTATACATTCCCTGAATCGCATGTCAATGTCATGATGCATCTATACCAATCATGCATCATGCGATACAAACTTGATCCAAAATCTTCACAGTTTCTTACAACTTTCTTATTGTCTATGATGAAGATGGATGTTTTAACGCCTGGCACAGCTTACATTGGCTGAAATAATGACCCCAGTGAAAACGAAGGATGCTAAAAATAAATCTTAACTTCTACGTCATGTAATATTAGTTTCAATTGTGGTTTAGGTTGCATAGATCGCGAACTTCTTTCATTCAAACCAAGTAATCATATCACTAAAAAAAGCAACTAATAATCAATATGACAATTTAAACAAAATTCATACTTTTCTTTCAGTATTGTAGCAATTCCTTTCTTAGCAATTGTTGAAATAAACTGAATTGTTATAAAATAAATGCAATTCCTATTGCCTGGCGCTATGACAAAAGGTTTCGGTTGCTATCCTGGTCCAGGTTGCATTTTAAAACTAACCACATACGGGAGTAGTTTACATCGTGATTCATGATATCAAAACGTGACATAGTGCTTATGAAACCTGCTTAAATAACTGATAATAGCTAAATTCAACATACTATTGCTGTGATAAGGTTCTTTATTTATTTTTGTCCAGGCTGGATTTCAACCTAACCACAATCTCGGGTAATACTGCCGCTACAAAATGAAAGCTTCCGACCAAAACGACAATTCATTGATGAGATACATTACGCAACAACATAAATTTCATCAAAAACATTCAACAAAAAAGAAAGGTAATAAACCAAAAATCTGCAACGTTATTCTGACCGATATTACAACGTTCGAATAGCTGTCATAGTTACACATTGCGGAAATACGTAATAGCCTCAGTAATATTACTCAGTGAAATCAAAGAAGATTAAAATAAATCTGATAAACTTACATTATTAATTGTAGTGGAGGCTGCACAATTCGAGATGAGTGGGCAACTATTTCGGTTCAAACGAATTAATAATTTCAATAATAGGGTACAGTTTAAATTATTTTTAAAAAAAGCTAAATTATTCATGCCCTCTGCCGTGGCGTCAAATGCCAGTTGTAATTCTGATCCATCTTAAGTAATACTTTAACCAAATTTTTCTCAGCATTGATGATCGAAATACAAAGCTTTTATCTTACAATATCTATGAACAAAGAATTTAAGGAATACTTCAATATATCAAAAGAATATTACGTAAATATAAGCATCTAATGATTGATATATCGATTTTAACGCAATACATACTTTTATTTCAGTGTTCTGTGAGTTAATTTATTCACTGTTGCTTGGAAATGATATTAAATAAAGCGCACTCCCACAAATAATATCGTAAAGCGTGACGTCATCGGCAACGTGAAAGCGTGACGTCATAGGCAACGTCATAGTTTGACGTCATCGCGTGACATGACGTAGGTGCGACACCGCTACATCTTGTCTATTATACTAATAGATTCCAAACAAGTGCTAAAGACCAGTAGCAAATGGCCAGACAGCAGAGCTTCAGCAATAGGGCTCCATTTTGCATTGTAAATGGAACCCTAAAAAAGGATGACAAAGAGTTTTGTGTAGCATTAAATGTTTTATGAAAGATAAAATGGCTTATGAAACCAAAGTTGTGCTTGATAAACAATTTGCACCATTGAACATAACAGTTTTTAAGCAGATTAGCAAATTTTGAAGTGGCTAAATAAGCACAAGCCACAGGATGACCTGCAGAGTAATTATTTTAAAAAGTCCTGAGATGGTGATGGATATAGAAGAATAAAGCTGCTCAAATTTGTCAGTGCTAATCGGATTTGGAAATTGGTTAAAATTTTACTTCTTGTTACTGAAATCCTTTCCCCACTTAACAAAATTTAGAAATGTATCATTGTTTCTGTTGATCTGCCATGATGTAACCCAGATGATTTTTCTCGCATATCTTTGATCCTTTCTTTTGTATGTTCCTCTTGTATAAGATTTAGTTCTGAGAATATAAATAGTCATCTATTTAAACACAATATCTAATAGCAATATGTAGGTACTAAAGTTTACACTCATGTTGGATCCACAAGTGCTTCACTAATTAAATGAAAATGTTTTTGCCAACACAGCCACTGATTACTTAATCAGATCTTCACATTACAGATTACAGGTTTTAGCTAGAAGCATAAACAATGGTCACATTCACGAAATACAACTCGCACAACTTAGGTCTTTTGTATTTCACTTAACATACTCTGATGGCTATATGCACTCTCAACATCTAAGTTTACCATACTTCTTTACTTTTTGAGAATGTACTCTCATAAAAGCCCTTAATAAAACAGTACAAAACCAGTAATAATGAACAGTCGACCAGTGAGACCGACACTGAACTTGACAATTCACTATTTGAAGCACGAGTATCAGTGTGGCACCCGAAAATCAGCATTTTCCTTATTCTCTTCATCATCCCTAACTGTTTTCTCCAAAACTTCATATTAAACTGATTCCCACCATAACTCTTTGAAGCCGTTACAGTGTTGCCTAAATATTATTAATTTCTTAACTCTCCTTGAAATATTCAGAATCCTCAGAAACTTAGAGAAAATGTTCCTCTTCTTCATCATATCAGTTACTTCTAACTAATTCATCTTTATCTTAAAATCTCTAATTTAGTTCATGTATTCCTATTACTGCTGCATGATCCCCTGAAATGATTATAAGTAAGGGCAAATCTTGTCCCATTACAATGATACTTTAACAGTCTGTGTAGCATAACGAATCCCAAAGAAAAATAAAATAGACTATAGGTCATTCTGAGAAAAGTTCGTTGTCATGGGAACATCAGAATAACAAAATTTAGTGAGTGAGGTATAACGTTAGTGTGCATATGAGTCGACGCTAGTCAGACAGTTAATGCTAACAAAGGACCTTATTTCTTCTGATACCTAATGTGGCATAACAAGAACCAGCGGGCGAGCAAGAAGGTTTAGTGTGAACGTTTGGGGGTTGAAGATGTATAGTTGCTGCTTATAGAGGACCTTCGTAATCTTTGGATACAAATTAGTAAAGTGTAAATGAAATAAAGATCAATGAATTAAATGAAAGGTTATCATCACTCAAGTGTTTAAGGATTAAGTTGGTTTTGAAGTTTCGACTCAAGACTTGAGAAGAATATTTATTAGAATAACAACACGACGATAACACATTAAAATACGATGTCGATAATCCTAATAAAATATAACATGGCGACCGTGACAGGACCTGAAAAGGAGTGTTTTATTGAGTTTTTTTCATTGTTGTGATTTTGGGAAAAGTTGTATATGTACTGTAATTAATAATAGAGCGAAGAGTACAAATATCCCTATATAAGCTCTCAAAAAGTTTACCAATATCTTTTCACAAAGATATGATAAATTTAGGGAGGGTTGTGGCATAACATGGAGAAGTTATAAAAAAAAAAAAAAAAAAGGAATTGCTTGCTAGGGAAACAGCAGCGTAACAAGAACCAGTGGGCGAGAAGGTTTAGTGTGAACGTTTGGGGTTGAAGATGTATAGTTGCTGCTTATAGAGGACCTTCGTAATCTTCGGATACAAATTAGTAAAGTGTAAATGAAATAATGATCGATGAATTAAATGAAAGGTTATCGTCACTCAAGTGTTTAAGGATTAAGTTTGTTTCGTCCCAAGACTTGGGAATATTTATTAGAATAAAAACACGAAGATAACACATTAAAATATGATGACGATAATCCTAATAAAATACGACACTGACTCCTGAATGCAACTTGAATAAAAGACAAGGAATGATATGAAAGTTTGTTATTATTCAAATATAAAATATTAAGTTAACAAATTTGGAGATTCAAGTTCTAAATGAATTAAAATGGGACTTGAATCCCTGGTGACCGAAAACATAAAGCTATAAAGAAATACCAAGTCTGACAAGAATAAAATTCCACATCTGTCCAACACAACTAGTTTTTATTCTTCATGAAATCCTGTATAATTTCTTCCATCAAAATATGCTGCTTTGTTTTTTACTGTTGAAAATTTCTCTCTCTTTAATAATGTTAGTCAGTTACACCACCAAAAGTTTACTAAATTTGTCAGAAATATTCAGTAATATCTTAATTAATAAAACTAATAATTTAGCATTATGAATTACATATATTAAAAATACAATTCTGAGCTTATTAGGTTGTTTGACATCTTTTACAACATATACTAGCCTTGTAAGGAGAAAATGTTTAGTGGGGTTGTACTAAACACTTATGCCTCAACCAGGCCCGCCGCTAGCTGTTTGAGCGCCCGCGTGCAATACCGATTATGCCGCCCCCTATCTAACTACAGCCAGTGGTGGATCTAGGAGTTTTCCAAACCGGGTCAAAAGAATGTGAGATTGCCGCCCCTTCAAACATTAATTACCGCCCCCATTGTTGCCTTGGCACACCGAGAGTTGCCGGCCGCCTGAAGCAGCTGTTGAGCTAAAAAAAAGGTCGCCCGCTCCATAATAGGCTGCAAATTTCATCGCGGCGACAATGGAATGACAACTATCCCAGGGCGGCGACTGTCGATCACTCGATTTGCCGCCCGCGTGCGGTGCACGCCTTGCACACCCGCTTTCGGCGGCCTTGGCCAAAACTGTAGCCGTGTTGCGTGCCTTGAATAATTAGATTGTTCTACTGTATGCGGTCGCCGTCATATTGAAAAACCTCAATTATGGAAAGGTTGGTGCATCAAATAAAAGTCATTGCATCTAATTCAAAGTTCAAACATTACTATATTCTTGAAAATAATTTAAAAAAATCAAAACAATCTTTCAGGCATCAGAAATCATCACCAAAAAAGTGACTGTAGGTTGTGATAAGTAATTCAAACCAGACCAACCCCCATAAAACCCCTAACTGAATTATAGTCACATGAGGATATTTGAATTGTCCCACTGCACCACCAAATTTTCAAGATGGCACCCTGATCCTCACTTCACCATGGGGCATCCTGTTTAGATGGCTGCCTACCCACGCAAAGTGCTACCCCCACCGACAACTTTCTGCTCGAGCGATTTACAGTGACTGTCGAGGTGAGCTTGGGGGCAGGAGGGTGGTATTAATGGACAAGGAAGAAGTTCCTACTCTTCAAGTACAAATGTAGCCTTCTACACTCAGGTATTGCGCCATCAGATGACTTAGACATCCTTTAATAAATTCCTATCAGTCTGAAACTTTGACAGTAGTTAGGCTGGCTTAGAAATGTTAAAACAAATCCTTATGAAAATTTTTGTAACTTCAATGGTTTGGCTGCAAAAATTATTGTCTGCGCAATTCTAAAAATGTTCATAACTTCCATAGTTTTTTGGCTACAAAGCTGCAATAACTTTTAACTTGCTTCCAATTTACTGCTCTTTTGATTGGAACTAAAATCGCTGTGTTTACTATTTTCCAATAGATTGAACCAATATTGTTATGCAAATTTTTAATTTTGAAATTGATATCTTTTGGAGTATTTAAGTGACAGGTCTGAAACATACTTTAAATGATTCTACGTAGTGTGAAGTTTTGAAGATGCTATCTGATTTCCTCAATTTATTTTGAATTTCTAAAGTAGACGCTGTCTCAGGATGATGAAACAGGAAATACTGGCTTGCTTCGACATTTTCTTGAGACTGTAAAAACCTCTACTTTGTTCCATCCTGACCAAAATACTACATGTATCTTAACGAGACTTACTGAAAACTGTTTGTATCGGAATGTTTTTTCTTTAGAATATAATTTTCTCAACTGAATTTACTTATATCCTTCTAAACTGGCTATTTTGGCATTTCCACATGTGGTGAAAGTTTAAAATCAATCTTTAAACTTCAGTGAACCTTTTCAAACCTTAATATGCTGTGTAAGACAAGATCAAGCTTCTTTCAGGCTATAAACTAACTTTCTATCGTCACAATTATGACTTCTAGAATTTAAAATGTGTAATTGAATCTTAATTTTTTACATGGGCTTCCAACTTTTGTCTTAAAACTCTTTAATAGAATGTTCTAGCTACAAAATTTTATCCCTGTTTTACTAGATATAGTTCTAAATGGCTACAGAAATGAAGGCAATGTTTCCTTTTACAAAATATTCTGATTCCAAGTACAAGATATGCTAAGACTACTTTATATAACTGTTTTATTCTGATTTATGATTTGAATTATCTAAGCAAATGATTCCAAAACCAATGTTCCATGCTATTTAAATGAACTTGCTGCTCTACAAACAAATTTTGATATGACATTACAAAATTTTATGTTACATTACAGCCTCTAAGACCGTCAAAAATGACAGGTGAAAGGAATGTTCTGGCAGTTCATTTTTTTTTTTTTTTTTAGCAGTTGCCTAAATAGATAGAACTGTTGTTATGTAATGCTCATAACCTTATTTTGTAACTTGCACATACTTCAGTTGTAGTTTACACAGTGATACAGATGGAACTTCTACTGAATTAATGATTTGAGAATTAGGGAACCGATTAAATTAAAAATAAATTAGGAATCCCAAAACCTTATGCTATAGTTTGTGGTATTGGTTTTATTCCTGTTCCAGGTCTCATTCAGCACGATAAATACGGAACTACTTCCATGCGTATGAAATAATAACTTTGTAACTCGGCTTAGATTATTTATAAAACTAAATTCATTGTGAATTATTCTGTAAGAAATTGTATCAGTTGCCATTCTGTCCTGTCTGCATTTCAACACAACCACAACTTCTACTAATATTGCTGTTCAAAATTCATAGCTTCTTTTACCCATGTACGAATACATTCATTGTATTGTATTGTGATCTATTGTGAGCGAAAACTGAAGGTTGATAATGACGTACATAAAACTGTGTTTCAAAGTTGACTACCAGTGGAGGCATAAGAACCACACTAAATCAAACTGTATAACTAAATACAATAGTGGAAACAGCATGCTGGTTGAGGTCACAAAAGACCAACTACCACACCTCAAAATGTAAATAAAACATTGTACGCTGAGGATACCTCGACGAGAGGCGAAACACGTCCGAAAAATAAAGAATATCCAACAACAGTTGTATTAGCGTATTTACTAAATAATAATTAGTTTAACAAGCAACTTTGGAAAAAATGGCCTGCAATAATCACATATATATTAAATTATTTGTAAAGTGCAATATTTTTATAATAACCTTTTAAAATATTTATTCATCACCTGAAGGGCATATTTTGCCCACACATCTGATATGGGATTTTGTCCTTGATAAGCTGGCCTCAGAATAGGATTAGGAGGACAAGGTTTCCTTTCTGTATAATGGATGGCTGTAAATGACTCCAATGCATGGCAGAGGACATCAAATCTGTAAGAGGGGATTTTTATTATTTAATATGCTTTAGTCTAAAACTTGATCACAGGTAAATATCAATTATTTATTTTCTTCTCTTATTACTAAATAATTCCTTCTGAAGCTATTAAGAAAAACTTTTGTACTATGATGTTTAGTTTGTTTAAAAATCATTTTCAGAGAAGTGTTTTGTTAATGATATAGAAAATTTCTCGAAGCAAGAAAAAAGCCATACCCACTATAAGCGCAAACTCTCTCTGGTAGTGATAACGTATGCAGGGGATCCACCATACCCAATGTAGGACGAATGGCTCTATTTGCTATTCCAGTTTTGGCTTTTAGTGGTTCATAATCAAAAATGCTTACTCCTGTGGTTTCACTCCCAGTACCACTAGTGGTGGGCACTAAATGAAGGGAAGAGAATTAACGGAAACTATTATATAACAAAATATGGAACAGATTAAAACATATTAGCTACCAAAACAAATCTAAGCTAATAAATCACCTGCAATAAGTGGCTTTAAGTTACAAGTAACTGGTTTCCCTTTTCCAATGGGTTCATTAACATAATCCAAGAAGTCAGCTTCAGGATCAGAAGCATACAGATTGGCAGCTTTGCACGTATCCATAACAGAACCACCACCTACTGCAATATATGCATCAAAAGCACCAGCTTTGGCAAAATTAATGGCATCCATCATGCTGGAACAGAGAATTGTGTTGAGTGTACACACACACACACACACACACACACACACATATATATATATCATAAGCTATCGACTATGACAGTTGACTATCTAATTACCTTTTATCTGTTGGTTCAACTCTAACTTTGTCAAATAGTTCAAAATTCACACCATGTTTGGTTAACGAATCTACAGTAGTCCGTATTGGAGCTAGTTTGGCTATGTGAGGATCTGTCATCACACACACTTTTTTAGCTTTCATGTTCACCATATCCATACCAATTTCTTGTGTAACCCCTTTACCATAGCGAATCGTAGAGCAAGCCATCTACAAACCATTTGCTAAATAAATATAATCCAATAAAAATGAAACAATTAATTTTTAAATTATATCTGAATGTTTGGAGCTTCATAGGCTCAGAAGATTTTGAACTCGACACACATAATTTTTAATTATCTTGTAGAACTTGACATAATCTATGCAATTTAATATTTTAACATCATACTACACTAAATAAATTAAATAACACTAAATTACACTAAATAAATTATTATGCCATTGTTGAAAGTTATTTAAATGTAAAAGGGTTAAATAAATACCTCAAAGGCATACTCTTTGTCCGGCTGAGCATTCTGTAAAGTGCTAGCATGAGAATGTGGACTTGTTTTATTTCCTGGAAGCCTGTATGAAGTGCCAGGATGGGAATGAGCTGGGCATCTACACCTATGAAAGAATTTTTTTTAAAAAACCTTGTTATATGTTTATCAGACAATATTTATCAGTGCTATCAGAGTTACAGAATTAACATAGAAAAGTGTAACCATTTAAATTAGCAACTACTAGGTACGAAGAAATTGTGTAAGAATCCCATGCTAACTAATACATTATTCAAAGAAATTAGCTTGTTTTAAATGTGAATAAATTCATTTTTTTTTTTCAGAATATACTTGTTTTTCCTCATAAAATAATCACTTTTCCCTGCCAATTATTTTTTACATACCAAAAAAAGGAGGTGTAAAAAAATATTTTTGAACTAACATATTCAAAACACTCATCAATAATCCATTTTGCTTGAATAGTTTTCCACACTAGATATTGGTTATTTAAGTGGAGAAATATTCCTCTAGGCTCTAAGTAACAGTGTTCATGCAGATACTGTGTATCTGTTTATTGATAAGCCAAATTAAACAAATAAAGATAGAATATTAAAGTACCAATTATCAGAATGGATGCAATAACAGTGCAGAAATACAGATATGGATAAGCACATCTACATTTATATATAACAATGAAATAGACTGGAGAGTGGGACAATAAAGAATTCTCTTCAGTCTACATCATGTGTTTCTGTTGATTAGGGTTACACATCAAAAACAATATCCATTATTTGCATACAATCATATCTGTGCTTTTGCACTGCCTGCTGTCAACTGTGGTCAGCAATGATTATTTCCCTATCCTCTATTTTTTAAATTATTATCAATTGTGATGGAACTTATACCCCAGTGACAGTTACGTTATGCATCTAATTATACCAGAAATTAAAACTTGTGCCTGAAATTGAGAACTAATTTAATTTTACTGTCAGGAAACCAAGGTGCTGCTTGCAAAAGACATTAGATCTGTCTTGGAGATTGTGCCTGTGCACACCATTTGTTTCACCACGCGTGGCCTGTGCCTGAATTAAAGAGGGAAGGAAATACTTTCTGAGTTGTCAGCTAAAGGTGTAAGGGAACCCATTTCCAGTTATGATTGGGTGAGGACTGTGCCATGTTTAGATTAGGGTCTGCTAATGTGGGGATAAAAATAAGTGATCAGTATGATGCTGATTGTAGATACATAACTGTAAAAATTAATAATGCTGAAGAAATAGATGAAACTGTAGAAACAATAATGGATGGGGCCAAAACTGGGAAGCCAAAGGTTAATGCTGAAAATATCACTAAACCAATAATAAGAATTTTACTGGTGAACTGTAGAAGTATAATAGACAAAGTAATAGAATGAACCACAAGATTCTACTGCTATAAAGGGGTTAAAGGAGAAGTACTAGAGAAATAAGTTTTACCCAATGGTTACAGAGTGTACTATAGGAGAAATAAGACTCACCCCAAGGTGTTGAAGTAGAGTCCTTTTATTTCAGCCAATATTTTATTTCACAAACTTACACATCAAAAAATACTATTACATTTCGTCTTGTTTTTCTGCTCACTCCATTGTCATTGTGTATCGATATCATTCAGAGATACTATTGAGCTCCTACACTCATTTAGAGATGCTACTGAGCTCTTAGAGTACCACAGTGATAGAGGAGCAATTGGTGGAGGGGTATTCATATTGGTTAGCAAAGACTATTACAGTTCACTGGTGTTCATGGATCATGACCATGAATTACTAGTAGTTGATTTCTGGGGTAAAAAAAAATCAAAAAAATCAGGGTGTCGGCTGCTTGTTGCAGTGGGAGAATGAATGTTGAAGATGAGGCTCTTGGGGAGAAACTAAATTCAAATTCACAGTTCATAGGGGAGTGAAGATTTGGAGGCAGTTTAAATTTACCAGGTGTTAACTGATTAGGAAATAAGATTAATAACACAAGGGAAAAAGAGATTTTCAAATACCTTCATAAGGGCAGGAGGCTTTACACAAGTAGTAGATCTGATAATAAGGAGACCAAACATGTTGTATACCTTTCTGATAAAGTCTGATGAATACCTTGTGGGGGAATCTAGCAACTGAAGGAATAAGTAACCACATAAGAGTTTTGATGTATTTCAGAGGCTTCAGTAAACCAGTGTTCAAAATTGAAGGGCAATATAGGTAAACTTATAAAAAGGTACAAATTTCAGAACTGAAGAAATATTTCAGTGGAAGGTTCACCAGATGGAAGAAAGATGCAAGTACAGTGGAATCAAAGTGTGAAGAGTTCAGGCAGATAGTAAAAAAGGGTAAAGAAATATTTATTCCAAAACAGAAAATAAAGAGAAGTACATAACCACAGGGAGTTTAGTTTGACTACAGAAACTCAAGAGAGCATATGGAAGAACATGCGACATCTATAACAAAAAATGCATGTCAATACTTACAGAGATCTGACACTACAACACAGAGATCAGTGAAGCTCTGTATGCAAGTGAAACTCTGATATTTAACAGAAAAGATTATCCAGAAAATATCCTGAAGGAAGAACGAAAGATCATGAGGAAAATTATTGGCCAAAAGAAAACAGAACACGGGTACAGACTTCAATCCTGAAAAGTAACAGAAGCTGTCTAACTTTGCAGCAGACATCAGAAAAGAAACATTAAAATTCTATGTACACGTTCAAAGACGCCCAATAACAAGACTTACACACAAGATCATGACATATGCTGTACTGTATCGCTACACTACATGGTGTATTCGTGGTAAGCTGGGCCACCGGCTCAGCAGGTGGACAAGTGAACAAAGGGTGACATGGCTGCTCTGGAATGTGGCCTTGAACAGGTAGCGAAGAGCTGTTAGGTGTGTGTGTGGGGAGGACAGTGAGGCTGCGGGCAGTGGGTTTGCGTGCGTGGCAGCCGAGGGAGGAGGGAATGTGATGTGAGCGGCGAAGGTTAGCATGTGCTGTTGTGGTGTCCTTTGTTGCATGTCGGACTGCGGAGCAGACGATGCAACCGACGAATATACAGATGGTTCGTCGCTGATGGAAGACCACTGGAAGCCGACCTGGCGCCTTCAAAATATGGTAAACACAGAGTGATCTTGATAAAAAAGCCAAAGTGTTGTATTGATGATAAAACCTGCACCCTAGAGATTCTCATTGGCCCATTGTGCTTAGTGGAAGGACACTTAACAACACCTACGGACTGATATGTGTAAACTATCATATTATACGTGTATTGATGCATTGTATTGGAAAAGGAATTGTCATAATAAATATCATTGTTAGTTATAAGTGAAACGGTGTTGCCGACCTGTACTGCACAATTCCAATTCCTACTTTCATTAAGGTCATATAATAATAATGGTTTCATTGTTGATCAATTAATTAAAATAAAAGTAAATTTAATTTATAAGGGGGAGTACAAGTTGTACGCTTCAATGCCTAATAGCTGAAGAGTACACTGTGGATCCAAGAAGTTAAAAAGGATAAAAGAGGGCAGAAACAGACGTTTCGGAAGTTTTAGACAGGAATGTATTCAGTCAAAAGGTCAACAGACGGTTATTTCAATGTTACAGAGAGTTCAAGTGTTATTTTATGTCAAGATTTATGGCAGAGAGGACTTCCTGAAATAGAAACAGAAGCTAGCAAGCCTCAAAGGAGAGATCAGAGAGTCATAAGGTGGAGATTGAAGGGAACTGTTGGTCTTGCGAGTGCCTAGTATGAGCAAATACTCAAGGATGTCAGAAGGACTACGAGCAGCAGTGGACAGAAGCACATTTGTGTTAACTTGTGGAGAATTCCATGAAGAACAGTGAACAAAAAAAGCGTATAATTTTAAGTCTGGGGTAGTAAAGATTAATGAACATTTGTTATTTTGGTAGCATTATCACTGCCTCTTGATTTTATTACTTTCCATTGAACCAGCAATCTGCACAGTGAAGAAATTGTATGTAACATTTGAATTGTGACTATCTTTATATCCTGTAACTATATGTAATGATTAAAATATATTTAACCTGAATTTCTGTGTTGATAACCCATATCCACATATCCATGGTACAGTCACTTAGAACAGTTCTAACCATTGTGGAGACTGCAGAATGAATACTCATCAAATTTAGTAGCTTGGAGATTAATTTAAAAGACATTTTAATGAATACAGGAGGCCAGATTGAATGAGGCAGCTCTCTTACAGCTACAAGCACTATAAACATTAGATCGTGACATGCAGCTTACGATATTTTAAGCAAAATATTTTTACACGTCTTATTGCAGCGTTTCTCAATCTTTGGTCCATATAGATGGGTCAGTTGGTCTGCAGGCTGAATATTAAAATTCTAATTGAATTAAAGATATTGAGTTCCAGCAACCATCGAGTCAAGTGCAGCCGTTTCTGAGTATTTTATTTTAAAGTGTTGTAGGTAGATTTTATTTTTGAATATCTTCTGTCGTCGCAGAGGAGCTGCTAGTTGAGTTCCAGCAACTGTCGAGTCAAGTGCCGCCTTTTCTGAGTATTTTATTTTAAAGTGTTGTAGGCAGATTTTATCTTTGAATATCTTCTGTCGTCGCAGAGGAGCTGCTAGTTGAGTTCCAGCAACCATCGAGTCAAGTGCCGCCATTTCTGAGTAATTTTATTTTAAAGTTTTGTAGGTAGATTTTATCTTTGAATATCCTCTGTCGTCGCTGAGCAGTAGCTAGTTGGTCCCCAGCAACCGTCGTGACAAGTGTCGCCATCTGGTTACCTAATTTAAAGTGTTGTGATAGCGTTTGATTTATTTGCGTTAATTGAATTATAGCAGCGTGCTCTAATCGTGATTGCATTTATTTGCTTTTTCTATAAGGAAGTATGTAGAGCTTATTTGTTTTTTATTTACTACATTGGTTGGCTAACACCGTTTATCAGTACAACCTATTAACTACTAAGTGCAGTCGTCTGGTCTAAATTCATCTCCTCAGTAGGTTCTTTTTAGGTCGTGCCTAGCGGTTGGTAGTAAGTTGTGAACAGTTTATTTGGATCACTCGGTTATTTCAACTTTCATCCTCTCCGTAGTTTTTGCTTTCAAAGTAATATGTGTAGGGACTGTGACTGCTGTGTGCAGACGCGGGTTGAGGTGGCTGATCTTCGCGCTCAGCTTGCAGCTTTGCCAACGATAGTTACAAGGCTGGAAGCTGCCGTAGGTGACTGCAGCAGATGTGGAAGGGGTGACCCTGACGAAACTAGTGTTCTCACAGGTTCTCCCCTACCAAACATCGTACCTGCAGTCCAGGCTGAGACTTCGGAGGCTGTGCGGAAGTTACCTGATGGTGTCTGGCGCGTGGTTTCAGGACGTCGGCGCCGCATGCGGGGGCAGGCGTACAGGTCTGAATCCCAGGAGGGCAAGCCTGTACCACTGTCCAATAGGTTTGATGTGTTATCTGGATCTGATTCAGATCCACAATCGTCAATCAGCGAGTTGCCAGCCCCCCGCCCGTTAGGTCTGGGCGATCACAGAAGGGGATTCTGGTGATAGGTAGCTCCAACGTTAGGCGTTTCATTGAGCCCCTTAGGGACATGGCGAACAGGTCTGGGATGAAGTCCAATGTCCATTCATTGTTCATTCCGGGAGGTCTGATCCATGATGTGGAACAGGCCATCCCGGATGCCATTGAGCGGACGAGGTGTAGCCAGCTGCGGATTGTAGCTCATGTCGGCACCAATGATGTTTGCCACCTTGGGTCGGAGGGTATCGTCTCTTCCTTCCGGTGGCTTGCTCATATGGTGAGCTCTGTGGTTGATGACCGCAAGATTTTGGCTGAGCTAACCATCTGCAGCATTGTCGATAGAACTGACGGTGGACCTCTGGTTCAGAGCCGAATCGAGGGTCTGAACCAGGGACTGCGTGGTTTCTGCAATAATCATGACTGCAGATTCCTTGATCTTCGCCCTGGGGTCGATTCGTGTAGTGTTCCCTTGGATAGATCAGGTGTGCACTACACACGTAAATCGGCTACACGGGTGGCAGAGGCCATGTGGAGTGCATTGGGGGATTTTTTAGCCTCAGGGAGGAAGACCCGAAACTGGGATTACAGTTACGGGCAGCCCAATTAAATTCGGCACCATATGTTAGGAGTAGCGAAAATCAATCTCGACCGTTAAAAGTACTCGTTCGCTCTCGTCGGAGGTCGTTAATAAGGCGACGAGAGCGAAGCAGGACACAACACGCCGTCAAAGCGGCTAATGACACCAGTCCGGGTGCCGCGGGTATCCGCGGACTAGCCATTGACCAATCAGGGGGGGTCTCCCACCAGCCGGGACCGCAGGAACTCCCTGGTGGGGCGGGTGCGCTCTGATTGGTCGGACGCCCCACGCAGGCAGGTAGATAAGGAGGTGCGTTGAGGAGCTAAGTTAGTCGACGTGGTGACAGCCAGCTTTCGACAGCCAGCAGACACCGATACCTGATGAAGACAGCCGAGCTTGCTGTCGAAACGTCGTGTTACTTTGACACCATCCAGCTGAACACCCGTGATGATTATATTTCATCACTATGCCAGGAAAGTCTCCACTCACACAACTGTAGAAGTGATTGTAATAAGCAGCCTGAGCTTGAAAGCGTTATGAGAAGCACAGAAGCTGATATTGTATTAGGTACTGAAAGCTGGTTAAAACCAGATATAAGTTCAGCAGAAATTTTTAACCATAGCATGAATGTTTTCCGTAAGGATAGGTTACATTCAAATGGAGGTGGTGTATTTATAGCTGTTCGTAAAAACTTGTCGTGTAACGAAATAAGTATTGATATGGTCTGTGAAATCCTATGGATTAGACTAAAAGTAGCTAGGACAAAACTTGTAATAGGGTCTTTCTATCCTCCACCAGATGCACATGTAGGTGTTGCTGAGGCCTTAAGAAATAACGTAAGTAATATAGCTCGTCAATTTACGGATCATGGAATAATACTAGGAGGCGACTTCAACTTGCCGTATATTGACTGGAGTATTTATGCCCACGTTACTGGTGGCAGGGATAAAATATCCCGTGAGATTATTCTTGACCTTTTCTCAGATCTTAATCTTGAGCAGCTCATCACTGAACCAACGCGGTGCAACAACGATAACAAAAACATTTTAGATATTCTCGTTACAAATAGGCCTGAATTATTTACTGACATTTCTACCACCACGGGAATAAGTGATCATAAAGCTGTAATTGCTACAGTAAAATTAACAGTCGCACGCAAAAAGAAAAAAGAAAGGGTCATTTACAGGTTCGAAAAGGCCCCAAAGGAGAGTTTAAGAACGTTTTTGAGGGATAAATACATTACCTTTATAGAAGGAAGAGGGTCAGTTGAAGAGATGTGGCTTCGATTCATGAATATAGTCAGGGAAGGTATGGACTTACATATACCGAAAAGGACAATCAGGGACGGGAACGATACCCCGTGGTATACGCATGAAGTTAAAAGGTTACTTAAAAAGCAAAGGAAGATTCATGCACGCTCAAGAAGTACGATGTATAGGAGTGATTTAGAAAAGCTAGCTGAGACAAGAGGACAGGTCAAGAATGCGATGCGCGAGGCCTTTAATGACTTTCGATGCAACTCACTTTCCAAGAGCTTCATTGAAAATCCAAAGAAATTTTGGTCGTATCTAAAAGAAATAAGTGGTTGTGACAACAATATGCCAGTTCTACTACAAGACGGTCAGGAAGTTGATGACAGCCGCGACAAGGCTACCGTATTTAACGCCGAATTTAAAAATTCCTTCACTGACGAAAACATGGAAAACATTCCCGTTTTTCCACAGCGTGTTCAATTTGAGATGGATCCAGTACAAATTGATAGTGTAGGTATCATAAAGCAATTAAAGCTACTGAAGTGGGGGAAAGCGCCGGGTCCCGATGGTATACCAGTAAGAGTATTTTCGGAATACGCAGAAGAAATAGAACCATTTGTGTAAGAGATATATTTCGTAAATCTTTAGAGGAAAGAAAAGTACCTTCTGACTGGAAAATTGCGCAGGTGATTCCTGTTTTCAAGAAAGGAGATCGGAGAGATCCTAGGAATTATCGACCGATATCGCTAACATCTGTTTGCAGTAGAATTCTGGAGCATGTCATATGCTCTAACGTTATGAAGTTTCTAGATGAAAACGAGTTACTTACAGCTTACCAACACGGCTTTCGGAAGAACCGATCATGTGAAACGCAACTGGCTCAATTTTCGCATGATGTAATGAAAGTTATTGATGCAGGATCACAAGTTGATGCTATTTTCTTGGATTTTCAGAACGCTTTTGACTCTGTACCACACAACTGACTCTTAGTGAAGATCCGAGCGTACGGTATATCTGATCAGATTTGTGAATGGATACGCGATTTTTTAACTGGGTGGTCACAGTATGTCGTTGTAGACGGGGAAGCCTCTTCTAAACTAGATGTTACTTCGGGCGTTCCTCAAGGAAGTGTAATAGGACCACTTCCTTTCTTAATTTTTATAAACGATCTCGGTGACAATGTTAATAAGAGAATGCGATTTTTTGCTGATGATGCCCTTATTTATAGGGAAGTGAGGTGCTCCGACGATTGCTTAGAAATTCAGTGCAATTTGGATGTTATTTCGGAATGGTGCCGTGAATGGCAGCTTACACTTAACTGTAAAAAGTGCAAGGCAATGCACATAAGTAATAAAAAGACCCCACTTGCTCAGGAGTACAATGTTAGCAATTCAGTTGTTGACACTGTGGATTCCCTGAAGTATCTAGGCGTAACAGTACAAAGCAACATGAAATGGGACTTGCACATAACTTCTGTTGTAGGCAAAGCTAATTCCAAACTACGATTCATAGGACGTATTTTGAGAAGTTGTAATGCTAATACAAAGGAAATAGCATACAAAACACTAGTGCGTCCGCATTTGGAATACTGTTGTGGAATTTTGGATCTGTATCGCAAGGGATTGATTGACACATTAGAGAAAGTACAGAGAAGAGCCGCACGATTTGTGACTGCTAGTTACAGTCCTTACGTATGTGTCACAGAGCTGATTCGTGGGTTGGACTGGGATTGTTTGGCGGACAGACGACGTCGTTTTCGTTTGAATTTGCTGGAGAATATGCGAAAATCTTTAAGTTACGAGTGCAACGAAATACTTCTTCCGCCAACCTATTTAGGACAGGAGGGATAAGATTAGAGAAATAAGATGCCATACTGATTCATTTTATGTATTCCTTCTTTCCTCCATCTGTTCGGGATTGGAACGCGCAGAATTAGGATTGGTGCTTAGCAACCTCTGCCACCCACAGTATTTGTGATTTGCAGAGTATAGATGTAGATGTAGAAAGATATCATAACAAAAATATATTAGTAAAAATTGTTCAAGGTTATATGAGAGTGTAATGCATATCTCTATAAACCAGACTTTGTAAATACCATGAATATTTCAACGACCAGGAAAAAATGTGGCAATAATGTATTAACTGCATTGTTACTATACTAAAACACATTTCCAGCTGACACCAAAGACAGCAGCATTCCTTTGAGGATTAATATAGTGAACATTTCATAGAGACATTAGGCAACAACAGTACGAGGCAATAACTAAGAATTGGTTAATATATATATAAAATTAGCCCCATAAAAGTTACTGGTTTGCAGAACTGTGTTTTTCACTAGTTGTATCCAGCCACACATTGCTGTGGCTCAGTCTGTTTAAATGAAAAAGAAAAGAGAAAGCACACATTTCTAATATGTTTAATTTCACAATGCTTGTGGGTATAAACTATTTTTCCTTGTTCCAGTGTCTGTGCAGATGTAGAGATTGTCTCATTAGCCAACTCTAGAACATGCATCATGTAAGTCTCCATGTGAGTAGTAATAAACGACACAGTTCAAATGATTATCCCTGAGCTATGTTGATGGTGACTGTAAATGCCAATCGAATTGGGAACTGAACTGTTGGAATCATAGGACTGTGAGGGATAAGGATATATTTAGTTCTGAAAGGTTCCTATACCATTCAACCGATTACAGCAAAACTTTGGCGAGTTGTTGTGTGCGCCCCCCTTTACACTCCTTAACGTTTTCACATGTTCTTTATACAAACCCAAGGTTTTTATCTGATTTCGATTAAACTATGCACACATATACTTTAAAACAAAGAGAAAATTCTGTCTAGATTTGACTTGTGTGAACCTAACACCTCTCCCCCTTTACCCCTCCCCCCACTTAATTTATCGCTACAGATCACTGGGGAAAAAGGAGAACAGAATCAAAGAAATGAAAAAAATAATAATAATCAAAATGAAAATAAGAAAAGAAAAACCTAGCTCCAAATTATTAAAAAAAATCAAATAAATAAAAAATACTTTTAATTTATTTGAATATTGGGAAAAACGTTTTCAACCAATTCTTCTTTTGTATGAAATGTTCTCGGGTGACTAGCCGAGTCAAGAATGCGTTGTTACACGATATTTCGGCGACTAAATTCAGCCGAAATATCGTGTGACAATGCATTCTTGACTCGGCTAGTCACCCCAGGGGCATTTCATACATTCTCAACACCGAGAAAGACTTCGTTCTTATAAATTCTTCTTTTGAGATTACCAAATTGCAGAAGTTATTAGACACTGAACTTTGTCCCGAGGTCAGATCAATTGACACCTTTTCATTCCCAATTTCCAGAAAAAAAGAAAAGAATAATTATCAATTAAATCAAAATGAATATAAGAAAAAAATCACACCAAATCACTGAAACAAAATTTTAAAAATTTTAGAATACAACATTGTGCCAAAATTTCAAAGCAATCGGTGAAGAACTTTCAGAGATTAGTAAGAAAAGAACATTTACATTTTTATGGATTTTCTGGTCCTCAGGTTGAAGAAACGCTGTCTTTAGGGAACACAGATGTAGGAATTGCTAATGAAACTTGTCAGCAAGTATTAAGAAAAATAGTATAGCCTGTCTGTATTTGAGGAATATAAAGATAATGGAAACAAAGAAACTGATGTTGGGCATTAAGAATTAGATAGGATAGGGAAAAAATACCCGTCACTTAGCACAGATGAAGGCAGGAGGGCAAAAAGAACATGTAAAAAAACACAAAAACAAACAAATTGCATAATATTTCGGCATGAGCCTTAATCGTGTGAGAGGCGAGACATATGGCAGGGGCCAGTTCAAACCACCATCTCAAGTAGATTCTCCTCCACTTTCACAAAACCATCCCCACACCCTTTTTCAAGACTTCCTCAACTCTATTCCCAACTCCAATAACCTCAGCCCTACAGAAATCCGGGTCATGAAAGAACTCTCAAGGAACAAAAACATAATAATCCTTCCAGCAGATAAGAGCTCCGCCACCGTGGTCATGGACCGCAGTGACTACGATGCGGATGCTCTTAAATAGCTTTCAGATACCAATACTTACTGTCCACATGCCTCAGATCCCACTTCTTCCACTTGCCTTGAAATTCACTCCTTGCTGGACCTCCTGGGCCCCTTACAATACCTCTCTTCAGAATAATTATCCTTCTCACCCCTTGTAAGGACAAAGGCCGATACCGGGGCTGTAGTATAGCCTTAGTGCCTCAACTTACTCTTGATGTTGACTCAAAGTTCTATAGAAAATTTACGAAATAATTTAGACTTGACCATGTAGCCGGATAACTCAACTTAAATGCTTGAGGTCGCCACAATATTTGTTACACCACAAATAGAGAAAAGGTTGCTAGATAACTATGAAATGATAAAAGTTCACTTTCCGAAAATTTCAAGTTTATTTAAAAGAAAATCAGAAGTTCAAAATTTCAAATATGCACTTAATAGTTGAGTTGGAAAATCGAACACACTTTTCCAAAGTTTGCAAGTTGTGGAGAGATATTTGACCGACCGAACCCCTTTAGTGAATTTACAAGTTCTTAACAGTCATTAAAGTTACTATATAACCCAACACCAAAGTTTCAACATGGCCGAACTAGCCAGCATGGCGAGTTACAACCAACCGAGACGAAAGACAGACCGGAACAGACGACAGGCAGGAACAGACGACAGACAGACATTTGGCTAAGTTCCCATTTTAAACATCACTGATAAAGTCATGCGCGGAGTTGCTCAATCACTTCCCGGTGTAAGAATGAGACAACATGTGCTTACCGCACGAACTATTATAGCCCTGCGCGCGCCTATGACCTTGACAAATCTTTCTTTAATTAATATCTTCAAAAGTAGATAATGGTTTAACTTGAAATTTTACAGGGACTTTCTATTATCCTGTTCTATCTATTTTAATTTAATTTACCGTTCCAAAAGGTTTCTGTTGTTGTGCGAACGAAGACTTTCCCGGCGTGTCGATGCAATGAAATCTTCACAGGTTTGCTGCCGGCAGCAAACCTGTGAAGATTTCATTGGTTTCTGTTGTGTTAACACTAAATTCATCACGTGACCAATCTTGGCGGACTTTGCGGACTTTCCCGAACTTCTACCCGACAATCAGCAATAATCTATTTTCAAAAACTTGATTACCGGACAAATACTAAAACTTTTTATGGAAACCAATATATGTACAAAATTGTCTCAATTAGTGCTATTTACTGATGTAATTTTTAATTTAATATCTCTTTTAATAAAAAAGCTTATTTTTTTCTCTTAATTAAAACTACTAATTAAACTTTGCCGAATTACTTAATTTTATTACCAACATATCGGGGATAGTGCTGACTATAGCTGGTGATAAAAGTTCGGTTGTAGCTTTACGCGATTTAAAGATATTACAAATCTTAGAATTCTTACATTTATGATCGCGTGTTTCAAAACAAACGGGAATATCTCTTAAACTAAACGTTTCCCGATATGATAAATACACTTTAAAATGATTTTTATGGCCAATTATAACTGTAGGAACGATTACAGAAAAATTCCTTAAAGTTGAAAACTGTACTTCTCGAAACTTCTAAGTCCCGCCTAAGCAAAACTAGAATTTGCCAAAATTCTAAGGTGCTTACACCCTCTGAATCCCTGCACACCCACCTTATACCTTCTCTCCAAGATACACAAGGCTGGCAAACTGGGATGACCTATAGTTGTGGCATATGGTTCCCCTACCAAACGGATTTCAGCCTTGGTGGATCAACACCTCCAAACTTTTGTGCAGAACCTTCCTTCCTACATCAAAGATACCCCATATTTTTTGGAGCGTCTGTCTAAAGTCCCCTACCCCCAGACTCCCTCCTTGTATCTATTGACGTCACTTCCTTGTATACCAATATCCCTCACCTTGAAGGCCTCAGTTCCCTTCAACACTTCCTGGATATGCGCCCTCTGAACTATCTTCCTAGAACATCCTTGCTCATATCCCTTGCCAACTTTATCCTCTCCAAAAACTCCTTCTCCTTCAACTCCCAGATTTATCACCAGATAAGCAGCACTGCCATGGGTTCCCACCTGGCCCCATACTATGCCAACCTCTTCCTGGGCCGTCTGGAGGAAAATTTTCTAAAGAACTGCCCCCTCAGTCTCCTCGTGTGGTTCAGATTTATAGATGATATATTCATGATCTGAGCCCATAGGGAAGATCACCTCCTGGATTTCCTTAACTCACTCAACAACAGTCATTCCATCAATTTCACCTGGTCATACTCCCACACCAGTGTCACCTTCCTTGACGAGGATATCACCCTGCGACAAGGTGCCAACGACACCTCTGTACACATCAAACCAACTAACTTACAACAGTACATACACTTTGACAGTTGTCACCCTTTACACACCAAACATTCCCTCCCATACAGCTTTGAAATCCGTGCAGACGCATCTGTTCCAATCAGGAAACAATTTCCAGTTACTCCCAAAAACTATTCCAAGCCCTTGTTTACCCCCGATACCTCCACGATCTTGTGGAAAAACAAACCTCCCGAGCCATCTCCCACAACCCTCGTTCTGCACCTCTTAAAACTGACTGTGGACCAACACTCGTCACCCAGTTCTTTCCTAGCTTGGAATCCATTAACCAGATTCTCTGGCGTGGGCATGACTTCCTACGGTCGTTCCCTGAAATGTGTCTCCTTCTTCCTAAAATCCTACCCACTGCTCCCCGCACTTGCTTCAGCAGACCACCCAATATGAAAAACAACCTGGCCCTCAAGTATTTACCTTCCGACTCTTCTAGACCTCCACAGGGATCTTTCCCTTGTAACAGACCCCACTGTAAAACATTCAGCTTGCACCCTGCCACTACCACTTACTCTAATCCTGTCACAGGAGAATCCTTTCCCATAATTGTACATGCATCATGTGCTACCACACACCTTATTTACTTATTATGTGCCCACATCTTTCCCCCTGCCATATGTCTCACCTCTCACATGATTAAGACTCATGCCGAAATAGTGTGCAATTTGTTTGTTTTTGTGTTTTTTACGTGTTCTTCGTGTCCTCCTTCCTTCATCTGTGGTAAGTGACTGTTATTTTTCCCTTATCCTATCTAATTCTGTATTTAAGGAATGTAATACTATCTGGTGCATGTCTTAGGCAATCTTGTGTAATGTTTGAAGATATACTGTATACAGTAAACAATGAAATCAAAGGCACTAAGGAATTAGGTTAGGATAGGGAAATGAGTCACCACTTACCTTTAGATGATGGATGTGGGGCGCAAACACACACAAATGACAAAAACACAACAGATAATGAAATTTTCGGGACAAGCCCTTTATCAGCAGGAGAACATTATGGGAGGTGAGTGATGTTCGCCAGGAAAATGGTGGGGGTAAATTCAAACAGAGGAAAGGTAGGGGCAATGATTCAGAGCTAATACCCGAGCATAGATAAATATCCAATATGATATCTGGTCGTTGGGGAAGAGCAAAAAATAATTAAATCTAAATATGAATATATATATATTAAAAATTCAATAATAATAATTTAATTTTTTTAAAAAACAAAGACTCTTTGAAGTAAACATCACCTTAAGTTAGTGGTGGTTCGATATAGATAGTGGGGATGGAGGAAAAGAGAGGATTAAAAAAGGGTAAACATAGGTAATAATAATAATAATAATTGATTGGGTATTATCTGAAGTTGAGACCAGGTGGTTGCCTTATGCCCAGTTTGTACTGGTAGGCAAGTTCCCACCTTCTGAGCTCAGAGGAGCTGCTGCTATTAGGGAGGACTCTGATAGCATGGACCGTGAAACAAGAGTTGAAATTATTCAAGTCATGGGTGATGGCATGGGCAGCAACCAAGTGCTTTGGGTTTTGTGTGAACACACCGTCTGTCGGTGGCCATTTATTCTTATGGAAAGTGGATTTGTGGTCAAACCTATATATGAATCCAAGCAGTGGTTGCATGCTAACTGGTAAATTACATGGGAGGTTTCACAGGTGACGTGTCCTATGATACGGAAGCTTTCCCCTGTGACAGTGAAAGTGGTGGAGGTATGGTGTATGTCGCACATCTTGCATCGGGGTCTATTCAATGGGAAAGAGCCTTGGGGTTGACTGTTGGGACGAGGAAGACTATGTTTGTGGACTAGAAGTTCGCTTAGGTTAGGAGGTCGGCTGAAACAAGTTCTAGGAGGGGCAGGGAAGATTTTAGGAAGGATGGATCTCATTTCAGGGCAGGTTTATATGAAATCATAGCCCTGCCAGAGGATTCTGCTGATGGATTCGAGGCCTGGGTAGTATTGTGTGACCAAGACTGGATTGTGGTTGGTTTTAGCGGGTTTCGGATGACTGATGGGCTGTGTAGGTTATATATATATACATTATCTGCCGGCAGCACTTGCGTGCAGCCATCTCACTTCTACTGAGGAAGAGTCATGCTCGAAAATTTTATTCTTTGTGTGTTCGTGTTTTTTTTGTGTACCAACGCCGCTGGAATCCCCTTCTTTGGTAAGCGGTGGTTTTTTATCCTATCCAATGTTCAATATATATATTATTAGTCACATTGATTTCTGCATTTCCAAAAAAGTAATGTGATTGATTGTATTATTAATCAATAATAATTTAGGAGGAGGACATTAACTTTTATCAAATATATTATGTTGTTGGAGATCAAGAAGTTGCAAGAGAAATTATGCAAAACCAGAGTTTAAATATTTAGTCATTCTAGACAAGCAATTGTAATAGTTTGGACTACTTAATAATGAAATAACTTTTGTAATGTGTACTAATGATAACTTTTAACAGTGATTTAAGTTTTTTTGCCATATAGACTCTGTGAAAGCTAAATACTGATAGTAAAATATTAGGATCGCTTCACCATGTTGTGAGCCTGGCAGACTGAGCAGCGACATGGCCAAAATTTGATGAAAGAACAGAGCTAACAGATAAGAACTGAGCTTAGAAGTGGATCTGAGATCCGAGTGAGATATTTATGGTAGGACCATTAGTGTGAAATGACTTCAGAAATGCATCGTATTTACACTGTTTACTGTCATGCACAGTATGAACACTATACCATACAAAATATACGACTTATATATATTGGGTTTACTATTGAATACTGCTTAAAATGTTAGTTGCTCTAGAGCTATCTTCTGACAATATTGTAAGAACATAATTGTATGCCGACAAATAGTTGATTGTAGGATGACACAGTTTTACTAAGGTGTAACTTTTACTGTGAGAGTGGCAAGCATGATTGTAGGCTGGTGATTATCTGACCCCAGTTAACCCAAGCTATACACAATGATGCAATGGTTGCTCCCAAGAATAAGTGACTTCTATCTCCAAACATACAACCCCACAGTAAAGCCACACTGTTAGGCAGTGTTCATGTTCTCCATATTCCAACCAAAGGCTATAGCTGCGAACTGTGACTGGCTGTGACTGAATAGAGAAGATCCTGAAACTGATCCATGCCGGAGGTCTTAAGTACAATTTCCCACTACATTTTTCAAGGTAGAAGGGAAATGGCAGCTCCAATGATGATGGCTGTCAATGAGGTCATCTATCTTGCATAGCTTGACCATTGTAAACTTTTTACTAGCTGTCAGCACTACAAATCCTGGTCGATGGCTCCGTGTGGCTTTCTTAATGTGCAAACTCACTGCTTTCGATACAGTGACCCTACGGGTTACTACAACCATCCTTACTGGCATTTTGTTAAGCAATTTAACTAGTAGTACAATAGCTGTTAGCCAGCAAAACCATGTTGCCAGAATGACAGGTACATACTAATTGTTAAAATGACATTGTTTGGTGATTTTTTTTGGGGGAGGGAGGGGGGGGGGCAGAAGGCAAGCAGATCAGTTATTTACTGACATTAGGAATTAAGTGCTGTGAATATGACTACTTAACTGTAATAATAAGAGATTACCCATTAAGTTAATTAAGATAATAGGAAAATAATTCTAATTTAATCTAACTCTATAGGAATGAGAGAGCATTTTCAAGGCATATTACTTCAAGGAAGAAATTTAAGTCCCAAAAAAACACAATAACATTGGCCACTCATTAGTCTCAGCACATAACTGAAGCAAGTAAACAAAGTTGCCACTTCTGAGGCAATATCACCACTCAAGCGAACTCAGCAATCTGTTGTTTATGCTAGTTTCCAACAGCCAATATTTCTTATTGTTTCAAACTATGAGTTTGCAATATCAAATTAGTAATGTAATACATGTGTCATTTTTATATGTGTCTGCAGAATTACTATAAATGCTCCAGTATTGAATGAATTATAAAGCCAAGTACATAATTATTATGAGTAGCTAATTGAAGATATAAGTTCTCTTCAGACCAAACGTCCACTGCACTATCCATGCTAGTCTCTCAAATTGTCCTCAACTTGTGTCATTTGCTTAGAGAGGCTATCATCCCACAAAGTTACAAACTAGTTGAATGTCAAAAATCTATGGAAGTAGTAAAATTGTACAGACAATTGTGTGTATTACAGTAGTGCCATTTTTGTGAAGATATTGCAGCACCAGAAACTTTCTCACAATGGCGCTTCTACGTAACATTTGTAAATCCACTGTGACAAAAATTGTAAATTGTAACGAAGTTTTAAAACCACTATAATAAAAGTTGTGTTGTATTAGTGCTTGTAAAGCAATTGTAACATGGAATTAGTCACTGTGAGCATTTAAAGTTACCAGTAGTGAAACACCAGAGTAAAAACAAGTGTAATGTATCCTCATAATGGACAACTTGTGAATCACAATACTTGAAAGGGAACTGTATTATTGTAGTAGAAATAGGAAGGGAGAGCAGAGAGTGTTCGGACAGTGGGAGACTCCAGACGTTAATAGATTTCATACAAGGAGAAGTATAGTGGACAGCCCTGCTGCTTGTTTTGGTGAATCATCAGTCGCTTGTGAATGGCCGATGCCAACAGTGAGGCTGTGGCAATCCATATTGTTATCTTGACCATTTTTCTGTATTCTGGTGTAAGTTTTTACACTCCATTTGGAAGGTGTGGCTTTGGACAGTATTCAGTTGGCAATAAACAAATTTTAAGGTGGAAACTTAAGTGTTGAACATATTAAACCAGAACTGATTCCATACTGCCCATATCAATCACATTAAAATATCCATTTGATGACTGTAAGGGAGACGTCGGACAGTCTGTCTGAAATTTCCCAATTATTTCTGAAGTTTTCCTTCTATCTAATCTCTCTGTGTTCCTATTAGGCCTGTGTAAGTTTGGTTTTAAAGAATATGTTTGTTTTCGGTTCAAAGATGCCGAGGTATTACGAAAAGAGGACGGATAGGATCTTCCGCGCTGCCACAACGGAAAAAAGCAGTTAATGAAGTACCAGAAAGGCGAGCGTCAATTAAAAAAACTGCTAATAAATACCAACGTAAGAAATCACCACTTCTTGACAAAGAACAAAGACGAATCCAGTAAATGTTAACTATGGCCTAGACTATTTTCATCCGCATCTCAGGATTTATTTATGGGTTTTATGCACCGGCACCCTTCACTTTCCATCAGGACACCTAAACCAACAACTTTAGCAAGAATGTCTAGCTTTAATGCAATAACTTAAAACCTTTTTTCAGAACTAGTTGGAAGAGGTTTGAAATGCTATGCATTTGAACCTCATGAAACTCATAGTCTGAATGAGATTGGAGTTATGACCATTCCTCGGGGGCCTAAAGCTATTTCACAGAAAGGCCAACATCAAGCTAATCAAAAGTGTAATATAAGGAGGGTTTGTGGGGTCTTATTTATCATTATTATTACTTATTTCAATATTTATTGATTATTGAATAATTGTGAAAAAGGCGTGAAATGAATTTATACAACTTTTGTAAATCTAAATGTGTCATTAGATGACAGTTTATTTTTACATCAAAATGACCAAATGGACAGAAGGTGTATTTACTTTTTGGGTAATATCAAGATGGGAATACGGCTGTAGCCTCGCGTAGTAAACAAACAGATCACTTGGTATATATGACATCATTGTGACATATGGTCCAGGCTGCATTACAACATAAACTCAAATGATGATTGACGAAATCATATTTTATAAATATGCGTTTCAGTCGTAATGCAGCCTGGACCAAAGTGAAACTTAACTATAATGCACGATATTGCAGATATCCAAATTTCATATCATATCTATAGCTGTTACAGTGTTGGTACATGCAGACTGAATACATCACAATGATGTCATACACACCACGTGATCTGTGTGTTTACTACTCGAGGCCGCAGCGGTATCCCCATCTTGATATTACCCTACTTTTTAAGATGAAATAAACAATTCAAAAAATTCTTAATAAAAATCCCATCCTGCAAAAATGGACATTATGCTATGAAATTGATTATACTCTCATAACATTGTAAACATCATATTTTAAAACGAACTTTATAGTACAGTAGAATGGATATCAGACTTCTTCAATTCAATCTGATGAATAATCAATGCAATTGTTTCTCAAGCATAACATATGTACATGACCAATTTTGCTATAGGCCTACTCATGTACAAACACTCATTGTTAAGTTCGAGGAACTGTTATTACTGCTAATCTCAGTTGGTGGGATATATGCAAGATGTTTTGGACAAAATGGACAAGGGAGGACAAATTGATAGTGCAGCATTAGATATTTCAAAGGGTTTTGACACATTGAGCCATTAAATGGTAGTAAAGAAGGTAGAAAGTATTGGAGTTGATGAGAAAGTGATTTGCTGGGTAGAATTTTTTTTAAAAGGTATAAAACAAAAAATTAGGGTAGGAAATACAGCATCAAAAAAGTGGAAGTAAAGATGGGAGTGTCACAGGGTATTGTATTGAGACCATTACTATTCATTATTCTAACGAATAATTGTGTTGATGATTTACTATCAGAAATTATATTGGCTGTGTTTTCATTATACAATTGTAGAAATTATATTGTTTGCAGATGACAATGCTATGTGAAATGATCAAAACAGTAGGACTGTCAAAAGCTGCAGGGTGATCTGGACAGAATATCTAGTTGGGCTCGTAAACATGGGATGAAGATAAATGGAAAGAAGAGTCAACTTATTAGATACACTGATAAAAAACTAGAGATTGATTATTATTACAAGGAAGGGAAAGAATTGCTGTTGAAGACTTGATATGTAACTATCTTAGCATTAGATTTGACAACAAGCTCAACTGGGCAGGAGACACTGGACAGTTAGCAGGAAAAGGTTTCAAAATTCTGCACTTGTTGGAGAGAGTGATGAGGGGATGTACAAGAGAAGTAAAGCAAATGGGTTACAAAACTTTGGACAGACCATTGTTGGTTATGCTAGTGTAGTATGGGATCCACATTTTGATGCTAGATTTGTTTCTGGAAATTACTGCAGAACACAATCAGTAACAGATATGATAATAGAGCTGGAATGAGATTCATTGGAAGAGAGGAGAAGGATGACGAGGGTCTTGGGAGTGTACAAGGCGTATATTGGTGATGAGGCATGGAAATCTATTACCGGTAGTGTAAGAATTAAAAGTAATGCATGAAAAGGAAATGATGACCATGACCACAAGCTGGCACTTCTTTTCAGGCTCAAGGATGTAGGAAGATTCTCTTTTCTTAAATAGGGGGTAAGGGATTGGAATAAGTTATCAAGAGAAATGATGAATAATTTTCCAAAAACATTGAAAGAATTTAAAGTTGAAGTTTGTGGAGGGCAAATGTAGGTGGGTGCACGAAAGGAGGAAAATGGGTGTGTAGGAAAAATTGTTACTGGAGCATGCACTTCATTGCAATTAAATTAAATTAAAACTATACAACAAACTCCCAGATGAAATTATGTGTGTCTATGAGAGAGAGAGAGAGAGAGAGAGAGAGAGAGAGAGAAAGGGGGGGGGAGGGTAGGACCCTCAAAACTATTTCAGAAAATGTTACAGCTGTACCTAGTAGAAGCAAATATTTACTTTTCTGTGGAAGAATATTTAAATTAAGTTAAACTATATAATTTTTCTATAAATTAGTATTTGTGAACAAATAGAGTACCTGTACCATGTTTTATACACAACTAATGTACAATGACGGATCCAATATAAAAGCATATGAATTATATGTCAAATTAATTAAATTTTTACAAACAATTGAATTTTAGCATAAAGTATCGGCATGACATATTGACCATCTCTAACAGCAACCCGACAGGTTTCTTTTTTAAAACGATCGAAGTACAATTATTTTTGGAGATCTATTACCGTAGGTATGAAACCCACAGAATCGAAATATAAATAATACTCACGAGGCATCTGATATAATTTGCAGAAGATCTAGCACTTTCCTTCGTGGCACCATCTTTCTCCTTTATTTAATCGCACTTTATCTTTTCAAGGCTAATTCCCATACAGCGATTGGCCCTGGGTTAGATTGTCAACAAAATAACAAGTGTATGTAATAGGTTGCTCAGCTGCTGGGAACAATGTTTTCGTCAACCACCATATGATGCTCCTAATTTTTCTGTAGAACAATAAACGTTATGTTTATTTTCATAAGTATAGTTAACGGTAATATGGTAAGAATGTTGTTCTTCGTTCTCTGATTATAGCAAGTGCTTTGTAAAAAGTTCATCTCATGCCCGTGTACAAGCAGACGACATTTATTAAGTAGCAATTGAAGATGAGAACCTAAGATTGATATTGTGCTAGAAAACACTGTAACGTGGGAGAATATCATTAAATCATAATTATGTATCAATTTCTAGCTTTTTTACCGTTTCTGAACCCTTCTTTGTAAAAAATAAAAGTATGCTCAACGAAAAGATATATACCGTACTGAATTCATACTTTTCAATAAGTTTGCGTTCGTTATAACTATCTAGAAATACATATAATATTATATATCAACAACTGCCATAAATATTTTGAAGAGGGGAGGGGCGTGCAGGGACATTGCCACCGGAGTATGTGTGCTCTATCCCAATTGGAATTAAGTTTTGTTAACGGCTTGAATCTATTATATTGTCTCTGGCTTGAATTAGTCACCGAAGGAAGTGCACAACAGTTTACCTGAAACATAGAAAGAATTTAAGATGAAAAGTAACTAAACGAGAAAGTATATGAAAAGGGAAATTGCCATCGCCGCATTAATTCCATAGTAATTAAAATTGAAAACAATTTAAAGTTGGATGGATGGAAAAAAGCGACTTTAGTTATAAATTAATGTTCTGTGAGATTATTGTGATTTAAATTGGAATCATTTTAACAAATTAAAAGCTCTGTACTGTCGCTATAAATAAAATACTGGTAAGGTGACCTTGATATCATGTAATGATTAATCTCTCAGCAATAAACGTAATACAATTTTTAACATTCACAAAGGAGTCTAAGTGCACTTTGACTGCGGTCGCAGTTTCCCAACACACCCATTCCCCTCCTTTAATTGTTTATATAATTTCTTTTAGTGTATTTTACCCACCTGCATACCTTTGACGTTTAGGAATTTCAAAATCCTTCAGTGTTATTATAAATTATTCGTCTCTTCTCTAGGTAATTTGCTCTATTACCTGACTCACTTGAATGTTAATGGTGTTTTAGACATGGGAGAAAATAGGTGATCTTACAGATGCAGTGAGAATGGGGCCAAAGAATAAGTACTTAATTGCCATGTAGCATATGCCCCAATGGCAATTTTGCCACATCCCTTCCTATATTTCGTATTACTAGAATTTTTTATTTTAAATTCTTTCACACTCTTTGAATTCAGTTGTCCAACCCCATCTTCAGTAATCAGTTAAATTTCCTGACTAACTTATTTAAAAGTGAAAACTTTACCTCTGATGAAAACAAATATGATCATGGTTGTCTCTTTTGCTCCAGATAATAACAGTTTACAACCTGAGGAGGGGGGAGGGGGAATCTATCCTATTCCTAATTCTTCTCCCATTTCTATCCAGTCTCATTATCAATGTATACTTCAAACACCCCCAGAATGGTTGGTACTCCTGCCACCTAATGTATTCCAATGATTGTCAACCCAATTGAATTATCATTTCAGTTTTTGCCAACAAGTTTAGCCGATGCCAGTATATGACAGTAGTAACAATGAATCTCATTGTTCCCATACTTACTAGCCTATATTTAAGTAATAATCTGAGCAAGATTTTGATCTTAATATTTCCTCTGGTCATTCTATTTAGAACTTAGAAATCTCATGTTATCATTTGCACAGTTGAGTATATTGTCAAAGTAATTAATTATGTACTAAGGGGAAATCACCACTGGTGCATTAGCTCCATCGCAGTTAGTAATAATCATAATACTTTGCCAAGATATTTGAACTTATGCCTTCTACAAACATTTTCTACTCCACATTATAATCATATAAACCCCAGGTTTTTCTATTTGTATACTTGATCACTTTTTGGCATTTATTTCCATTCTTTCTTAATCTACCATATCCAGTAGATTTTGTATTTAAATTTATCAGTTACTGTTAACAACCAAATCACTCCTTTGTCGACAATATGAAAACAGCCGTGTTCTGACAGCAAAACAATGTCTTATTATTTATTGAAATGATTAATAGCAATGTTCCAAATACACCACATTCTACAACTTCAGTGCTCACTTCCACTTCTTGTGATGTTGCATTTCCCACCTTCATTTTTTGCCTCCTTGCCCTTAAGAATTCTTCCACTCAACAAGTTGCCTTTTGATCTACTGAAATAATTTTAACCTTATTTATCACTATATCAAGGCTCTCTGGACATTTATGGGGGTATGTATTTGAATGTTCTTCATACAAACCCATAGTTTTTTATTCAATCTCAATGAAACTTTGCACATGTATAATTTAAAACGAGAGGAAAATTGTCTACTTTTCTTTTTTTTTTTACAAAAACCACTACCCTCTCTCCCATCACTACCCTTATGGAAGATTTACATGTGGAACAGTTCAGTATTTTTGCAAATATCTCGAAAATGATAGGAAAATTGGGGATTATGGATGGTGATATTCTGAAAAGCCATAAACTTTCATGTTTATTGGCATATAACTGGTTCCAGTCGGACAATTAGTGATTGAGAAATTCACATCAGACACCTGCTGACAGAAAGTCTAACATGAAATTTAAAATTTGTTTTAAAGCTTTGTACACAAATGCTTCCAAATAAGTGAAAAGATAAGGTTTACCTCACTTAAGACAAATTTACATGTGCAAATTTCCAGTTGCATTACACCTTGAAAACTGTACGAAAATCAGCCAAGGCAGATGGTGATTGAGAATGTTTATAACAATCTGATCAAATGTGATAAAACATAAGAACTTTCACATTCAGCCCCCAAGCGATGCTATGTACTCTGCTAGTTCTGATATAGTTGGATATCAAGCTCTGTTTCAGCTTACCTACTGTTATGGTCAAACAATTGGTCTGTAATTCTGAACCCTGTATGCCTTCCCCCCTGTTGTAGATATGACCTAAACTTAGCTTTGGGGTATAACAAGTTCTCCCATAAACTATAACCATGTATGTTTCCTCTTCCTGATATCTATTAGAATTCTGTTTTTGCTAGGTTCTGTCCAAATCAGTCATCAATCTACTTTTTTGTTTTTACCACAAATGATCACAGTTGAAAGTCACTCAGTATATATACACAAATTATAGAAGTTAATAAGATCGAAGTTTCTCTCTGCATGGAGAATTAATATTTTCGGGTGACTAGCCGAGTGAGCAGGGTGTTTTCACATGATTTTTCTGCGATTGGAATCTCTGTCGCCATCTTCTGGTGAAGATATTCAATACTTGTATGAACGAAACTGTCTATAAGATTCCTAAACTTAACCAACGTGCATGTTATTCTTCAACAATCTCTCCCTGCCATATGCCTCTCACTTCCAATGTGATTAAGTTTTCAAATGGAAATATTGTGAAGTGTTTGTCTTGTTGTGTGTGTGTTTGTCTGGTCCTCCTGCCTTCTTATGTGGTAAGTGATGGGTGATTTTCCCTAACCTATTTTATAATGAATTTATTATTAAATATACCAGTGGTCACCTAATAAAAATTTCTGTGTATTCTCTTCAGTAACCTCGAATTTATTAAGCCATCAAACAGTTATAATTGATTTTAAACACTTTATTTAATGTTCCTTTCAAACTAATGGCTCCAACATTCACAACTTTATAGCTTGTATGGGACTTCACGTTTATTTAAAGTTTCCAGCTTTGGTTCACAAAGCTATTCTTACCCAATATCCGAAAACCAAAAGCATCTGTTCTCACTCAATCTAAATTGTTAACAACCAACTTTCTTCTTTTTATTTTTCTTTCACTTTTTCCTCTCTTCTTTTGTTTCCAATAATTTCAAAATACATTGGCTGACAGATTGCCAGTATAAACTGTTTGCCTGTGGCTGTTCACCCTGGTTAGTGGTGAGGCCTTTATAAGAAACTGTGCAGTGAAGGCAGGTAAATTGGTAAATGGATTGTGTAGTTGTGCAAGTGGCATGTCCAGTAATAATAATAATAAAAATTCGAATGGTAGGACTGCAATAAGTAGTGCTGGTTGGGATATACTGCAATTTTTCAGCAAGGTATATTGCTTTGGAAAGATCTATGTGGTAGTCTAGGAGAATCAGAAAGTAGATATTTGTGGGCTAACATGTTCTTGAGTTTGGTAGGCCAGTTGAAGCCCATGCAAGGGGAAGTATTTTTTGGTAGGATGTACATTTTGGGGAAGGAATACAGATAGTTGTGCCCATGTTGAAGAATTTGGTTAATGGACTTAAGACCAAGAGAGAATAGAGTGATAAATATGGGGCTAGGGGAGGGAAGAATGAAAGTTGAACAAGTAGTGGTTGGGTACTACCACCATTCACATTACTCATAAATTCACATTCATATTTCAGAGGCATACTTTGTTATTGGTGCAAATTTGATTTACCAAATATGGATTGGGAAAGAAACATGACTAATAACACAAGGTGGTAGAGTTTTGGAAATATCTTAGTAGAGAAAGCAGACTTTAAACAACTGGTACAGCAGAGCATGGGACTGAAAATGTTGGATATTGTCGTAATAAATGTTGATGATATTTTTGTGGTGGTCTCAGCTTACAGAAGGAATAAGTGACCATGAAATGTGAGGTCTCAGTAAACCTTAGACAAAATTGGAGGTAGTTATAGGTATGATTATAAAAATGCAAATATTTCATATTGAAGAGAGATTTCAGGTAAAGGTCCAGAATGTGGAAGGAGTGCACCTGTAAAATAGAATGGGATTGGGAACAATTCAAAGAGACATTAAGAATGAAATAAGAAATTTTTATTCCAAAATGAAAAGTAACAAAAATCATGGAAATTACATACTATAATAGGTGGGAGAGAAGGCTGAATATGTTGCGTAGAAGAAAACACAACAGAGTTAGAAATCAGCAAGGCAACAGGGAACAGTTGAACCAATTAAACCAGAAATTAATTGCAGGAAAGAGGGAAACTAAATCAGTGAGGTCTATTGGATGGGAAAAATGTATGTGGTAGTCTAGGAGAAGCAAAAGGTTGACGCCACTCTATTTCTATATAACTCCCATAAAATCTAATTATACTAAATTTTAAACATGATCATTCAATAGCAAATGGTCCCAATACACTACCCTGTGACACTCCCATTTTTTATTTCCACTTCTTTAGATACTGCATTTCCTACCCTAACTTTTTTATTCTATCTGTTAAGAATTCTTCTACCGAGCAAATCACTTTTTCATCCATTCTAGTATTTACCACCATTTTATGGCTCACTCTGTCAAAAGCCATTGAAAGATCTAGTGCTATACTATCAGTTTTGCTTCCCTTGTCCATTTCATCTGAAATATCTTGCATATACCCTACTAACTTTGCATGAATATCCTAGAGTAAAGTCATGTTGCCAACTTGAAAACCACTTCCGCTCTTCACATATATTTCTGATGTTGTTGCATATCATTCTCTCCATTAGTTTACCTACCACTGATGTCAAACTGATTGGCCTGTAATTTTCAACTCTATTTCTCACCTCTACTTTCTGTACTGGTACTACTATCACTTTTCCAGCCCTTTGGTAAGCAGCAACTATGCAGACTCATTTTAAATAATATTTCAAGATAAGGTACATCACATCCTGCTATCTTTAAAACACCTGTAGTAATATTATCTATACCTGCTCCTTTATGGTTTTTCAGCTTACTCGGGATGAATTTAAAAGTTTTTGGTCTGCTCATTTCTAATTGTGTTGTTAAACTCATTCTCCGATTTACATCTTCCCATTTCATCGTCCCTAATTGTCACACTAAAACAGTTACTTAAAATCTCTGCCTTTATCAAATCCTCAGTAACTTGTTCTCCATCCTTACCTATAACTGTCTCAACATCCACCCTTCCCCTCAGTTTTCTAACATAGCCATAGAAATTTCAAAAAAAAAAAAAAATCATCTTTAGCCACCTTGTGAGCTATTATTAATTCCTTGTTTAGTTTCTTTTAAATATTTCCTACTACCCTGTTGTCTCTTTTTTTTTTGTTACAGTTTAACGTCCCTTTTTAACAACGTGGTCTTTAGAGACGTGAAAGGATGGGGGCAAGGAATGGGAAGGAATTCGGCCATGGCCTTTTGAAGGAAGCATCCCGGCATTCACCTGGAGTGATTTGGGGAAACCATGGAAAACCCAAATCTGGATGCCCGGACGGGGATTCGAACCGCCGTCCTCCCGAATGCGAGGCCAGAACACTATCCGTTACACCACCACGCTCGGTGTTGTCTCTTAACTCTGTTATATTCTCTTCTTACCAATCTCTTTATCGAAATACAGAAACAAGTCAATTGGATTGGAACAAAACAAAGAGTAGAGATGAGATATGCTGAACAGTGAAACCAAAGCTACATAACATCACAGCAATGACTGATATCAACTTCTGCAATTATAAACCAAGCTACTTGAACTCAAGTTTGCTCTTGGGAATGGAATGCATCCTGTTACTTTTATGAAAGCCTATAAACTAGGTTACCATCATATTGGACTGAAATTAAAAAAAAAAGTTCATATGGAGTATGTCATTGGGCAGGGATTTTGATACCAGCAAAAAGTGTGAAGCGTTTAAAGATTCCAGGATAAGCCACTGGTCTAAAACAAAGCAATAAAAGGTTAAGAGTGAATTTAGAAATTGTCGAGAATGCAGTAGGTGTGACAGAAATATAAATTATTGTGAAAGGGCCATGAGAAAACTAATTTACATTGATGATTCCCTCAAAGATGATGAATATAAAACAAAAGATCAATGCAAGAAAAATTGATTGATCGGCTGTATGAACTAAGTGGAAGAATTTTAGAGGCACTTGATAGACTAGATCAGCCATTTTTTCTTCACGGGCTGCTTAAATGCTACAGCCATGTCAAGATGACCCACATTAATGTACAGTACAATTAAACTTGACATTTAAAAGTGAGCATTTATTTCAACAGTAATGGTATTGTTTAAATTGTTAGGAAATTTTGACAATTTATGATAAATCCGGCTTCTAATTTCCAGGCTTTAGGCCACATGAAACGGTTGGCGGGCCACAGGTTGAATATCAATGAACTAGATAGACGGAATGTTTTATGACAAGGATGCTGAATGTATGAGTAATAATTATGAAATTACACCAAAAGAAAATTTCCAAGCTATGTTACACAGGCCAGATGTACTGTGTAAATTTAGGGAGCAATATTAACCAAAATTATTACAGAGGGGAAAAAAAAATTCACATACTTGGCATGATGGTGTATACAGGGCAGAAGAATAGCGAATTAAGAAGAGGAAACCAAATCCATAGCTGAAATGCTCCTGCCAGAAGTGGAAAATGTGGCTAAAGAACCATTGAACAAAACTGCGAATAGAACAAATTGCAAGTAAGTGTTATCCATCACCGAACAGCAATTAGAATAGTGAGGTAATGTAAATACAAATGATCACATTCCTATAGTAAACTGAAGGTAGTAAAGTGTAATAAAATGTCAATCAGTTAGGTACAAACCAGTCTTTAGTGGTGGATATGTTTCAGAATGATGAAGGAAGATCATAAAATAATACTAATAACTTTGATGGAATCTTAAGTATGAGCATAAACTTCAGTCATTACACCATATAGCTCCACATGAACTTTCACAGTTGTTTTCTGTATATACTCCCACTTCAATTATCTGGTACATTTCTACACGTAACAATTGAGACTACGGATTTACTCATTTCTCTTCAGTTATTCCTTTTTTTCTTTCTTGTGGAATTATGCCTTATCAACATCCTTAAAAAAAAGCTGAAAAGGACTAGGTGCAAGGAACAGGAAAGAGTTTGACCATGGTCTTTTGAAGGAACCATACTGATGTTTAGCTGAAGCGATTTTAGAAAACCATGGAAAACCAAAATCAAACCAGCGTTCTCCCAAATGTGAGGCCACGGCATTATCGCTCACCTACCATGCTCAGTAGTCACACTTCTGTAGTTGTATATTTGTTTGTGTCTTTCTGATACTATGCCTTTTTTTCCCTCGTATCTGTTGAGGTGCATATATCTATATAAACAGTTCTTGATACCTGGAAACTTCAGTATTACTAGATTGGCTGTCCTTGGACATTCTAATGCTCCTCTTTTCAGTATTCATTTCCATAACTTTAAAATCCACTTATATTCCAATACCTTCATTACAACTGATCCGTCACCCAATCCAATACCCAAAAAGCTAGATACTTTTTAAGTAAATATGTTTTCAAGTTTGGCACTAAGTGGCATATAAGTGTTACGAGCATATGAAAATTGCCCAGTTTGAAATTGTTAGTACTCAAAGACCACTGAATGGGGGCCAGTGGGGTAGTAATCATTCACCAGAGCAAGCTTGAAAGGGTAAAGTTATTAGCCGGTAACTCTACTGGCCATTGTGGACGTAATTGGTGGTGCATGCCATGTGGTCTTTGATATTATACACCACTCATTTATCACATGAATTGAAGCAAGATAATATCATTTTGTTTGAGGTTATGGTGGACAGATTAAGGCAATTCCAACATTGATAAAAGTAGTAAATTTCTAAAAATCGTGACACTTTGAAAATGAAAATTCAGAGTAAGAAAATGGTAGCAGAACCAGTGGGACATAGGTGTAATTGATAGAAACTCCTTTAGAAATGTGGAGTTGGGGAACAAAGCCATCAGCAAGACCCTATGGTGTCAGGGGGGAGTTATAGCAATTGGGTTGTCTTATCTGGACAGAGGAACAAAATGACACCACAGTCGATTACCTTAGTATTTGTAGTTCTGTAAATCCCCTCTGACCCATGTGTTGTAACAGTTAAGTATTAAACAATAATATCTCTTGTGTACCTAAATAAAATAGTTAGTATTTAAGTACTCACTAATAGTTTCTCTTGTTTACTTAAAAAAGTTAGTTGTTTCATTGATTACCTGTATTTGGCTGAAAAAGGCATATTCATGTTAATACCACATATTAGAGGGAAAAAATACTATTTAAAAAAAGGGGCCCCCGCTTTTTTTAAAATAGGATTTCCTTCTTCCAACCTTTAATGCATGTTCCAATAAGGTCTTCACCAATTCAATAGTAGTATCAGAACCATGACAGCCCGCACTCTTACGCTTACAGGTAATCTGTTGCATCCCACACTATGGATGTCAATATTGTGCTTCACTCTTTCACTAATATAAAGCCTCCCTACCTCAATTTGTTTGAAAATACATATTTGTTCTGTTTTATTATTAATTCTATTTTCTTCCCATGTTACATCTAGCATATTTAAGTTTCCTCATATTATGACCATCCAACTCCTGCCTCTGAATATGAAGTCCGATTTTTCACAAAGTGCCTCATCCAGCTCATTCATCCTGCTACAACAGTTAAGTGACCAGGTCTCTTATCTTATCTTATCTTGTAATTGTAAATCATGTTTATCATTGACAACCAGCAAAATAAATAGTTGCCTACTACTTTTTCCTTTAACTAAGACTCAACCTCTATACCTTTCATTGGTTTTTGCTTTTTCATTGATTTGTCAGGATATCTAACTTTTCTCAATGTAATCCAGTTCACACAAATTATTCTAGTATCTGTCACTGGTGTATGTTCATCCTTACTCTTCCTTATACAAACTGTTTTCTTTATTGTTCCACTAGCTGTTGCTCACAACTTTGTTCATGTGGAATGTTAGTTTACAGACCCCTCTTCCAAAATCATCCTGTGGCTCACTGAAAGGAAGTTTTTTTTTATGAAGGGTCTCTATTAATTTGTGAATACTTCTATTTTAATCCCTTAGCTTTACAATGTCACATAAAACATACCTGATTTTACTAATGGGATCATGGGCTATGCATGAATCAAAACCAAATTAAAATCTGACCATTACTTTTTGAGTGAGTAACAGTCAGCAAAAAATTGCTTTAAATTTCTCAGCCTTTCTGTGTAATATGAAAATTTAAAATACCTTATTATGAACATAAATAGAAACCCAATTAAGATCTGAACAGTAGTTTTTGCATTCAAGGAAAAATTATTTCAAATTTATCAGCTTAACGCTTTCACATCAAAATGAAAAGTATCATCAGCTGCTGCATCAAGTACTATGCATTAGATGAAACTGTGCCAAAATTTGACCAGTTTGTTCTGTGTATTCTATGAAGGACACATTTTTTTTTTTTTTTTTTAAATTTCTGAACATGTTACCTTCACATCAAAGAGCAACATACTCTATTTTCCTGCTGGACTTTGGGCTGTACATTAAATCAAACTAAAAAATTATCCTAAATTTATCAGCTTTTTCACGTAACATCAAACAACATACCTGTTTTACCCACCTGACCAAAATAAAGCCCCATCAAAATCTGATCCGTAGTTTTTCATGAATCTTGTTCAGCTAAAATTTACTTTAAATTTATCAGCTTTATGATTTAACATCTATGTGAAATATACCATATTTCAACAGGGGGATTGCGGTATATTTCAATAGAAACCTCATCAAAATACATCAGTATTTTTTAAGTGATTGTGTTCAGTGAAAAACTGATACTAATAGTTAAATTTCTCAGCTATTCAACATCATATCAAAATGAACCTTGTCCTATTTTCACCACGGAACCAAGGACTGCATTAAATGAAACCACATCAAAATGCGACCAATTTATTTTAAATAACTCAGTTTTTCTATATAACATCAAAATAAAACATTCACTATTTTACCACTTGGACAAAGGAGTGTACTTTCATGCAAACCCCTTACAACCTGCCAGTATTTTTTTTTTTTTTTCACATTCAAAGTAAAAATTTGTACTAATTTGTTAAATTTGTCAGCTTTTTAATATCACATCAAACTGAAACATACCCTATTTTACTTGCAGTACCACAAGCTGTATATTAAATGAAATCCCATCAAAACCTGACCATTAGTTTTTGTGTGCATAGCATTCAACAAAAAATTGATTTTTTTTTTTTAACTGCAGGACCACGTGCTGTACGTTGAACTAAACCCTCTTCATAATCAGATCAGTAGTTTTTCACAAGTCATGTTTGATCAAAGATTGATACTATTTTATTAAGTTTCTCAGCATTTTGATATCACATCAGAATTAAACATATCCTATTTAACCATGGTTCCATGGGCAGTGCGTTAATAAAAAAAACACGTCAAAATGCAACCAGTAGTTTTTGCATGAATCCCATTCATCCCAAATTACAGACAGAAAGAAATTAAAAAAGAAAAACTAGTTGATTCCTTCTCTGTATCTTATTACTGATTCTCCCATCTATTTCATTATTTGTTTTGAATGATTAGTCCTTCCCTGTATTTGTAATTAGTTATCCTTCTGATAATTTATTGATCCTCTCATCACAACCCTAACCCTTCTTTAAAAAATACACTACTCACTGTGAAAGTTAATCATGTATTCTACTGATATGCTTTTTTGTTCTTTGCTAGCAGATCTTACAACATTAACTACATTCTGCCCACACACTTAACAGTTTCTTTTATCATTTTCTAGGAGTACAGTGATCATAGCTACATGGGAACACACAACTGGAATAAATTATATTTACCAATAAGGGCACTTGAAGACAAAAGAGTAAAATACTGATTGCTATTATTTTTAATTCAATATTGACACTAACTTAGTTGATTTTTTCAGGTGCAAATACGTGGTGACATTGAAGTTTAATCCAGATTGATGAAGTTTTATCACCAAATTTTATTCAGAAAATAAGTGCTATGTTTACAAATAAATCTTTCTTTGGAAATATATCACATGTGGCATGAATTAATTAATTCACAACCATATGTTCACAGACAAGTATAACCCAGTAAAGCATATTATATAAAAGGAAGGAAAAAAAAACTATACTACACATTTTTACAGTGGTAATTTTACTGGGGGGGAAAGGAGAATAATAACACTGTTAACACAATTTAAGGGGCATTGATGTATGCAAAAGAAATGCACTATTTATAATTTTTATTTTATAATTAAATACTGATGATAACTGTACTTACATACATATAAGTGCATTTTAAATAATTACTGAAAATTTCACCAAACAGATATGCACACAGAGTGAAATTTCTTTATTTAAAGATTTATAACTAGATTAAAAAAAAAAAAAAAAAAAGATTGCATGTATATTGAATGAAAGCAAAATTTCCTCCTTTGCTTATCAACAAAAAAACATAAAATTGAGGCATAAATAACTATTCAATTACCTAAAACTTACATTTTTTAGGAAACAGGTAATACTTTTTGAGCGATTCATCGTGTTTCTTGGAAAACCCAACTACAAATATTTAGAAGTCTTATGAGATGATATGGAAGTTTTGGCTGTCTAAATTTTTAAAATTAATTATATCAGACAGATTCTGGGACAGCTTCTGTACTTTTAGCACTCTTCTCAGTATATATCACATGTTCTAATTTGTTTCTTGGGATGTTATCATTATTAACTACAAGTTGATTATGAAACTGCAGTTGTTTGCCTTTCATTATAGGTGTTGTTGGGACACTGTGATGTTCCTGCAGTTGCTGATAAATAGAAGACCGAGCGCGTCTGAGTATAGGTGCCTTATGTGTCCTTATCTTTCTGACAGGCTTTCCTATGTGACCCTGGCGAATACAAGCAACAACAACGGCGAGAAGGATTATCAAACTAAATATAACAGCAAATGATGTCACAGTGGCTATAACTATTGTCCATGTGTTTGTTTGCTCAACATTTTCACTGTCGGTATAGAAAGCATCAGTACTTGAGTGCTCAGCATTAACATTGTAATTGATATTATTCTCAAAATCAACAGGTTCACTTTCATACGTAAGATCAGTATCTTCATCACATACCTGCCTAAGAATGTAGTCCCAGGCGTGTCTGGTACTTCCACCAAATGTAACAATGCCATCATCAATAATGTGAAGTGAATTATCCACTGGTTTCACAGAAATCAAAGGCCTAACATCTGCTATTGCCATGTGATTGACTATGACTTTCATATCTTCACATTCTATGGGGTTTTGTGAAATATCTAGAACTTCCAGACCAGACACAAAGTCCAGGTCATGTTTACTGAAATAAGTAATTTTATTATTTGAAAGATAGAGGTAGCGCAGGTGATCAAACTCTGGAGCATTATTTGTACGTAATGAATAAAGACCACAAGAACTCAGATCAAGTTCTTGAATCTTTTGCAAATTTGAAAATGCCTGGAGAGAAATATTGTGGAGTGGATTTCCTTTTAGATTCAGTTTTGTAATTTGAGAATTAACAGGGAAAACTGATTGGTCTATTGTTTTTATCCAATTTCGTGAAAGGTCTAGTACATTTATACTTGGTTTAAATATACCAGGCTGCAGTGTTTTCAAGTTATTACCAGATAACTTAAGGATTGACAGTTGGTTCATATTTCTTAAACTGTTGGCATCTATAACTTCCAATCCACAATGAGAAAGATCCAGGAAGTTCAAGCTACTGAATCTTCCATTAAAACCACGAGTAGTGAGCACCTTCAGAGTTGGATTATTCGATAAGTCGAGTTTTGTCAAGTATGTACTATTGGCAAACAAATTTTCTGGTAATGGCCCATGGAGAGTGTTATGTGACAAATCTATATTTTCTAGATCCAGCAATGTTGAAAAAGCAGTTTCATCAATTGTGTTTATAGCATTTCCCCTCAGAATTAAATCAGTTAACTCTGGAAAGCCACTGAATGTTTCCGCATTGATGACACTAAATTTACAGTTGGACAAATCAAGTGTATCCAGACTTTGTATTTTAATGCCGTTAAGTGAACTCAAGGGATTGTTAGCAAGATTCAGCTTTATTAATTCTCCATTACTAAATAAATTACTGTCCAACTCCCCAATAAGATTCCCTGACAAGTCTAACTCACTCAGTGACCCTATTGGTGCAAAAGTCTCAGGATGTATAACTTTAATTCCATTTGAGGCTAAGTTTATATAGTTGAGATTTGTCATGCGTGTAAACATATTTGGAAGCAAATGTTCAAGATTACAGTTAAAGAGGTCCAACTCTGTTAAAGAATCAGCATTTAAGAAATATTTAGAAAAAGGTGACTGATCATTTTCCATGAATTTAAGTTCATTGTTCCGCAATGAAAGCACCTCCAGCTGCGTATTGTTGGAAAACATGTCGGGATGTAGAAGATGTAGATCACTGCCACTAAGATTGAGGTGCATCAAGTTTTCAAGGCTGCTAAAGGCCCTCATGTGAATACGCTGGAAGGAGCTGTCAATGATGCGAAGTGTGGTTACCTGGATGTAAAACACATTCATTAATCAATCTTACAAGTTCATATAAATATTAGAAATGTGAAAATCAATAAAGGTCGTTATGATAGCTGAGATATAGTGTAGTTTGTAATGATCATACATGGTTATAAATTGTTTTGTCTTATTCTAATTAACAGTTAAATATTATTTGCAAGAGGGCAGTATTGCCTACAGAGATTTATACATTTAGACAAAATGTTTTTGGAATACTAATACATATATAGTAAGTTTTCATTGTTTTTGATATCTGATACAGTCTTCTTCACTGTCAAAGAGAGACTACAGCAGTGGAGACATGACTTTTGGATATTGTAACAGTGAAACTGATATAGAAACAATACATCTTGATCGGTTTGGAGAACACAGATTGCAATTTTAAGGCATATTTTCATTTTCGGCATAGGTAAGAAGCTATATGTGTCTGTGGTGGACCACAGCATATCTGCAGTAAAATATCTTTGTCTCAACATGCTATTTAATAGTCACTGGTTTTGTTTTCATGTCAAATCCTAATTTTATGTCTTATGTTAATAACTAAGCAATTTGATGCAGTTAATAATCCTTCACTTTATGATGTAAAAAATAATATTTTGGTTTGCTGGCTCTGATGGAATGAAAAAGGTTTGAATTACTGAACATTATTCACTGCTTTGATCTGTGTGTCCTGGATAGAGTGAAAAGATGGAAATGAATTTATTAAGTACTTATATCTCTGAAAATAGGTAGCTAACCACCAAACGGTATATTCATCTTTGAAACTTCTATTTTCTCTCATTTGAGACCTCCAAACTTAGACCAAGCATGGTGGGTGAGCGGATAATGCTCTGGTCTCACATTCGGGAGGATGCAGATTCAAATCCCCGTCCGGTCATCAAGATTTGGGTTTTCCATGGTTTCCCCATGTCACTTCAGGTGAATGGCGGGAAGCTTCCTTCAAAAGGCCATGGCCAAATTCCTTCCAGTTCCTTGTCCTCAATCCCATCCTGCCTGTAATGACATTGACGTCAATGAGGCGTTAACCCTTTCCTCCCTGACGGTACTTATAATTACCACTGTATTTAACACCATACAATTGGACAATACCAGTGTCCACTGCATTGTTAAGCCTGTTGATGTATTGTTGTATGATAAAGTCAGACAATGACAACATTTATTTTTAAATTCTGCGTGAAATTTCCGAGAAATTAATTTTCTAAGTTGGGGCTTGACAGCATTCTCACCAAAGTAACAAGTGATACATTAAAATGAATTTTTAGATGATAATTTACTTGGTAAGTGTCAATTTCTGTTATTACTTTTTTAGTTTGAACATTTAACCATATATTTTTTACCTATAAAATATATTTTTCTAGTTTCTTTACTAAATAATCTAGAAAAACCAACGTGGACTTATAAGTACCGTCAGGGAGTTCTGGGTAGTTTTATACAGATTATTGGTGAATAGATTTAGCATATATACAATTGGTTTTATCACTGTTTTTGATATTTTCAAATGGATATTTTTATGAAATATGCTCTGATTGAAGCTCTTCTCTTAGAAGTTTATAATTTATCAGCTCTTTTCTTAGAAGTTTATAATTTATCAAGGGAAAAATGAAGAAATGACTGGAATGTTCTCAGATTACTCATTAGGTCAAAGAGTAGTCTTAGAATTGACTGAAAAAAATGGAGCAATGACGATGTTATCTAGTATTATCATTATTTTTCATCAGTTTCATTATTAAAAAACTGAAACAACTTTTGTTTGTGGGAGAATCAGACCCTACTGCAAGGGACTTTCTAACAATCTGCTGATGAAAAACTAAAAAGAGGAGATTGTGACAATGAATTTACAAACCTAGGTGTTTGCTGCTGGAAATGGAAGGATAAAAAGGTCATACATTTAGTATCAAATTTTCATGGCAGCGGTGAAACTCCACTACACTGGTTGGGGTCAATGGCAACTTCAATAGATGAGCCCTCTCTCGGGTTGCATTGGTGACCTGGTAGATCTTGGACCAGAGGGCCTCTCTGGCCGGTCATCGGGGGCCACCTCCGGCAGTAGGTCCCGTAGAATTTTGCCCATCCTGCCACCCTGTTGTTACACCACTAGTTATATGCAAAGAAAAAGATGGATTGAAGTTGACAATTTCATGCTCAGGAGTTGTCAAGGACTACAATACCTTCATGTGTGGGGTTGATACTGCTGATCAGCTGATGACTTTGTGCAATGCTGACAGAAGATTACCAAAATCATGGTAAAGAGTGTTTTTGGGAATTCTGGATGTTGTATTTGTCAATGCCTATAACATAAATGGTCCGATGTTTGAAAAAAGGCGGAATTTTTTTTAGAAGAGCCTTTACACAAGGTATGATGACTATGAAGGATATCGGTAAGAAGAAAAGGTCATCTATATATATTTCACCAAGCCCTCATCCATTCAAACAACACAAGTCATACAATTCCAAAATGAGAGATGTAAGATTGGGAAACAGAGGTATACACTGTCCCTAAATTGAAAAAAATCAGATGAAGATGTGAAGTATGTAGAATGAAGAAATTACAGTAAAACATCATTCCAAATGTTGCATTACAATGTCTTTTGTGTCTGAATGAGCAAAAAGAATTTTTTTTTTTTTTTGAATATCATGAGGCAAACATTTCATACCAATATGAATATAATTGATTTCAATTTCTATTGCTGTACATCCTGTGATACACAAAGACCCTGACGGTACTTATAAGTACCGGCTTAGGAATTAGCACTTAGAGTTCCAAAAAAAATTTGAAAAAAATATGTGTGTTTAATTTCAAGTACCTTTATACAAATATGTAATTGAAATTATAAATTTCCCTTTTTTTCCAATAGCCGGTAGGAAAGGGTTAAGCCATAAGGGGGGGGGGGGAGTCCAAACTCAGAGTTACCTGTAATACTCTGTGATATTATGCTCTAATGAATTTCACTCAATTGCATCAATTTAAAAATACTTAGCTTCTAAAGAATATGCTATGTTTAGAGATGTAAATATCAATATGGCAGTTAAAAAATGCTTTAATTTGCAGATTATTCTCAGATTCATTTATATCATGGTTAAATATTCAATTTTCCCAAGAAAGTAATGCAGCATTTGCATTAGTGAGGCAACACCTTTTATACACAATCAAAATTAGTACAAGAATGTAGAACTGTTCACCAATTTTTATGGGAGATATCACTGGCAAACTTGACCTTTCGTACAATTTGTGGATGAAGAATTTGTCAGACTACAAATTAAGGGCTATATAAGTTGTGGACCTGTTTAATAAAACTAATATTTTTTTCCTGCCATTTACAATTCTGAGCATTAATCCATGCACAACATCAACTACAGAATGATCAGTCAGTACTCTTCAAAGAGTGAAGACTGACTGCATTAGACCTGAAGAGTGTGCATCAAAATTTTATGAAAGAACACTTTGAGATTTTGGAAAACAAAATTATAGAAAATTTTTCAGTAAATTCAAGAAGATTAATGCTAACATAAAAATCTATGACTCAACTACCTAAGTGCTCAGTTTACTGTATAGTAAGTCATTACAAAAAATGGTTGCAATACTATGTTAATGACTAGTTGAAAGAACACGCCAATGCAACTGTTTAGTTTATTTATTGTTGCGTCATATGCGTTTCACCTCTCATCAAGGCATCATCAGCGACAAATTATTTACATTTGTTACTCTGGTATGCAGCTGCGCATCTCTGTTTTCATATACAATGCATGTTTTGCCAGTATCATATTTACAATATTGTTTGTTATCATCATTCAGTTGTCTGTTAGCGTCAGCTGGTTTGTGTATAAACAAACAATATTGTAAATATGATACAGGCAAAACGTGCGTTGTATATGAAAACGGAGATGCGCAACTGCATACCAGAGTAACAAATGTAAATAATTCGTCGCTGATGATGCCTCGATGAGAGGTGAGACGCGTACGACGCAGCAATAAATAAAACTAAACAGTTGCATTGGCGTATTCTTTCAACTAGTAATTAATTAAGCAACTGTGGAAACATGGCCTGCAACAACATCACATTACTATGTTAATGAATTAAAAAAAAATCTTTAATAGATTTCAATTTCATTTTGTAAGAAATCATACTGTTTCAGTCTCCCACCCATCTTCCACAAAACCAATATGAGTTCCTGTCCAGATCTTGAGTATTCTCTTGGTCACATAGGTGTTAGTTTGATATAACACCAAAATTACAGACTAAAGATAGTCTGATATTAGTACCTGCTCCAATCCCATCCTTTTGAAGGAATCTTCTTCAAGAACAATGGCTCTTTCCTTAGGGACATCACTGACATGCAGCAGATGAACCTCTCTGGAGAAGACCTGTTGGGATGGATTGAGTGAAGAGCACCTGGCTATCACTTCTTCAAGACCTGCACGGCGTGAGCAGACACAGTCTTGAGGGCATGATATAGGCTCTGCAACAACTGCTATACACATTGCTGCCATAGCAGGCAGCAGCCAGAACTGCCCCATCTAAAAAACAAATATTCAGTTATAATGCATCCAATGAAAAATGACATACTAAAAATCTATACAGTAGAACTCCAATTATCCGAATCACTGATTATCCGAATCGCTTTTTTAATTAAGATGGAAATGTACTGCGAAAAAGCTTCCCCTATTTTATAAAAACCAACCCAAAGCTTGGATGACTACAGCATTGTTTACAGAGTGGTACGGCAAAATTTTCATCCTTGAAGTGAAAAAGCACCAAAAATCTCTTGGAAATGAAGGAAGTAAAGTGCTTTTGGTTGTTGATAACCAACTTATGCCACCGAAGAAGTTTTGGAAAGAGGGAATGGTCAGTTTAAAACAATCTTTTTACCGCCAAACGTCACAAGCTTATTCCAACCAATGGACCAGTCTGTTATCGAAGCCATGAAACACCATTACAGAAGGCAATTTTAGGGAAACATTTGGTGGAGGGTGAAGATGAAGAAGGTGTGTTGGCTAACCACAAAAATTTTTTTTGAAATATTGCGCTTACATGGTGGCGGAAGCTTGGATTTTGGTTAAGGCAGTCACATTAAGACGTGCGTGGAACAAATTGAAAGGCATACCAACTGAAGAAGAAAAGGAAAAAGAAACTCAAGAAAAAGAAAGGGAAGAGACAGGAGAATATGTGGATGACGTGTCAATTGAAGAATTCAGAAACATTCTTTTAAAAATTCCTGGATGTTCAGAAGTTAGTGCTGAAGATATAGATTCGTCAGACCGTGAGTATGAAATTCTAAATGATGATGAACTTATTGAAAGTGTGAGAGAAGAAAGTATCGAGGAAGAAGTTGACCTTAATATTGAAGTTGAAGCAGACACGAGGCCATCAGCGTTGATGTGAATGTAACGTCAGTCCGAGTGTGACACATGCAACTTCTCACTGTAAGCATTTGCGTGACTAGGCTGCCCGAAAACGGATGAGTAAGGTCAAATAGCTTCACTTTGACCGAGATGATAAGCAAGCAAGACTTATTTACAATACAATACGTACATACTGTACTAATGTACAGCACTTGTAAGTATGCTTAACATGTAAAAGTGTTGCCTTTTTATTTAATTAATTAAAGATGTTTTTCTCCCATTTTCAATATACATCCAATAATTAATAAAGTAGACCTTTTTTCGGAAAAAATCCAATTATCTGAATTTCTGCTATATCGAATGGGGTCTGGTCCAATTGATTCAGATAATTGGAGTTCTACTGTAATTCCGTTTGCTTATATACAAAACCACCGAATGACTCTCACCAAATGTGGAGTTGTGCTTTTTTTTGGTACAAATATACAACTTGAAGAAATTGTACAAAAAATTTACATTATGTAAACCAAGCAATGAATCAAAGAAGGCTATTAAAAAAAAAAAAAAAAAAGATTGTAAACATCTTTCTTAGAAGATACAAGTTAGAACTAACTTTCTCCATTATATGCTTCATGTATTTTTCCTTTGTAATAAAATTTTTATCTTTCAGAAATGTTAAAACTAATACTAATATATGGGATGTCCATATCAACATTTATGATTTGCAATATCTGAATAGTCTATATTTTTTTTTTTTTTTTGAAAACAGAAAAGTTTTGATACTCTCTGAAAATCTCTGATGATAGTAAGTGTCTGTACCTCAGTGCTCAGAAATGAGTTAAATAATTGATGATAGTGATTTGAATTAGTGTAGACTTACTTATTACATGTACCAATTTCAAATTTTACTGAATTAAATGCTGAAATTGTAACATAAATTTCAAAATCTTACAAATTCTGCCAAATTTCATAATCGCCGAATAATTAGCATTTCTTTTAACATAGTTGTAATTAGCACCAATTAAACATGGAAGCATATCATAACTTCGGATTATCTAGTATTATGCAGGTTTTCCACTGTAGATAGTTTCAGATGGGTATACTTTCTATCTGTTGCCTAACTATCTACTTAATGTTTTTGAGGTCGATCAGCCTTTTAAAGATGATATTATGATGAAGTCTCCACTCTTAAAGTCATTATTTCCACTAATGACCAGGGCCGCATTTAGGCTCTGTGGGCCCCTAGGCTATACATGTGGTGCGGGTCCCCTGTCGGCAGTGGCTGGATTCTTAAATTTCGAAATATTCTAAATTCGACCTAAATATTTTTTTTTTTTTTTTTTTTGGCTCTACTACCTGCCCTGCCCAGGCAAGGGTTGTGGTGAGGGGCCCCTCTTTGTGGTGCGGGCCCCCCTTTGTGGTGCGGGCCCCTAGGCTACAGCCTATGTAGCCTGTGCTTAAATGCGGCCCTGCTAATGACTTCAGCTTGATGTATTTTGTTGCTCTCTTATAGGGGGAGCTGCTATCAGTGTGTAAATAATTTTCATTCTCGGTGTTAATTTATTTATAAAAAGTGCAATTTACTTGAAGGAAATTGGGGACAATCCAGGCAATCATGTCGGTGGTTACAGCAAACTTACAAAAACCTTTATCAGTGAATTGTACCTCTTCATGTCTGTATGCCATAATCCCACAGTGGCATATTAGTCTGATGCAAATATTTATTTGTATTTTTCAGACTTCTTATAAAATATTAAATGAAAGTACTAGAAAACTACCTATTTTTAAACACGGCTATAAAAACAAATGTTCAATCAGATTCAAAAATTTTAACCACAAACATGTATGGTCAAAATAATCAAAAGAGCTTACAGGACATGAAGCTTCACTGAAAATTCAGACTCAAAATTTCATACCAATACAATACAAACATCCTATAAATAAAGTAAAAATGATGTAATAGCTACCATAGCATTCCCATTCAGATCATATAGAATTTTATGATTAAGGGCATCCATAAATTATGTCTTCCCCCCCCCTCCTTTCTCCCATTGTGACATCATAACACAGTTTGAATTTTTAAATTTAAAACTTGATTAATGAAGCTCTTCCAACAGATGTTATGAAGTGTATGACCCTCCCCTGTTTGTCATGCCATGTCACATGTAGACACCATCTCCCGGTTAACACATGATGTAACTTATGAATGGTCCATAAGAAAGGATGAAATCTTTGGTTATTATTATTAATCATCTCAATGAAGTGTATGCTCCATTGATTATATCCTTACACACCTACTTTTGCATGACACAAATTCTTGCTTTATATTCGTTCCATGTTTGTGGTGACGTGTTCACCATATCTCTCAATTATTTGTTCCAGTTTCTCCTTTACCTAAAAATGAAAATTTCCCCACTCCCTTATGCCTGAAATTAAGTACTGTACTATAACCATGTTGATCTCTTTCCTTCTTCATAATACTACAATTTTTCCCCCCAAATATTCATCCAGGCCTCATCACCGGTGTATGCCTTATACACTGATAAAAACCTCTTTCCACACTTTCTCACTTCAAACAATTTCAAACCCAGTTTTTAAGTTATATTAGACACTGATTCTGTTCTATGATTATTTTTAGATTCAAATTTTGCTGCCCTGCCTCCTCATATTCTCTAGTAGCTGAAGGGCTTTGAAACCTCTCCCTATAAGCTGCCCAATCCTACACAATTGAGCATATTACCAAATAAAAGACCAAGATTATTAGACGTAATGCACTCAACAAGCAGTGTCTTCTCCGCCTTATAATGATATAAAATCTTTATTTGTCTATCTGCGTATTTGATTTATTTTGGTATTAATCTTTATTCCAGCTAATGAACCCTTTCCAGATCACAATGTTCTCTTGTTTTAATCTTACTATATAATATTATGACATGTGGAAGCAAGCTGACTGTAAAACATCAACACAATGCTATGCAGTGTCAAACAGTATCTCTGATGAAGGCTGTAGGACGGCAGCCGAAAGTTTCAGATTATGAAACAAACAATGCGGTATACCCTGAAAAGCTATTAATCATCAACACAATCGTTCATTATGATTATGAATAGCAAGGGCCTCAACCACACTGTCCTGAGGCACTACTCTTTTCACTTCCACCTATTTTGTGTTTTATATGTTAAATCTTTGCTTTCTACCTCTTAAAAATTCCTTCACCCAGCAAATCACTTTTGGATCCATAGCAGCAGTTTTAACTATATTTGCCAACATTCAGTGGTTCACTCTGTCAAATGCTTTGAAGAGTTTGTTTCACACTGTTAACAGTCTTCCCTTTTCAGTTTCACATAACCCATAACTGAGATTCACATGAATATCATCTCCTAAGCCCATGTTACTCAATTACAAACAAGTCTTTCCTCACAGGCATTTTTGATGTGGTTGCATAACAAGCTCTCCATTATGTTCCTTCCATTGTAGTCAGACTTATTGACCTATAATTCTAAAGCATATTTATATTCTTTCCTCTATGAACCAGTAGCACTATGGCACAAAAACAAATTGCATGTTTAGTCTCTTATTTTAAGCACAGGTTAATGGTAATATTTTTCAGTTTGCTGATCTTGTAATTTGCAGCTTTTTATTATTGTTGAATAACAGTTTGAAGTACATGACCCAATGGCAAAACTTCTACACAAGCACTTCTGCTTTCTATGAATCTTTAAATTCTGTCAATGTTTTGGGTAACTTTTTCAGCACATACATCTACAATTTATTCCAGTTGCTGACACCTCTGCCCACAAATGAAAATTTTCACTCTTCCTTATGCGTGAAAACGGTTGCTAGTTAATGCTCATAACCATCTCTCTTCCCTTCTTCTGGCTACTCTCAATATTTGTCTATGCCTCAACATTGATGCATGCCTTATACTCTCCTGTTTTCCATTTATTCTCATCCTAGGTACTTTTTATCATGTCAGTCACTAATCATGACTATCATTATTTTTACTGACATTTGATACCCTTAATGTGGGTCTCATACTATCCACAACATACTCTTATCCATATACCATATTCAGAATAGCTGAGAAGAGAGTGAGGAAATTGGCAGACATTATTTCACCTATATTTTTTTAGGTAACAACCACTTACTTCAGATAAAGTCTGAAAAATTGGAATGGTCAAGTTTAGAAAACATCCAATTGTGATTGAAGGCCACAATTACAATTTACAAATTGAGTAAATGAAACCATGTACACAGGCAACTACTGGAGAAAAAAATTGATGTATGGCATTAGAAAAAAAATTGTTGAACTAAATTTGTATTTAAAAAAGGTCACACATGCAGTGAGCAAAAATGACAACAATAGCAATTTATTTAGCATTAGATGCATGTGTACATTTATGGAAAGTTACTCATAAAATAAGACAGCATAGTGTAATCATAGCTGTAGAAGTAATTAAAAAAATATACACACTTTAGTAAACAATGGCCTTAGCTGACTGATAGAAATGCGGTTACATTAGGATCGCCAGCCATAACCACTACAACATGAAATATAGATGCTAAAACTTCCAGGCAAAAGCACAGAGTGGGCAATTCTGCACAATGCGCATTACAGTTTGTGCGATTTCATCGCAGTCACAATACAGTGAATTTGCCCAGCTCCAGGTATTAGAGAAGCCGTTCTTTCCATGCAACATCTAATGCAATTTAGTCTTCTCCAGATAGATTGAGCAGCTTGAATCCTGGAAGTTTTGAGCAAGAATTACTAATTCATACAATCCCCATGGTTCTGTTGATGTCCATTCTCCTATCTGTAGGAATGAAGCAATCTGATGTTAGAATTTCAGTGTTTTCCAGACCTGGCAGTGAGACTTCAGCCTTGTTTTATACTGCCAAATATCCCTTTGAATGGGAAGCGCCTCATTATTCAACAATTTCCATCACAGTTGAGTAACGAACTTTTGCATTCTGATATGAGGTGGTAGGATATTAATGAGCCCTGAACAGGTGTAGACAGGAGTAAACCAATTATGATGCACATAGTTTGGATAAATTGAACGTCCACTATCTGTTGTCTGAAAGCTATTGGGCCACACATTAGAGCAGTGTTCAGCAGAGGAATAAACCAAGACCAAGGCTGTTGTTGGCAATGTATATGGATCAGCTCCCATGAACTTGCCAGCTGCATTCAGCTATAAGTGAGAGGAATGTTGTTTCCAAGAATTTTGGGGTAGTGTTATGTTGTAGCAGTGTCTCTGAACATTATAGTTAGCTGGTAGTTATTTTTTTGCTTAGATTGAACGCTGCTACTTCTATTTTCTGCAAGTTACGTTGAAGACATCATCTTCGAAAGTTGTCATCCATTACCTGAAGGTCATGGGTCAAGATTTCTTCTACCTCTGTGAAATTAATTATTTGCACTGCAAGGTTGATATTGTCAGTTTATATGAACTTGTGAGCGACAAAGTCTCTCAGGTCATCAGCAGTGGCGGATATACGAATTTTCAGAACCAAACTGTGAGATTGCCACCCCTTTGGAGATTATTTTCCTGCCCCCATTGTCGCCACTCAGGACAGTAGTGAAGCTAAACAAAAAATGCCTCCCCTTCAAACAGGATTTTGCCGCCCCCTGAAGTTGTCCAGATAAACACAGTCAGTCATTCGCCAGGTTAAACTGTGACCATCGGTGAATTGGATACTGAGAGTCTGAGGTGCGCATCCCGTCGACAGCAGTGCGCGGACACGGTAAAGTGATTCTAACAGTGCGACAAGTTGCAACATATCATGGCCCGGAAAATACCCCTGATTAGCTAGAGACTTGTTCTAAACAGCCAACTGAGCTAATCATCTGTAAAACTTCACATGTCAGATTTGTCTTTTAGTTTGGTAATTAAATTCATTGTATTTTTGTGAACCCATTTTTTTATGTTCTTGAAACCCCTGAGATGTGTCATGTACAAGGATCAATATTAATATGTTGATAGAGAAAAGATCAAGTAGTTTTAATTGCTGACGCCATACAGTGTGTCTAACAAGTATTAAAGTAGAACCACCACCAAGAGACATTATTACAGGTTGTAACGGAGGTCATCTTTGCGGATGCGGATGTTCAGTGCTTGACATCTGCAGTCTATTTCCATATAATACTGCCACATTGTTTTATTTTTTGCCTCATCTTTCAACAAGTTGGATGATTCCACACGTGAATTAAATGCGTCTAAAAAAACAATCTTTGTCATGTGAACTCTGCGGAGTTCGCGGGTCGACTAATTCAAGCACAAGGCCTTGCCACCGCACATCTCCGTACCCACCATCCGCCTTTCCACCGCTCTAGTGGCCCATACACAGTACAACTAGTAGGACCTACAATGATTCGATTGTCGATAAAGGGCTCTTGGCAGGCCATGAAAGGGGTTACAGGACTATATGTTGGATGTTGTTGGACTCCTAGACAACCAACATGGATCCTGCTGTCCAACAAGCTATGGCGTTGGATCTTGATTGCAGGAAATATCTTACAAGTGAGCGATAAGGACATATGGTGTGCAGCGAGAAAGTACGAGTGGAACATTTTGTTGGACCCCTTCTTTTAGCATGAATGGGTGAGCGTATCCTACGGTAGTTCTACACGAATGTGCTATAATTTGGACCGTGAATAGGCCGCTTTACTTTGTACGCAAGTTCCAACTTGTAGATTCGTCGCTTGGGTAATAACACCGTTCAGTTCATTGTTACTTTTATTGCAAGATCGTCAGATAAAAAAAAAACAACCACGTTGTTGTTAGCTAAGCGACGATGGGCACAATCTCTCATAAAGAGAAAAGATTAATATATATATATATATGTAAACAAAACTTCCGCTATACATCCGCATTAAAAACTGGGATGCTGATGCGAAACTGCCAAACAGAAAATACAAATTTCAAAAATCGGATTCAGTTTACTACTGACTAAATTGTGGCTTTAAATAGTGTCAGACTAATTTTCAGTTAAGAAACTATATCAACATTGGAGTTCGAAAGAGAGAAGCCGCTGGTGTTTTATTTTTAACTGCCTTCTTCCAATGTCGAATCGATGAGAATTTTTCTGTTATCGGACCGTTTTGCTAAGTGTGAGCCACCTACTGCAAACAATCTAATCAGTTGCAGAGGTAGGGGAGCGCGAGATAAGATAACAGCTCTGTTATGGGAAGAGCAACTCTTCAACTCATGCGAACCGAGCTGTACACCCGTTTCGCGCAAACTACGAAATGTTAAATTTCACAATTATCTTCTGAACATGATTCTCCGAAAATTTATTCATAACTAGCTGTGCCCGAGACTTTGTTCGTGCGAAGTTGACATTTGTGCTGTTAAGTAAATACCAAAGAAATGTTTGCTCGGTAAGAAAAAGCAATGGATCAACCGAGTTCTTTTTTTCTTCTAAATTTAGATAGTAAACAGATGTTTTAAACACTTGTGTGTGCATCATTTGTTTCTACCATCTCTTGTATTTTATGGCTGTCAATGACCCATAAGCAGTGGCATGATGGCCAGGGCCGGGGCTAGGAATTTCGGGCCCGCGGTAAAATTGGCGACTTTTTTTTTTTCTCTATAAACTAGCCGGACGACAATGGGCGGATTCTTGACCCGCTTACCCCCCCCCCCCCCCCAATGCCGGCTCTGATGATGGCTCAGTGGTTAAGGCGTCTGACTGGAGTTCGTAAGATCCCCGGTTCGAATCACGGCTGGGATTTTCACACACTCTTAACTCGACCTTCTCCACTGACACAGTTCGCTGTATAATGTAAACTTCCATGGTTCGGATCCCACGTTAAACTATAGGTCTCCTTTACCGGTAGGATTAGGGTTAAGTAAGGAGGATTGCAAGTGGTCACCATACGTTCAATACGAGGTCTAAATATAACTCCTTCTGGAGGGTCCAACCAACCTACGGGAGCTTTTTGACCAACAGGCACACTTCAGTATTGCTTTATTTGTATGCATATATACTATGATGTATTACTCACTTATTTCTCCTATTGCGTCCGATCCTATTTTTATATTTAATCTACTAGTATTGGTATCATTTCTACTACATTTCATCACTTTTGTCTTGCTTTGATTTATATTCAGTCCAAAATCTTCTTCAGTATTTTGTTCATGCCATTCAGTAACTTCTCAATATCCTCAGCCCACTCTGCTAACAAGACAATGTCATCAGCAAATCGTAGCATACTGATTTTTTCCACATGGACATTTTTCTTTGACTTTCTTCATTGCTTCTTCTACATACATGTTGAATATTAACGTTGATAGACTACAACCTTGTCTCACACCCTTTGTAACTGATGCATGTCTCTCGTGATTCTCTACTTTTATTATAGCCACTTGATTCTTATATAGTTTATAGAGTATTCTTCTATCTCGATACTTTAGACCTGACTTCTTTAAAATTTTGAACATCTTGTCCCACCTAACATTATCAAAAGGTTTTTCTAGATCAACAAACGTCATAAAAGTTTCTTTTGTTTTTCTTTATCCGCCCTTCAAGTATTAATCTTAAAGACAGAATTGCTTCCCTTGTACCGCGATTTTTCCTAAACCCAAACTGATCTTCACCTACTATCTCTTCTACTATCCTTTCCATCCTTCTGTATATTATTCTGGTCAGTAATTTTGAAGCATGTGATATTAGACTAACGGTGCGATCATTCTAACATTTGTCGGGTTGTGCTTTCTTTGGAAGTGTGAAGATGATATTTTCATTAAAATCAGTTGGAATTTCTCCTGTTTCATAACTTTTTGATATCAGCTTGAATAATATTTCGATTCCTTCCTCTCCTAGGGATTTAAGAAGTTCTGCAGGGATCTCATCAATTCCAACTGCCTTATTTGCTTTCAAGTCATTCAGAGCTTTTTATTAAATTCTGTCCTCAAAACAGGATTTTCTAAATCATCAATGTCGACATCGCCTTCCTTTTCCATTACACTATTGTTCAAGTCGTCCGCCACATACAGTTTCTCAATGTATTCCTTCCATCGGTTAGCTCTATCTTCTGAGCTTAAAAGAGGTTTCCCATCGGCAGCTTTAATGTTCATACCTCTTTTCTTAATTTCTTCAAAATTCTGTTTGATCTTTCTATATGCAACATCTACTTTTCCTACGACCATTTCATTTTCTACTTCTTCACACTTTTCTTGTAGCCATCTTTCTTTTTCTATATTGCATTTCCTATTTATTTGATTTCTAAATTGCCTGTACTGCTCTATTCCTGCTTCATCCTGAGGATTTTTGTACCTTCTCCTCTGATCCATCAGCTCCAAAATTTCTTCTGTGATCCAAGGTTTTCGGGCAGCTTTTTCCCTAAAGCCTAATGTTTCTTTACCAGCTTTCATTATTACGGTCTTAAATGCATTCCATTCGTCCTCAGTTGAGCTCCTTTCACATTTACTCCTTAGACCTAAGTCTACCATTTCTGCAAATTTTTCTCTCGTGCTAGATTGTTTCAGTCTATTCACTTCCAGTCCGTTCTGCTTATACTGCTTCCTTATTCGCTTAAATTTCAGCCTGCACTTCATTATCATAACATTATGGTCAGAGTCTATGTTTGCCCCTGGGTACGCTTTACAGTCTAGAACAGTGTTTCCCAATCTTTCTTGGGTCATGTCCCACTTTCAACATTTTTTTGCCCCCCATACATAATTTTTAATAAAAAAATTATTTGTTATTAAAGAAAATGATATAGGATGGTTTTTGAAAGAAAATACTTTAATTTTATCATAAAACACAGTAAGTAAAATTAAAAAACATATAATGAAATACTGAAATTCAAATTCAAAAGATTTATAATAAACATTTATTATGGCAATTTAGTGTGATCCTTTTAAGAAATTGCTTTTTTTCTATATTTTGTAACCATATCTGGCATTGTGTTTAAATAACCCAAAGAGAAAGCGGTAAAGTCGTATCAAGTCAATTTCTAAATTGCCCCCCTAAAAAAACCAAATTGCCCCCCTGTGGGGCGTGGGCCCCACGTTGGGAAACACTGGTCTAGAACTTGATTCCTGAATCTCTGTTTGAGTCTCTGAAATCTGTCTGTATCCCCAGGACGTTTCCAGGTGTATATTCTTCTTGCATGGTTCTTAAACAGTGTGTTTGCCACTAGTAGCTTATATCTTTCACAAAATTCTAGCAACCTGCTTCCTCGCTCATTTTTTTCTCCTAGACCAAAACTTCCTACAGTATTCCCCCCTTTTCCTTCTCCCACTATTGCATTCCAATCGCCCATGATTATTAGAGTTTCCTTCCCCTTCACATATTGGATTAATTCTTCATTTTCAGTGTATATTTTTTCTATTTCTTCGTCATCTTCCTGTGACGTTGGCATATACACTTGTGGTATGGGACGGGCTTGGTTTCCAACCTCATCAAAATAATCCTGTCACTAAACTGCTCATAATAACTCACCCGTTCCCCTACTTTCTTGTTCATTACAAATCCTACACCAGTGACTCCATTGACAGCTTGTGTGTTAATTATCCTGTGTTCCCCAGACCAGAAATCCTATGCGTCCTTCCATTTAATCTCACTAATCCCAACAACATCTAACTTAAGTTGTTCCATCTCCCTTTTTAAATTTTCTAACCTGCCTGCCCTATTCAGACTTCTAACATTCCACGCTCCGACTCGTAGAATGTTTCTATCCATTCTGATGACTCCTCCCTGAGGAGTCCCCACCCGGAGATCCGACTGGGGACCTATTTTATCTCCGGAATATTTTACCCAGGAAGAAGCCATCATGATATATGTAATTTGAGAGGATTACATGTCCTTGGGATACCCTTTAGGTCTTTAAAGCAGTGGTTTCCCGTTGCCTTCTGCATCCTCATACCGTTGATCAATTCTGATTCATCCACCTTTAGGGGCCGTTTCCAACCCCAAGATCAAGAGGGTGCTCTGAACCGCTGCCCACTCTTCTGCCCTCCTTTCGGAGGCCGTTGTCAAGCAGTGGGTGACTCCTTATACCGGGAATCTTTCAGTCGCCAGAGCCTCGTCCTTGCAAACAGGGTGCACCACGTGAAGGAGAGGTTGACATTTGGTTGGAAAAGGCTAGTATAGTCTCTCCCAAACCCCTACACCCCGGAAATTAGATAGGTAAACTTAAATTGCGAGTAAAGGTATTTAATCTTAATTTTTTCTGAGCCGTTTAATTTAGTTTAATTGTGATGGAGCGCACGTTCCGGTGGCAATTTCCCCCCAAACCCATGTTTACCCTTTCTTGTACCCGCCTACATTTGCCCTCTACAAAATTTTATTTTTAATTCTTTTAGCGTTTTTGATAAATAATTCATCACTTCCGTTGGTAATTTATTCCAATCTCTGATTCCCTTACCTACAAAAGAAAATTTCCCCACGTCTGAAATCAAGTGCCAGCTGATGCCCATGGTTATCTTTTCCCTTCCGTGCATCACTCGTACGTATTTTTTTTCCACGCTTCATCACCCAGTGAATCCCATTCCATATCATATCAGTTACTGATTGTGTTCTGCAGTTTCTGTACTCAGACGTTTCTGATGAGGTTGCATATCAATCTCTCCATTAATTTACTTATATTTGACGTCAAACTGACTGGTTTGTAATTTTAGATCTTACTTGTCACTCTTTATAGACCGGTACTATTATCGTACTGTTCCAGTACTGTGGCAAACAGAAGTATCCAACTTCAATCTAAATAACTTTTCAAGATAAGTTAGAATGTCGCATCCTGCTGTCTTTAATACATTTGTAGTAATATTAGCTATACCAGCATCTTTATGCTTTTTTAGCTTTCTTAGTTCTTTCACAAATTCCCCAGGATTAATTTGGAATTTTTTAATCTACTCATTTCTAACGGTGCCAACAAGCTCGTCCCCCGATTTACGTCTTCCTATTTCTGAATTATAATTCCTAATGGTCGCATCAAACCAGTTATTCGAAGTCTCTGCCTTCAAACCCTCTGTAACTCCTTCATCCTCAACTCATTCCCTTCCCCTTAGTTTTCTAATATAGCCATAGAAATTTCTAGATACAACATTCAGCGATCCTCCTGCACCGATAATATACTTTATAAATCTATCTTCAGCTTCGTTCTTTGCTACTATTAATTCCTTGTATAGTTTTTGCAGGTGTTCCTTATTGCCTTGCTGTCGACAAAAAACAAAAAATAGTAATGGTAAATAAAAGTTGCAATTGTAAGCGATTACTCCCAGAAATGAGAAGATAATATAACAATAAAGCTCCATGAGATCAACTATTCAAATTATCTGTGAACAGGATACATATTCAGACGGTTATTACGTTAAGTAATCGCACCAATCGACGAACTACTATACGTACGCTTACCTAAAAATAAATAGTAGCCTCGTGGAGACCCCGCTTTGGAATGAACCTCCAAGCCCACTAACATACAATGACCGGTCAGTCAAAGAGGAAATTCAGACAAAGAATAAATTCTATTAAACAAATATTTTTTTCGGTTCAAATAGTTATGAAGTTTTCGGCTCAAATCAGTTATGAAGAAACTGATTGCTTTATTTTATGGGTGGGTACAACGTTAAGATAACACGTAAACACATTACTCCAATGCCTAAACAAGTTTATCGTTCTGTGAAGTTAACTGTGATTAACGTTAACCAGAAACGGCATCTGACAGGTGACATTAACACTTGATCTGATAAGGGCAGCCTCATCGTTTTTTGCCTAACTGTCCAGATCATTTTCAGAGTTACGTTAACAAATGAAATGCACACTGCTGATGTACTATTTTGAATATTACACATTCATTAATGAGAGATGTGAAGTACGTTCCTTCTTTATATATAGTGGACACCTCTGTTTCCACAACGTTTTCAGATATTGAAATGCAGTTTTTTCGTTACACCTGTATGTACAAATAAATTGAACCGAATGCGAATTTTTTAACTGGAAACATTCATTTATTGAAATTGCATCCGAAACCACGTGCAAAGAGCAATTCAATGATGTAACATTTGCTATGAAATGTACCACGGAAACGTCAAGAAAAAATGTGCAAATACAATAGAAATAACTTTGGTGGGCTAGCCTTTTTTATGTCATTGAAATACTAGCGTAGACAGCCTAATTTACTTTACTAGATAGGATTTGTTATGAATAACTCTTTTATTTTCGCTTTGGAGGCAAAATAGCTGCGGTGTTTGCGACTTTATTCAAAGCCCCTCTGGATTTTTCTGCGCCCTTAACTTGTTATGTACCTGTGCTACTCCTTTGGTTGCAGTGTGCATAGGTTGGCGAGTCTATTTCCTTCTTGTCGGAATTCATTTATTTGGATGTAAAAGTTTTGAGTTAATCGTATTACTTGATTAACTATTTTCTAGTGGACGTTGCCGCGTGGATCTCATCAGTTGAGGAATATCTTGAAAGGTTTAGAATAGCTGTATGATTTCTAAATTGTTTTTGGAGACAGTGTCCATACCTGTTGTCCGTATCACGTATCTGTATATTTCCGATGGGATAGTGACGTGTAACAAGCGCCGCGCCTGTTCTTGTTGTGGCATGCTTCTGGCCCATCATACGATATCGGCAAATTATTTCTCGACGTTTCTGCAATATATTTAATATAAAATGGTATATCATTGCTCTTTACATGTACTTTCAGATTCTATTTGAATAAATGAACGCTTGTAATTTAAAAAAAAATCATATCAGGTTTAATTTCTTTGTACATACTGTAATGATCCGCGAGAGACAGAGGTGCGCGTGTTTCTTTTCTCTTCTGGTGTGTGTTGGATCCCGGTCCCAGGGGAGGTTCTGCTAGTGTTTGGGGAATGCCAGCCTCTGAGTGTTTCCATTAAATGTGACTGATGGCATAACAGCCTCGTGACAAGGCCCGCGACTCAAGATGGAGTGGAAGCCTGGGCTGTTTTAGTAAACAAACAAAATAAGAAGTAAATCTGTATCCAAGAACGAAGGGTGAGGGGAAGCCAGGGAGTACACAGCCAATAGGAAAAATTTGTATTTTTATTACAAAAAAAAGGACGGTTTTGTTGCATGTCCTGAGCCAACCAGCGGAAAAATCTTCCCTCCAAAGACAGTGATTGGCAGACATCATGAAGAGGGGGCGGAAAACGACGCTTCTTGGAGGCAGCGCGAGAAGACAGGACTTGTTGGCTACCTACCGAGTGGTGCAGACCGACCGCCCGGTGGACGAGAGGAGAGACAGCTGAGTGAGGCAGCAGCTCACCCACCGACTGCACAACGTAGATTCGTCCGCACGGTAACCACAATTCAGGAAAAGGAACTTTTGCACCACAATCGGTTTGCCCTAGATAACGCCCTGAGACAAACTCTCTTGCTCCACAGTAAAGTGATCTACCGTTGTGTTTTAAAAAGAAAAATTAATATTTGTAAAATTTTGCCAAGTTAACAATTCAAATACATGAGTAAATCGTAAAGTCAGATTGTGAACCTTGTTTTCAAGAGATCCCATCCAGTCCTGTAATGTGTCATTTGATTTTATTAATAATTCTAGTTGTTCAATAATTCACATTTAAGTAACAATAATTTGAGATCTGGATGTCGCTTCGCTCAGAATAGAGTACACTCCAATCTCTGGCGCCCACCTGATTTGTTTTTATGGTTATTACTATTTGGAATTAATAACTGGTAATGAACGGCCACAGTAAGGTCGAGAAGTCGCTTTCCTAACATAGGGAACACTTCAATACATATGTTACAAATAGACATTATACGGAAAATTACTCTCCCCTTTAGATACTATCACCGGGCGTGGTGGGTGAACGGTAACGCTCTGGCCTCGCATTCGGGAGGACGTGGGTTTGAATCCCCGTCTGGCTATCCAGATTTGGGTTTCCCACGGTTTCCTCAAATCACTCCAGGCGAATGCTGGGATGGTTGGTTCAACAGGCCATAGTCGGAAAAAAAGAAGTATCATTTAGCGGAAAGCGATTTTCATCATCTGCATCTGTTATGAAATTATTGTATGTGACCGCGCTGTATGTACATATAAATGTTGATGATATCAACAGAAACCGCAGTACCAGAACAAATCTTCAAACAGAAGTGCGAACGACAAAACTTGATAAAATCGAAAACTGAGAAGAAACCGGTAAATAATTTCTTTCAAAATTGAGGGCTTATTATCCATAAATCATACTGTAGAGAATCACCTGAAAAACTAAATAAAACGCTAATTACTATGTGTAAGCTTGTAAAACCATAGAAGCACTATTTAGTCTATAAATGACAATTGCAGACAAGCGTCTCATGAATTGGTTATCCTTCAGGAAAGTTATTGATAGAGCTTTGTGGGCAGAAGGGCATATTTGCAGTGTTTCACAAACTCACGTGTGAAAATGTAATCGGGTCGAGGGAACAAATACGTAAATCTGAAGAGGATAGTATCGACAAGAAACAAGAAACTTCACAGACAACACAGCTGAAACAACTTCACCCGGTTCTGCCTTTTCAATACCTGAATGGAGAAAATAAATTATTTGGCAGATTTTCGATAAATGTTCTAATGCCCAGAGGATGAACTGAAACGGTGTTGTGAGCTGATAACTAGAGTACAGCATGACTCATTTCAAAAGGCGCTTTATCTTTCCGCGAACAAGCCTTCACGATCGATCTAAGAGTCTTGGAATGGGGGAGCATTCTACCCTTCATGGCACTTGACGAATAGGGCATACTACAAACCCTTAAAATAGCCACCTCAATTATACAATGAAGTTTTGATTTGAAACATTGTTAACCCAAGTCTACACTGATCTTACTGTACCGAAGCAGGAGTATATACTCTATATCAACTTTTGAAGTGCAAAAAAATAAAATTTGACTGGTTTAAATTTCACGCTGTGTTTGAAATCAAAGAATTTAAATGATTAAAAATTCCTTATATCCTACTCGGAACACATTGCGTGAAAAGTTTATTGTTACGGTTAAACTTATTAATCTGACCAAACGAAGACATAGTAGAGAGAAAATGATAGACTTATCCTCAGGTAGGATTAATTAAATCCTACAAAAAAATAATACGATTTCTGTTAACATTTGGCTAGTGAAGCATCTAAATTTTTCTCGGCTCTTGCTTGTATATTTATTGAAACTTTGTTATTTTTGTACGAATGGATATATTTTTAGTTATATTGTATTTTCATCAACGGCTGCAACTGATCATGATTTCAAACTATCCATTTCACTTTTACCAGCGTACATGCGATTGAATACACTTTTTAAAAACAATAAAGAACGCATGCAGGTAGAGTCTAAAAATGTAAGTTTATTTGTTTATTAATTTAAAACATTAAAATTCCACCATAGTTTCTCTTTCGAAACTGTTTTATTGAAAACGTTTCCAAACGGAGCCACTTAGATGTACAGTACATACGTCAATGAAGGTGAATGTGAGGCAACACATTAAATATTGTTGTAGGTCCACCAGCTTCCTGAAGTGAGTACGCCGATAACACTGCAAGTAGTCCGAAATCCGCTCTCAATGTACCAAAGAATATCAAAGAACGTCCCAACTTCTCAAGTGCAAACAGAATTTGTAAGCGATTGTTGTTTTCCCTCCTTATTTTTCTTTTTCTTACATATATTTTTAAAAAATGACAGTACTTTGGAGGTTCAGTGGTAAAGGCGTCAGAATAGAGACAGGAAAGTTCCTCGGTTAGAATGCCGGTCTGGCCTGGGATTTTCACCTCTTGTAAAGCTTGCTGTGTAATGTGTCAAACCGTCTCCGTGGTTCGGATTCCACGTTACAGTGTAGGTTCACTATACCCGGTAGGATCACCGGCTTATGTTAGAAGTCTACGACAGAGGTGAACTGTGCAACCGATAAGAAACACTGTCAACCAGGTATTATAAAGACCACACGAAATTATTTTAACACCTCTAAATACTTGACCCACCAGTGTGGGGCACATTGGACTGGAGAACTACAAAGGGGCCGGGCGCGAACCTAATGCCCCGTGTACCAACCGCTCTGACCTCGGATTTTGAACGGTTTTCCGCAGCTATCCAGGCTGACGTTGGGACGGTTTCCAACATAACATACATTAATCACACCCACAATATAGCTACACGTTCACAAACAGATGGCAACACTTGACTTCACCATTAGTAGATTACGTAGCACGACCTGGCAGTAAGTATAATAAGCTTTGCATAATCAAGGACCGTAAAATCACAGACCAAATTTGACCACGCAAAGATGCGGCAGCCGAAACCAAAATGTTTCGAAAAGGTGACAAAGAAGACCAGGAAGAACAAGAAGACCTCTGAAAAATTACTCTCTTCCTCCTTACCAACATCAGTCCAGTCTGTGTACGCAAGAAAGCAAAACAATTAGCATTGCTCAACAATATAGCGTCACTATCTTGTAAGAGTCTCAATATGCCCTAACATAGTAAAGACAATATAGGTTTTACGTTTAACTGCCTGTACATATTCACAAGGTAGCATAATGCAATCGTAAATTTATGTTCTCAAGGAACAAAAGTTCTATTGGCAACATCTTCGGTATATTTCCGTGCGAAACGAGCGTGGTTCTTGGAGGGTCTCGTGGTGGTGTTAGTTAGTTTTCACTGCATCATAAATCCAAAAACTACATTTTTGTCGAATATATATCTTAATCTTTTAGAATATTTTGCTTGGTGGTCTTTATCAGATATCGTTAATCGAAGGTACACCTGCACATGCACACATTTTATAAGTGCCATACCAGTTTTTCCTGATGAAACCTCCAGATGACAGATCTAAGCGCGCCTCTGACGATAACGAATGCCCTCATTCCTGTAGTCAAAACATGACTGAACTACACGTCACAACTCCAAGACAGCAAAGGGGAGAGAGACAGTTTGAGCTAATTCTGGCAGATTGGTGTTAGACCCCTTTCAGAATTCTAACCACCTGCCTATTGCCTTGAGCACTACATTTGCTGAGCAGATGAAGTTTCGCCATCTGTTGGTGAATCACGTAATCTACGATCTGTATCACGAGTGTATATTTTGTTGGTGAGTTTGCTGCTTGCAACCGACGAGTAAGGAAGTAAGCGGTGCGATAGAGTGAGGAAGTGAGACGTGTTTACCTGCGCGAGTGTTAGTAGCAGCGAAGCGGACTCATCTCCCGGCGACTATCAACAGTGCTAACTGCGGTCGTGTTATATTCACAGAACTTTTGGTGAATCAGCGGACAGTTATAGTATTTTTCATCTAGAGAAGACAACCTAACTGTGTTAATACATCCTTGGCTGAGCTCATCTCGTCGGACCCTTCTGCCGGAGGGCGAGAGGAAATGGCGGAAGCAAGTGATGGAATCGACCCGAGAAAAGAAGAGGGGTATACCGTGTACCAGAGTGACCAAGAGATGATGGAGACAGCGAGGAAGACAAAGGAGGCAAACCTAAACGACACCGACGAAGAAGAAAAGTACAATCTGAGGAAGAAACGTAAAGCTGCAGACAGGAGAAAACGTCACGAAAGAGAAAATTGAAGAACCGATGATCACTGAGTCGATTCCTAGCAGAGGTAAGGAGGTAGCGTGCAGCCTAGCGACCCCACCTCAAACAAATCCCAGTAGAGCGTCAGGAGATGGAGGCCATCAGTTGAACACCTTATGTAACCATCTGACAACTAGTCAGGCAAGCCAAGTAGGAGAAGAAGCAGTCAAGCGGAATCCCCCCGCGACGGCAATGCGGAAGAGGCTTTATAATGACCATGCAGAGGGTCCATATATGGTTATAATCGAGAACGCATCAGACAGTGCTTCTCTACACCCAATTCAGCTGGGGAAAATTTTTTATAACAAGGTCACTGGGCTGAAACGACTCAATCAACTTGGGAAAAACAGAATGTCTATGGAATTTTTGAATGCCAACACTGCTAATGGCTTCGTTGAAAACAAGATGTTTCTTCAATCCTTGGGTCTGCAGGCTTATATACCGGCTAACCGAGTAGAACGGAAAGGGATAATCAAGTTTGTGCCTACGGACCTAGCAGAAGAAGAATTAAGGATTAACGCTGTTTCGTCGGCACCGATTATCGATGTACGGCGATTTACCAAGAAAGTATTCAATGACGGCAAGGTGGAAACAGTTCCCCTGCAAACTGTGCTCATAACTTTTGATAGCCAATTCCTGCCAGAGGAAATCGAGATTTTCTACCTGAGATTCAAGGTGGCTCCCTACATATTTCCAGTAACGCAGTGCTTCAAATGCTATAGCTTTGGTCATACGGCCAAATTCTGTAAAGGGAAAGAAAGATGTAACATAACATAACAGAACATAAGGCCGACCTAGTCCTTATATCGGAAACATGGCTGCGCAGCTCGTCGAACATAAACATCAAGAATTTTAGTGTGTTTCGGAAAGACAGAGATGATGGGCACGGGGGAGTTGCCATCTTGGTGAGAAGCCACATTAATTGCTCCGTGCGCAGATTAGCGGCGCCAATTGCCAACGTAGAAATGCTCTCTGTCGATCTCTCGTACGATGGACCTATCAAAGCGGCCACCGTCATATATAAACCACCTCAAGTCAACCTAAACGAAGAAGATTGGTCGGCTGTATTCCATCAGCTGCCGGCAAATAGTGTGGTTGGAGGCAACTTCAACGCTCACCATTCGTTATGGCAAGATAGTTATGTAGACACGCAGGGAATCGAGCTCGCCCATGCCATATCAGCCTCTTCATTTGCCGTTCTTAACAACAAACACGGAACTAGACTTGGTGCTCCTAGTCAGAGAAATTCTTCTCCAGGTATTACTCTCATATCGATGAACCTAATGCATAGAGCGAAATGGGATCTGCTACCAGAGACTATCGGAAGTGATCACTGCGTCCTCAAATTATCATTAGATTGGAATCTCCCATCTGTCCGCCGGCACTCAAGCAGACGGTGGTTGTGTAACAGGGCTAACTGGGCACGCTACGAAGGAAAGATCAGCACGCTGTTGGAGCAGTGGGAAGGTGCAACCGACGATATCCAATGTCGGTACAACGAATTTCAAAGAATAGTGGAGGCTGCTGCAGAAGAGGCTATACCAGAGGTTAAAACTCACACTAGAAGAGAGCTCACTAGAAAACCTTGGTGGAACAGTGACTGCTCACGAGCTGTCGCCAGGCGGCGCTTGGCTACCAGAACATATTTGCACGCCGCCACTCAGGAGAATTTGGTAGAACTCAAGAAAAGAACGGCTGAAGCACGAGATACCATTAGAAAGGCCAAACGAGAAGGCTGGAAGAGTTTTTGCTCCAATTTAAAATACGGTGTGACGACCCAAGAGACTTGGCGGAAACTGAAGTGGTTTAAGGGTGAGAGGCCGGCTACCAGTTGGATATCGTCAGACAGACAAGCAGCAGAGGAGTTCCTAGCCTCGTTCACTCCTCCATATGTACCAAAACAGGAGGAATATCACAAGAGTAGGGAAGTAGACGACGTCGCAACAGGATCGACGGAACCCTGTTTTCACCTATCAGAACTATTGCACGCCCTACGGAAGAAAGATACTGCTCCGGGGATGGACGCCATTACCTACACAATGATCGACAAACTTCCTCTTAAAGCGAAGGAAGCCATGCTGGATCTCTACAATACTATGATTGACCTCTCCTATATTCCTGACCAGTGGCGGGAGGTAATCGTTATTCCCGTGTGTAAACCCCACAGGAAGAAGAACATCATCTCGTCATATCGCCCCATTTCTCTCCTGCCGTGCCCGACAAAACTGATGAGTGCAATGATCAAAAACAGGATCGAGTGGCACCTGGAGCATCATAGGTTACTTGATACGAGAACTATGGGCTTTCGAAAACGCTTCAGCACCTTAGACAATATCAGCACGCTGGTGACAGATATTCAGCTGTCATTCACAAGAAGAAACTATTTAGTGGCTGCTTTCCTGGATATTAAGGATGCTTATAACAATGTGCAGATAGATATACTTGTGGGCATTATGAAAAAGATGGGCATACCTAGCAAGTTATGCTCATGGTGTGGCCGATACCTCGCCCGAAGAGTGAATTCAGTGTTTACAGCGGAGGGAGACAGAATCAGTCGGCTAGTCTTCCAAGGTTTACCGCAGGGCGATCCAATGAGCCCCTTACTATTCAATATCTACATGGCAGACCTATGTAACATCCTAAAGGGCCTAGTATCCTTCCTCCAATATGCGGATGATTTTGTTGTATATATATCTCACCCGGACATAGAAACGGCCCGCAGAATACTAGAGGAGCAATTGAAGCTGATACAAAAGAGATTGCTGGACAAAGGGCTAGAAATATCAATCGAAAAAAGCAAAATTTGTGTGTTTACGCAAAGACAGCTACAAGGAAAAGACTGTGCAATTACACTAAATGGACACACACTGGAGTTAGTTAAAGAGATCAAATTCCTGGGAATGTGGTTAGATTCAAAATTAACATGGAGAAAGCATATCATGGAACTGCAGCAATCATGTATGCAACGCCTGAACTGTTTCAAAGCCCTCGCCGCCCCGACCTGGGGTGCGGACCCTCGACTACTCCGGCATGTATTCTGCTCTCTACTGAGGAGCCGAATGGAATACGGGGGATTCCTGTACCAAACTGCCGCCAAGTCTCTCCTAACAAAATTGGACTGCATTCAATCAGCAGCTCTGCGAGTAATCGGAGGCTTTGTGAAATCCACCCCCATCGCCGTGATGGAGGCAGAATTAGCCATTCTACCGTTGAGTACAAGAAGAAGTAAATTGGGGTTGGTCCATGAAGTCACATCCCCTACAGAGGAAGGTGCAGCTCCTTGCCCATGAAAGTTCAGCCAAATCACGTCAACAACAGAAAAAACCCAGCCTGATACAGTATTTTCAGACAACGGCCCTGTGGAATATACACAGACAGGAGATCAACGAGATGTTCAGCGAAGAAGATACGTGGCAAAGGGCGGAGATCTCGTCGCGAATCCACCTGTCCTTGATCAAGGGCTCGGTAGACAAAAAAAACCACCATTCAGTTAGAATTGAAGCAATGGGCATTAGAAACCTTGAACACACGATGGAAGGAATGGCGGAAAGTATTTACCGATGGATCAAGGGTAATGCAATCCACCAGCGCGGCTGCTTGGGTCGATGCAGACTGTGGCGTTTATGAAGCTTGTAGATTGCCGGCAGAATTCTCAATCTTCTCATCCGAGATGTACGCAATCCTGAGGGCCATACAATATATACAACGGTCAGTACAGACAAAAGCAGTGATATGTTCGGATTCCCAAAGTGCCTTACAGGCTATCATAGGCATTCCTAAAGGCCAGTGCAGAAACTACCTGACATATGAAGTTGGCAGAGAACTGTGGAAAGCCATACACAGAGGCATAGAAGTGTGCCTACAATGGATCCCGGGTCACGTGGGAGTGACAGGGAACGAGCTAGCGGACAAAATAGCTCGACGACACCTCCAGGTTCCCGATACTGAGAACATACCAGTGCCTTATACCGATTTCAGAACGATCGCCTCAGCAAGAGCTCTCAACGCATGGGAAAGAAAGTGGAACGAAAAGGCCCAAGGGAAAGGGCTATGGTACCGCGCCATCGCCAGTAAAGTTACGATGAAACCATGGTTCCAGGTAGTGGATCTGCATAGAAAGGCAATCACGCTGATTAGTAGATTAAGAACGGGCCACACCTGGCTAAATGATAAAAAATTTCTAATGAAGGTCTCGGATTCTCCGAACTGCGAATCCTGTGACGAAGTGGAGGACATCTACCACTTCCTTCTAAGATGTAGGCGCCACCGAGAATTTAGAAGAACCTTATTAAAAGACGCTCTTCACATAGAAAACATCGCAGATGTGATCATAACTCTCGCCGCGCCCAACAAGAAAGCGATTAGCTTAATCTACATGTATGTGGCGAAAACTAAAGGCATAATATAAATACAAGAGCACCATTACCCCATGTAACTGGCTAAATTAGCCTAAGGCTAAAGCCAAAAAAAAAAATATATATATATATATATATATATATTTTGTTGGTCAGCCTCGGTAGCGTAGGGGCTAGAGTAGTGGCTCCACGTGCCGAGGGTCAGCGGTTCTTGTCCGGCCGAGGGCATGGGTGTTTAAGTGTTGTGTGTGTTAGTGTCGTGTCTTTTCTGAAATGTTAGTACTTAGTAGCAACAACGTACTGGAGAAACTAATACAGTGGAAGAATCATAATCACATTGAGCTAGCTGTATGGCCTATGTAGCCGAATCCTATATATATATTGTGAAATGTTGAAATGTGTAAATCTATGAGGTGGAGATTGGATTCCGTCCCAGTATTCGCCTAGAATAGTGTTTCTTAACGTGTGGTCCGCGAAGACAGGACAGGTAGTCCGCAGGCAGAATATTAAAATTTCGTACTGTATAAGGCTACAAGTGAGTATTAGTCCAACATTATAAAAACCAACTACACTTCAACTACCAGGCAAAAATCTGGTATTTCTGAGATATGAGAACAGGACTGCACGCTGAAAGAATGTAAACTTGAAATTTGTAGAGGGTATAAGTGGGCGGGAACAGGAAAGGGGAAACCTGGGTGTGTATGGAAACTACCACCGGAGCGTCCCCTACATAGTCTGTTCACCAAGCACGCTATAAGTTTGACATCCAAGAACGCGACGTTCGTTTAAGGGTTACGTTAATAAACTCTTTATGAAGGTTTTGTTGTAGGTGTGAAGAACCGCGATACGTGATAGGGTTGAAAATATAACAGTGCTGAAGTAAACAACAGTAAATGGTGTCAGGTCTTGTTTCTTTTAATTTACTTTGTGCATGTGGGTCGAAGGTTTAGTGTAGTACTCGGCCTACACTAACATCGTTATTCATTTCGTAACTAAATATTAAAATTCTTGTCAATATATAATTCACTTTTAATATTTAATTTCCGTAACTGTGTTTCCATAGGAATTAAAACATGCTTTTAGATTTATTACATTAGAATGGTACAATGGAAAATGTCGCAAATGTTAATTATACACATATAAGCAAAAAATTAGGCCCATGTAAGTTAGCATTATTTTTTGATATTTCACTGTTCCTCTGGCAGAAAAAGGTTGAGAAACGCTGGCCTAGGTGATTTCAGAAACTGCCTAGTCCAAGATTTGAATGTGGGCTCACTGTTTCTTTCCGTGGTGACGTTTTAACGCACGTGGCCTCACTGATGGGGCCATGCCATAGTCATCTGGGAAAGCATTGGTCCCAGAGTGTGTACTTGCGCTTTTGAGCATCTCCTTCCAGTTCATTGTTGTTTTGTTATTATTGAGTGGGTGTGACTTTTCTGGATTTGTTGAGTCCGGGTCTTGATTTTATTCCTTAGGCTCAGTTAGAGCGGTGTTTCGCTGCGACGCCGCTCATTTGATTAGTTGTTTCCCAAGAAATGCCCAGCGTCGTTATTTATTGAATTATCACAACTGAGTAGTGAGAGCCGCAGTGACCTTGGTTAGCAGGTCAATAGCCGTAGCAAACAGGGCTGCTAGAGTGGTTTCCAAGTTATTGTGCTGACAATCTGCCGGTTGGATGGTCTCTAAAGTCTTGATGGAGCAGTTGTAGACGTTCTGCCCTTGTTTTACCGTTGTTACGGTTGTGATGTTACGGACGACGAGCAGTAGGATGAATGGTTGTCCTTGCCTAGGAGCTAAGAAACACAGCTGCATTACACTTAAAGCATGAAACCTGGAAGTAGTTTGCTTGGAAAAAAGAGATACAGCCGCATCAATCTTGACTTGGTTTCCCAATTCAGGCTCGTGTGGTGACTACCTCTCGTATTTAGTTTACTGCTACTTAATTGCTGGACAGCCCTTGTAGCAGGCAGCGTGGGGGCTGTTACAGTTGCAACAGATTGTTTCTGTTCTTGGGCGTGGGCAGTCTGCAGCATTGTGTTCACCTCCGCATCAGACACTGCAGGGCTGTGTTCAATCTGCTATATATGGTTGCCTCGAACCAGGGAAGCCTTGGATCGAGTTCTGTCGAATAGCTTGACATGCTGCTTGTACTCGAGTTCACACTTCATGAATAAAACTGACAGGATAGTTGCCTGATAGTCATTCTGTCAGAAATGATCACTGGACGGAGATGCAGGCGAGGAAAAAATCGAGATCTAGCTTTCCCAGAAGAAATATTGAAATTCCTGGTAGTATGTGGTTGACACTGTATGGATAGAATAAAGCGCTAAGGGAACTCTGAGGAATGGTGCAAATTCTGCCTCCATATTAAACTATTTAACGATGTCTGTTGAGATTAGTCACAGTTCAAAACAGTAAACGTTGTAAGACAATACCAAATGGCGCCTCACACCACCAAATTGGCGTTCAGTTATTACAACGCTCAAAATTCATACTTGAAGGAGAAGTTATCACGATATCTTCCAATTCGTATGAAGTCAACAAACGATGTCATAAATCATACAGAGGATGGGTACACGTTTCGCAAAGAGATAGTGGCACTTCCATTTCGCCCATTAGTATGCTATAGTGCTCATCGGAGGGGCTGAAGATACGGGCAATACAAACTGCCACCAGTCTGCCTAACAACTCCCTGGGCAAATATGTTTTATGCTTGGGAACAAAAACCGTGTCAAGAGGTATAAAATTCCAATTTCCTGGGTATCTTGGGGATGATAATGTATGATGACCCGTCCTGTCTGTCCGGATGAGATAATGCTCCTATTCCAATGATGTAACAGTTTCGTCAAAACTCCAGGGCTTGTCCATGCTGCCCACGACGGAGATAAGTTCAGAGAAGTATAAAATTGTTGGTCTACTATCTTCGCAAGGAAATTCAGGAACGAAAGATAAATCAACTTCAGTAATCAGCTGCCTTAGTCAGTAGTACACTACTGAAAAAATGGTTTTTAATTTCCTTAGAAGACATTTATATTCCCCCATTAGCGAAACCAATTCAGAACGCAGAAGTCTTGTGTTAAAATTCTTGAATATTCTAACGAATGTTTATAGTTTTAAGCCCATGTGGAGAAGATTATAGGACCAGCAAATCATCAGCATCGGCCAGCGAATATTTACTAATTCATTCCAAGTTGTAAAATTAAACCACCATGCAAGTCTAGCCTTCAAAAACTGCTAGTCAGCAAGGAATGGGAAACAATCTATGAAAAGTAAGTCCAATAAACCGAAGCAGCCGGCTGTAGATGAGAATATTGTGTATACAGAACAGTAGCAATAAATGCATTAACAATAAGTGTTTGAAAACTGTACCTCGAAATAAAATATAAGTGCGTCTGGTAGAGGAAACGTGGTAAGTTGGTGAAGTTTCTGGCGGAGACGGAAATTCGGAAGCCGTTCTTGGTTGAATATCAGACAAATACATGTTTTCTTATGGAAGATGAATTTCGTTCAACCTTCAGTTCGATTATTATATTGCATAACAAACCGTGGACCACACAATAGCTTCACGAGAAAACAAAATGTAGCAGATGCGAATGTGGTGAGTGGAGTCTACAGCACGTAGTATCGTAATGCAAAAACAACATCTGAGAGCTCGCCATTAAGTCTACTGCCAGGGAAGACTAAATTCGACATACTGAGCGACGAAGGTTTGTGGTACTTGCTGGCCAACGCTGTGGATCTAGTCTTAAAATTTGAGAAAGATTAATTCATAGAGCGGAAACTTAACGATCTCAGTCATAGAGAGCATAGCGCATTCATGACTTTCTTGAGAAGTGAATATCAGCTGCTACGAATGATGATACAACTGGCGAGATTTCATTGATAAGGAGTTTTGAAACCTGACGCCTAAATAGCATATACGAGGGTGAGTCAAATGAAAACCTTAAATATTTTAAAAAAATATTATTTACTGTGCAGAAGTGGTACAAAGCTGTATCACTTTTCAACATTATCTCCCCCACGCTCAATTCAAGTCCTCCAGCGCTTACAGATTGCATAAATTCCTTTAGAAAAAAATTCTTTTGGTAGTCCGCGCAACCACTCATGCACCGCGTGGCGTACCTCTTCATCAGAACGGAACTTCTTTCCTCCCATTGCTTCTTTGAGTGGTCCAAACATATGGAAATCACTTGGGGCAATGTCTGGCGAGTATGGTGGATGAGGAAGACACTCAAAATGCAGGTCTGTGATTGTTGCAACTGTTGTACGGGCAGTGTGGGGCCTTGCATTGTCATGTTGCAAAAGGACACCTGATGACAGCAATCCACGTCGCTTTGATTTGATTGCAGGCCGAAAATGATTTTTTAGGAGATCTGTGTATGATGCACTGGTGACAGTGGTCCCTCTAGGCATGTAATGCTCCAAAATGACGCCTTTTTCGTCCCGAAAGAGAGTCAGCATAACCTTCCCTGCTGATGGTTCTGTTCGAAACTTCTTTGGTTTTGGTGATGAGGAATGGCGCCATTCCTTGCTCGCTCTCTTCGTTTCCTGTTGGTGGAAGTGAACCCAGGTTTCGTCCCCAGTACCGATTCTTGCAAGGAAGCCATCACTTTTTCGTTCAAAGCGCCGAAGAAGTTCTTCACAAGCATCAACACGTCGTTCTCACATTTCAGGAGTCAGCTTCCGTGGCACCCATCTAGCAGACACTTTGTGAAACTGGAGCACATCATGCACAATGTGATGTGCTGAACCATGACTAATCTTTAAACATGCTGCACTGTCATTCAGTGTCACTAGGGGTTTTTCCATCAGTATGGCTTCAACTGCTGCAATGTTCACCGTTGTGGCTGACCTGGACGAGGAGCATCTTCCACTGAAGTCACACCATTTGCGAACATCCTACTCCATTCGTAGACTTGCTGCTGTGACAAACATGCATCACCGTACTGAATCTTCATTCTTCGATGAATTTCAATAGGTTTCACACCTTCCTACTCAAAAACCGAATAACAGAACGCTGTTCTTCCCTGGTGCAAGTCTCAAGTGGGGCAGCCATCTTTATACTGATATTGCGACGGTATTTGTGCATCTGCACTATGCTGCCACCTACAGGCCATTCTGCACGCTGCTTGTAGCACGCTTACCAACTTACAGGTTAACGGCGCGAAATTTCGATTTTTTATTACAAATTAAAGGTTTTCATTTGACTCACCCTCGTATGATAGTTGCCGGTTCTGGCAGTGTAGGCGCCCCGCATTTTAAGGGTCGTCGGTTCGAGTCCGGAATTGGGCATGGGTGGTTTTAATCACGTGTTGTGTTCATCTTGAGCTGTACCTACATTGCAGGAGAGCAGCCTGATACAGTAGTAGTTCAATATAAACTAGAGCTTGCTAAATGGTAACAGAGGGAAAAAAATAAGATGATACGTGTTTCTACAACAGCCAGCAAATTAAGTCGTGGGATGAACCCAGTGAAGGCCGTGCTCTGAGCGACCGCTGGTGCCCTCTTTAATTAATTTAATTGCGATGGAGCGCACGCTCCTGTAGCAGTTTTCCCACCCACCCTGGAGTCTACCTTCAGAGCGCATCGACTGAGTAACTGGTGCCTCATTGGTGTATGTTCGTTTGGGTCAACTAGGACACGCTAAACAATTATCTAGCTTGAATTTTGCTGTGGATGTTTACACGTCGTGCTACAACTAGGGTTGTTAGTCCTAGGAGAGACCTCAAGTTTAACGTGGGATCGGAACCACGGAACGTCCTGGCGTAGCTCATATAATCAAACACAACTCTCAAAATTCCTGCGCCTACCGGGATTCGAACCCGGGACCGGAGCAGCGCACGTTTTTGAAGGCTAGCGCCTTAACTCAGCTGTCGTATTCTCCCCCCCCCCCCCCCGAATTATTTCATGAATTTCTAGCATATAAAATACAAATGAATAGATTAGACTACACTGAGGGGTGAGATAAGATGTAAATACGAGATTAACTATTAATAAAGTGTTTGAAGCCACCTCTCCGCAACTGAGTCCCATTTAAAGTGATGACCGTCTGAAAATACAGGTTGACAAGCAGTGACGGTACGACGGAAACTGCAGTGTGCTACCGGAACTCTGAGGAGCAGAAAGGGTTGACAGTGCTACACTGTTGATCTAACCTTGCGACGACTTTGTGAAGGAAGAGTCTGTCTGACCGCGCTGTCGTCACATTTCGTGGTCCACAGTTGGATTTTCAAAACACCTGTTTCAACGGTTCGTGTTCTCTACATACATAACACTGATTCGTATTTTGTGCCGTTCGATTAGCATTGTGACGATATGAAAAAATCATTTGCAGATACACTTATAGTTCGTCCACGTCTGAATTCTTGTCATCTGCTGATAGTGCATCCTCTACGACTCTTGAAACACTACTACCTCTCACTTGCAATAATGCACTACTTTTGTGGCTCGTGAAAAGTTCTCTATTTATATAACTAACAAGACTATTTAAGTGGGGTCATTGCAGTGGGACATTTCTCGAAATTCATGTGGCAGTTGGCGGCCAGAAAAAAAATCTGACGAAAAAAATTCTATATCCTGTTTGGATCGTCAAAAGCGCTACTCGTATTTGCCTTCATGAACTAGTTGTTTCCTGACCTCCGAAAGCAGAAATTAGTTGCTACCGCTGTTCCAGGGTGTCACTTATTCATTTTCACCTTCTATTCCAAAGTGGATCGCATAAATATATCTTTTGGCCCTGAATTGTAATTGATAGGATATTTGAGAAAATAATGGAACAGGAAAAAATGTCGTGAGACTGTATTAATATGGAAAGGAAAGACAAAATAGACTCTTCACTTACCAGAATTGAAGGAAGGACATAACCGTTACTCTTGAGTGTATAAGATGAAGCACACAGATAGGTTAAAAATACAGTCGAAAATAAAGGAAGTTTTTATTGTCTGCAAAAGTTTCCAAGGAATCTATAATTTCAATAACAAATAACGACTGATTATATTCTTATTTTATTGTTTTAGATACTTTATCATCAACAAAATTAATCACTTTAAGATCACAAAACTGTATAGCAAAAATGTTATTGCTGGACGTTTTATTTTTTTTTTTTTTTTTTTTTGTAACAGTTTAACGTCCCTTTTTAACAACGTGGTCTTTAGAGACGGGAAAGGATGGGGGCAAGGAATGGGAAGGAATTCGGCCATGGCCTTTTGAAGGAAGCATCCCGGCATTCACCTGGAGTGATTTGGGGAAACCATGGAAAACCCAAATCTGGATGCCCGGACGGGGATTCGAACCGCCGTCCTCCCGAATGCGAGGCCAGAACGCTATCCGTTACACCACCACGCTCGGTCTGGACGTTTTAAATAAAACATAGTTATCAAAAAAGTAACAATTTTATCACATAATTATTGGTGTGTTTCGAAATAATCTACTTTTCTGGTAAGCTTTCAATGGTTTTTTAATAAACTTTCATGTTTCACATCTTCTGTAATAAGAAAAGGTTATTTTGTGATCTGGTTATAGTAATCGTTAACGAGATAAACAACTAATAAGTACCATAAAGCTGCAAACGAAAAAGATTCTTTCTTTGTGGTTTATTTGCAAGGGTAAAAAATTAAAATTATTATACGCAGAGTGATATATTACACAAAGATAAACAGCTAAACTTCTTTCTTAGCTTGCTATAACAGCGCCATAAATTACAGTGAAACATCCAAGGATAGCCGATCATCCTAATAACTAACAAATAGTTTTCTTTATGTTTGGTTTGCAATTTTGATTTAGAAGGGTGTGATGACTCTGTGGTTAAGGAGTAAGACTGGGGAACTAAAGGTCCCCGGTTCGAATCCCTGTCTCGACGGGTATTTTCATTCTTCATCAGTCCTTAACCCGCCCTCCGGCACAGCTTGTTGTGTAATGTGAAGTACGTCATAATGTTTCCGTGGTGCAGAGTCCACATTAAGCTATACGTCCTCGGTAGGACTACCGTGTTAGGTTAAGGCGGCTACTACAGGAGCGGAATGCTCAGCCAATAGAAACCATAAAGGTAAAAATATTAAACATGTACATAAGCATAAATAGTAATCTTCCATGTTAGCTGGTTATAAGAGAGATATATGTGCAGAGCGAAACCATCTCCGGCAGTATTGGGCGACGGCGTAACGCGTGATAATCACCATGGTGGCAAACATCCTGTTCATAACGTAAGTACTATTATTCGATCAGCTGCTCAAAGATACTTAAATCACTGAATCACTTCGAAACAGAATAGATTCAAACATAATTTTGAGTAACACCTGCAGTTAATCACTGCACGGAACTGAATGAGACTTAGTGCTCATTCGCAACATCCCACTCGAAAATTTCTGTGAATTTAACAACTGATCTTTCAATTGGAAGTTTCTTTCCTCTATGACAAGGTTTATCAGACTCATAGCTCCACGCACCCCTATGAAGTTTCCCAAAGAATGGCATACCCCTTTAAAAACTGGCTTTTTATAAAATTTAAAAAAAGGATTTTTGTCAAAAAAGGTAATACATTCACAAACAGAAGTATGTTATTAATTAATTCGATGGATGGACTTGTTTCTTGTCGCAAGTTGAGTCGATTTTAGGAGAAATTTTGCTCATTTTCAATAGCAATTCACCATGTTGCGTGTTGCACCCTCCAGATGAACCCAATCAGCCGCCATAACGTAAATCTTGTCGCGAATCCCCTACGTTCAAGTGGATTCGCGTACCCTACTTTGAGAATCCCAGCTTTAAGAGATCTCACAGGCAAAGTGGCATACCACTTGTAAAGACCAATATTGGACTTTACAAGTGGTAGGTCTAACGTTTTAATGCGAACAGGCAGAAACATAGGGTACAGTTCGGGGGATGTAATGCAGATCAGCACATAACGGGATCGACCAATTACGCTGCTATCAACAAGAACAAAAGAAAATATCTAGATTGCCCATAAATTGAATATATAAGGAAAATTCCCTGCTGCCAACGAAGCAGAGATGTAGTTATAATTCTGTGCAAATTACGGTTTTTATGGGGTGGCTCGTTACATGGCATATACGAAAGCAAAACGAGTTTCGGTTCAATTTGTTTAGTAGATGTGATTAAACGAAGCAGAGTACCCAACACCGAACATGTTGGGTGAGCGGTTAAGCTCCGTCCTGACATTCGGGATTAACGCCAGTTCAAATCCCCGTCGGGCCATGCAGATTTCGGTTATTCGTAGTTTCCCTGATATTTTGATGATATTTTAATTTAGTTTAAATTAATATTTCAATCCGGAATGATTTTCGTGTTGTGTTTTTTAACAATATGATACGATATTTTGCAATTGCGTTACTTTTCCACTAAGCCAAGCTCGGTATTCAACCCGAAGGTTGGTTGGACTCCCCGCAAGAAACACTTAGCTTGGTACTGGAGGTAGAGCGGCCAGTTCCCTTTTCTTCTTAACTAATCTAACCCTGTAATCCTACCGGGTAAAGGGGACCTGCAGTTTATCGTGGGATCCAAACCAAGGATGCTTTCTGGAACACTTCGCATCACACAGTAAGCTGTGACAGAGGTGAAGATCAGTTTAAGGACTTATGAAATCCTCGACGAGGCAGAGATTCGAACCGGGGGCGTTTCCATTTCCAGTCAGACGCCTTAACCTCTGAGCCACATGACCGCTCGCAATTCCGCTAGTCAATCTGAAAGTGGCACACGATGTAACAGATGACAAAAATGATTTGTGTAAGTCAGAAAAATATAGTTTCGAGAACAAAATGTAGTTATTGACACGTGACAACGGCGACCTTTTCGTTTCAATTCCAAACAGCTATTATATTAATTTCTTCTACTTGTGATGTACGGAAGGGTCGGGTTCAGTGAGGCGATAGCTGCAGCGACCAACTGTTTGATGTTACTCCATATTCAGGAAATAAGTATCAGCTGAAATCACATCCAGTTAGACACGCGAAACTTTACACGTGTTTCTGTACAGTGACTTTTTAACAGAATGCTCAGATCATGAACTCAGGTTTGGTATCTGAAAGCTTTACTGATAACGAAGGAAACACTGAACTGTATGAATGAAATGTTAAAACTAGTTCCTTATTTATTATTATTTATTTGTCGTATGGCTAAGCAACTAATACAATAATAAATATATACAATGACAAGAACGTTGGTAGCGTTCACAAGCTGATGTACAGTTCTTCCAGCCATTCTACGAAGGAACTTGTAGCTAAAAAAACATCTTAAAATGGTCCATCATACTTCCGTAGAGGGCATTCCCTGATAATATGCTCCACATTCTGGGAAGGAGCACCGCAGTCACATGCAGGAGAATCCAGAAGACCCCACTTATACAGCATGGCGTTGTATTTCACATGGCCTGTTCTTAGGCGATTTAGTTTGACCCACTGGCCTCTATTTAGATGGAATCCTGGAAGTCCAGTTGTGGGATCTTTAATATCTGGATGTTTTACAGATGCGGAGTTCCAGCTTTGTCACCATTTTTCGATGACATCAAAGTCAAATATATCTTGCCATACCGGATTCCTGGATTTAAGACGAGTCATTTAGAACCTCGAAGATGGGGAGATCCTGTGGATGATCAGGATGGTGTAGTTTTATCCACTCAAGTGCCGTTGCTTCTTGGCGTCTTATCTCTGGTGGTGGTATTTTGCTGATTAGGTGTAACCAGGGGACTGGGCTAGATTTTAGGGTGCCAGTTATTACTCTCATACACTCATTCAGGTGGACGTCGATTTTTCTAGTGTGAGTACTACGTTGCCACACTGGAGCACAGTACTCAGCAACAGGGTAAACCATGGTGAGAGCGGTTGTTTGTAGTGTGTCCGCATCAGCTCCTTAATAAATCCAAGAAACACATTTTGATTGCCTTCATAGCAGCTGTTTTCACTACTGTGTCTTGGAGTGGAAAGCTATTTTCGTAGTGTCGGATTCGTTCACAAACACTGATATACTGCGAGATTTTTTAAAATGGTTTTGTAACTATATACACCTTTAGTAACTGATCTCAAATATGCTGACATCATATGTTGCTTGTAATTAACACTGGAAATTGTGTTTTCTTTTGGGATGGTGCCTAACTGACGCTTTGTAAGTAGTTTGCAATGTTTTTCTAAGAATAGTATTTACTGTTTCATGTACCCACGACATTTCTTACATAGAATCAAAGCAAACATATCTATTATCTCGGTTCTCTGGTTGGAGCCTCTTCGAATTATTAAAAACTAACTATCATTCAAACATATCTAGTCTGATATGGAAAGTACTGGCTCTGTGCTGGACAGACCAATACTCATCTGGACTGGGAGTTTCCAACTAATTAAAAAGTCTTGAAGACAAGGAAAATTTGCGATGGTGAGCGCAACGGACAACTAGGTGTGTCGCAACTGGGAGACCTTGAACAAGGTCGAAACACGCTAGCGGGAAGAAAACCCAACACCAGCAAAAACTTTCTCTCATACTTAACTCACTGATTTATTCGTATAATATGGAATCAACTAGAAGTGTAAAACCTCATGCATCAATGGCCAACATACCTAGGTATAGGAGTTTTGTAGCAAAAAAGTAAAATGGCTGAACAAATGTTGAAAAAATAAATAAATAAAAAACAACTTATAAAAGAGAAGAACCATTAACAAAAATCTATGTTATAAGAACAAGTTATATAAATTCGAAAACTGAAAGTAACAGAAATGTATCGATATTGAAAAACACGTATTCTTGTTCTCTTCGATTTTGGCAATCTAAGGAAATGAAATCCTCTGTATTCTTTTTGCTTTACGCCTCGTCGTCGTCGTCGCTGTCATAGAGGCGAGAAACGACAGGGTGGAAGGAACAGAAAGAAATTCAGTCATGGCCTTTTGAAGGAACCATCCCGGAATTCGTTTGGAGTGATTTGGGGAAACCATGTAAAATCCAAATCCGGATGGCGGGACGGGAATTGCAACCCGCGTCCTCCCAAAAGTGAGGCCATAGTACCGCTCGTCCACCAGGCTCGATTCCTTCATATCGATGTTTGTTTTTTTGACTTCCAACAGTTCTTCATCCTTAGCTGTTTCCTCCTTTCTTGGATCCAGATGTTATATTCCTCTTCTCCTTCCTTAAAATTTTGTGTCAATCTTCTGATTATGTCTCGTAAAACTTTCTGTTTAAATTAATCCAGAATTGGTACAATACTTTCGAAAAATTCGAGTTTAGTTATTTCGTCTGAGTGGCTTTTCGCCTCGTCGACGTCAAGGTGATTAGAGGGAGGAAAAGATTGGGTGCAAGGAGGCCTCTTGAAGGAACCATCACTTAATTTCCCTGATGTGGTTTCGGGAAATCATGGAAAAGTGGTGTCCTCACGTATGCGAGGCCTTAGCGTTACCGCTCACTTCCAGGTTAGAACAGAGTTGTCTATAATCTTAAGTTAACACTACAATCGACTGTGTTCAGTGTATTTCGCAGGATGCGATCCAGAAACTCATGTAAATTTGACCCAACCACGCTTCTGGACTTGACTGCGAACTCTGGAAAGCTCGCTTCCTTATCTCGAGATAACTGTCGGTACCGTCGATTGGATCTTGTGAATCAGACTGTCGCCAGTACCTAGATAGGGCTCGCTGAATCACACCAGGTGTGTCGCTTACCTTCAAACGTCTCCACTCATTACCTGATATCAGACAATATGCAGAGTTATGGGAGGTAGATGGTGCTTTCGACCAAAATTAATCTCTAATCTGAGTGTTCCATTTTCTAACGGTACTAGGAACGAAAGAATTCTTACAGGCATCATTCTGGCATCTCATTTAACGCATCATAACTATTCTGTCATTACAACCCAAGTACGTTTGTGGGATAATTGTTTCATTGCATTCGTAAATGATAAAAGTTGTTCGCGTGTTACTCAATAACATTACGCGGAAACTACGCCGTCTATCTACCAAATAATCCCACCCCAATATCCTTATCAATCCCGACATTTTCGTAAGGGCTGTAACAAGCGGTCTTCTGTGACATTATCGATACTATTAATCAATCTCATGTAATGCAGATCCCACAAAGCACGTCACTAATCCATATGAAGAACTACAAGTAATTTAAACACTGCGTTACAATTCTTTAAAGTTCGTCGTATAAATTATAAGCTAGAATTAGTTTTCCCAATGACCGATGACATATGTTGATCCCAAGTGTGTGTGTGTGTGTGTGTGTGTGTGTGTGTGTAACCTTGCGAAGAACATTAATTTTTTTTTTTATTTGTGGCTTTATGCCTCGTCGACGGCTAAGGTCATTAGAGGCGGGATAGGACTGGGGACAAGGAACGGGAAGGAATTCGGCCATCGCCCTTTTGAAGGAAGCATCCCGGCATTCAACTGGATTGATTTGGGAAACCATGGAAAACCCAAATCTGGATGCCCGGACGGGGATTCAAACCTGCATCCACCCGAATGCGAGGCCAGAACGTTAACCGTTCACCCACCACGCTCGGTTTGCCAATAAAACACCGGCTCACGTTGTTCTTACAGCAAGTGGCATTTATTTAAATGTTATGTGTAGGCCTATTAATTTGCAATTACCGAAGTTTGATTTAGGCTACCATTTATAGAACCGTGTTGATCTAAATGCTAAATGGTCACCAGAGCCCTCTACTTGTTTGTCAGTAATGTTAGGAACCCGCGCGGCACACTGGGATAGGTACGACCAGGTCGAGCCCTGCTCCCCGCGTACCGGTTGTACTGTTTGGGTGTTTAGGCGTTTTTTTCCGCAGTCATCAGGGCGAATGTTGGAAGAGTCCCCATTCCTCATAAACTAGACATTTCACAAACAAAAATACGCTTACCACACAGAGCACAGCTACATGTTTCACAGATAGATGGGGACACAACAATCCTCCAATATACGTGGAAATTAACGGGATACTAGCACATTAATATTCCCCTAGAAGCGACTCTCCATGTGGAAGGGAGCGTGGAGAGCAGCCATGTGAAATCTACCTTAGGGCAAGACACTGATGATGATGATGATGATGAATATTAGGAAGAGAAGTGGTCCGAAGTAGTTCCTTTCCCTACGATGACCATTAAATTAAGAAATCACGCGTCTATCTATAAATCTGTTGCGATGTTCGTTAAGAGTTGGTTGAGTGAGAAGTATCAAAAGCCTTCTGTAGATAATAATAATAATCGATTTCAGATTTCGCATCGATAACTCTCATCAAGTCATTTCTATTTTCCATGTTACTTTCATCACTATTGAATTTTTCTTTGTTTTTAATTTACAAGTCTCTGCTTATCAAATCGTTAAGGCATTGGCCGTTGGAGTTCAGCATTCTGATCGTACGTAGGATTAGTTTGTGAACAGTAATACGGCGACTGGATAAGAAGCCCGGCCTACCATCAACGTGTTTGGTGTTGAACGTCTGGGCGAGTGCAATTAGTACAATGTAGTCTTCACGGGTGTACCGCCGGATTGTGTTGTGGAAACACGATATTCCGCCGGCTAGCTCCGCCGTCTTTCTCAGGTGTGGCGACATCTGCACTGATCGGCTGACCCACAGAACACAATCCGGCGGTACACCCGTGAAAACTACATTGCAGTCATAAGCCGCGAAAGTCTTCGTTCTTACAATTAGTTCATAGTTTTGGAGAAAACCCGACCTGGCCAAGAGATACATTATGTCATCCAAATCACCGTTTACACTCGTCATCACTTCACAGTGCTAACGTGACGCAGGATGCGAAGACATCAGCACTAACACATTATAGAACCTCTCATTATCCATTTCAACACAAAAATTATAATCGTATTGGTATTTTCTTTCACATCCTTTAGTAAACTTGTTATTCAGTCATCGATTTTTTTTTAATAAGGTTTGGAAAGAATCACGAATTTTGGGCTGAACAATTATATTATCCTAGCTGAGTTGATTATTTTAAAATTTAAATACAAAGCGATTTTGGTGACTTTGGCATTTCTTTTTTACTCCTATCGGATGCCAACCTCTTCACATCTTCTTATTGTCAGGAAAGTCTTTCAATTATTTGGTTTAAATTCCATCTTCTTTTACATTCGTTCTATTGTACGCTATACTGACAAATGTGCCTATAAATGTATTTAAGCATCCTCCATTTTACTTTTACAATACTCTTCCAAAACGTTCTTGGTGTACATACAACTCCAATATTGTTAATTTCTTATTTTATTCGTGCATCTATTCTTAAAATTTACAATTTTAAATACTTATATTTATTTGTTTTTTCTGCGGACATGCTCCAGAGCAAACATCATTTCGCAGAATCTTATCTTCCGGCAACAAGATTTAAAACTTTGATGTCTATGCTAGTTCGATCAGCAAAATTTCCAAGAAACTTCCTGACGCTGCTCGTAATTGAACGACGTGGATTATACACCTCTATTTAAGATATTGTCCTTTCAGGGGTAAAAAAGACTTTTTTTTTTTAAACCTAATTTAAACATACGCAAATTAATACAGACCTCGCATGTAAACAAGGCGATAGAAAATTTGATTCAACTTGCGCTAATATTGAAACTCTTCATAAGTCGGCTACACATATAGCAAACCGAACGTAAGGGAAACCATATCAGTTCAGATATAAATGTTTATTTTTTGCTTAACTGTAGTTGTAACTTCAGGAAATATCCAAATTGTAGACATTTTTTGAACAAAACAGAATGAAGACGTGTTTCTGAATGAAAACAAGCTTCGTTGCAGAATAGACAACGTTTAAATCAATAAACGGTGAAACTAAAGTAGTTCATGTTCGTTTGCGGTATGCATTGGAGAGAATCTTCATTATTTGCACAACTTCAACAACTGAACATTTTGCTACAGCAATATAGCTTCCCCAGTCAGAACTATTATCGCATTCGTTGACTTGAGCTTCTGCATGGCTGAGAATATTTAAAACATCCAGGGTTTCACAGTTCTCGTAGACTAGTTTTGCCGTTCAGTTTTTTAAGCAGTTGAAGAAGTTTCGAACTCTAACCCTTCAGAATTTCCAACTGAAGCGGCAGCTCTAACAACCCCGGTTTTGTAAACGTCACGAACAACGTATTATTATAGGACACCCATGAGAACACTAAGTCCTCAGATGGCAGAGATTTAATTTCCTTTTTACAATGTAGAAGAAACCAATTTCATGTTTACCTGGGGCACGGTTGCAGAGTAATAAGAATCGAGTAGACACTAGTGTAATTCAGTATAGTCGTATTTTTCTTTGTAATGTTTGAGTTAATTGGATTTGATATTCAGTCGTTGACAAGTTCGTTACTTTACTAGTTGTTTAGCTCCCTGGATTACATCTGATAGCTGTGGCAAATGTTTGCATTCCAGAGCCGAGCCAATGACCCGTGCTGCGTTTCTTTAAACCAGGCAGGAGAGAGCCATGCTTCTTGTTCTATTTTGCTTGCGAAAGACGCATTCTTTAAGCGGAAAAGAAAACGGTTCGAACATCCGCGCAAAAACTTTGACCCGTACGTTTCGTCAAATCCAGTAATGTGATGAAATTGGATCGCTAAAGACCGGTCATTAGTAGGATGATCAGACCAATAATAAATCTTTGATTTTGTATGTAATATGTTAGACTACAGTAGAATTATAGCTCATCTTGAGTTTAATCGGAATATTTTCCAACTGTGTTTTCAACCTGTGGTCCGCAGACGTAACATTATTAGTCATTTGGTTAGTAAACATTAAGAGTTGTTAAGTATGTAAACAAGTTTTAAGAGTTATTATGTTATAATGGTACAATACAATATTACTGTATGCACCAATTATTAACAATATACACATAAGCAGAAAATTAGACCCATATAAGTTAGTGGTCTGTAGAAATATGTTTGACATTTTAGAGGTCCTCGGGTTGGAAAACGCTGCTTTAGAGTATTTCACATCAAAGAGAATTATCCACGGTTCCCAGTTTCCTGTTCGCAGTTCTCACGGGCAATATCGGAGAACGCAAGTCAATCAGTTCTCTTGTTTATAGGTTTCTCCCTCTCGCTATATCGGAGAAACTTAAATATTGATGACGCTAGGTGTAGTTTGTGCATTGTATGCTAAGTTTCTTTTTTTGTAATAAGTGTTATTTATGATGAGAATAATGGTGGCCATTCCAGCATTTACCTAGCTGACTGCGAGAATCAGGACGGCACGCCAGTCTCGCGGCCGTTGTACTGTAAACAATTTAACGTCCGAAGTTACACTGGTTAAGGGAGTTTGGATTTTTTGACGGCTTTACGCCTCGTCGACGTCGTGGTCATTAGAGGAGGAAGAGGACTGGGTACGAGCAATGGAACGAAATTCGGCCTTGTACCTTTCAGGGAAACATCTCGGTATTCGCCTAGTGTTATTTCGACAAACCACAGAAAATCGAAATCTGGATGGCGCGACGGAGATGCGAACCTGCGTCCATCCGGATGCGGAACCTCAGCGTTCCCACTCACACACCACGCTCGGAGCTGGGAAGGAATTATGATGCCACAGTATCTCGACAGAGTGATTTAAGAGATTGGAAGTGAGAGTTGATACTACATAAGAGGTAAAGCATCACGCCGTTGGATTTTTAGAATTTAATGAAAGGTAATAGGACAATACACTTCAAGGGATTGTTATGTCTTGCAAAGGGACACAGTATGATGATACTGACTGCGATTATATGTCACATCTATTTGTATTCCATTCTCACAGCCGAAATAGACTATATGGAACGGCAACAGCAACTGAGCCTGTCGTATTGGATATGATGTTTCTAAGAAACCATTAAATCGTACCGAAGTTATGATATTCTGTACTTAATTACAAGATGTCTTATTGCGACGCTGCTGCGTCAATAATGTTGGGTTCATAGTGTAGTCCATCACCTTTTAAAATATACTTTCAAAGCTCACGCCAAAATGGTCGCCGGTTTGACTATGACCTATGGCACAGGAGTTTTTAATGACGGTCGCCTTGTGTTCTCCTTTTTGTGGAATATGGTAACTGTAGGAGAAAAGCGTGGTGGGTGAACGGTTAACGTTCTGGCCTCGCTTTAGGGAGTAAGCCGGTTCGAATCCCCGTCTGGGCATCCAGATTTGGGTTTTCCATGGTTTCTCCAAATCATTCCAGGCAAATGCCGGGATGCTTCCTTAATAAGGCCTTAGGGAAATTCCTTCCCGTTCCTTGTCTCCAGTCTTGGCCCGCCTCTAGTGACCTCGACGTCGACGAAGCGTGAAGCTATAAGTAAAATAATAATAATAATAACAAACTTGTGAATCCAGTTAACGTACTAGCCGCAAATGCCAACTGCCATTCTTTTAATTCTGAAAGAATAAAAGAAACACGCCAAAAAATTAGTCTTGGTCCCACGAGACCATGTGACTGACGGTGTTGCAATTCTGGCGCCGCTATTGGTATTCCTGTCCCCTCGTATGGCTGATAAGCGTGGTTATCGCACCAGCGCACCTTTGTTTGTGCTGTCACGTTTCGTAGAAGTGGGTTGGGAAGTGCGTCTAGCTCTTCACGCAGTAACACAGGCGTCCAGTGAACTTTAGACCGAACAAGTTATGCATGTCTACCGAATTTCTAACGCTCAGCTAATCACCTTCACGTGTACAGAAGTAATGATGCCAGGCTGTGTGAAATAAATCTTGTAACTTGTTTAGTAACATATGAGATTCAGTATACACATTTTCGAAATTTTAAAGCTGTTTCACTTCTGCAACTGTTGCGTGCATTAGGACACGATAACAGGCTATGGAAATTCCATCAAACCACTCGATACCAACTTCTGAAATCAATGCAATTTCATCGAGATAATAAACTTACCATAGCGATAATAAACATACTGCACATAAAAGATTAACACATGTACATGTTTTTAAATTTTGTCCCCAGTGCTGATGGTTTCAAAAGGGCTGACAGCAACAATGAGAAATTTTCCTCGTATACTACTGCGAAGTTCATGTTTGTGAACAAATAATGTGTTTTGACGTTATTCACTAGTCGAAAATAATAGCAAGTTCTCGTGACGCGAAGTAATTATCACTGTCGAGTTGTTCCAGTGGTGAGCGATCATTTTGCCGTGTTAGCATGTTTAGACGAGTGGCGCTAAGTTGTTTAAGTGATGGCGATACTTTTATTCGCACGAAGCCAAAGTCTGCTGAAGGTAGCAGGTTCAACTTTCCAAGCCGGAGGTGTCTATAATAGTAATACTGTGATCAACCCGTGCTTTGAAATAAGGAAACCGCTTCAAAATATTTATGGAAACCACCAAAATTGAAGATCTGAATAACCGCATCACATTCGTTGAACCCTCCGTTGCGCTCGTGCTGATTGTGTTTGTCTGTAAGACATGCCCTTTGGTCCTTGTTCATAGCGTATATTAACGGGCCTTAAATTTAAATGTAGCATAAGTGTCCGAAGGAGAAAAAAATTCAGTATGTTGCGATTCGTTGAAGAAATTGTGCTGTTGGGAGAACAGAGTGAAGATATTGAGAAATGTATAAAGCACTGACAAGAATTTTAAATAAATATAAGCCAAAGCAAGATTAAAGTCATGAAATACAGCAGAAATGTCAGCAATAATAGTAGATTAAAATAAAAATTAGAAAATTATATAGGAAAAGTAAGTGAATTCTTTTACTTACGACGTAAAATTACAGCTAATGGCCGAAGTAACAACGACGTTAAAAGCAGAATAACTCTCGAAAAGAGCCTTTTTTAAAAAGATTAACCTTCTAGCTTCAAATATTGAGCAAGAAATCGGAGAAAAGTCTCTAACTGTAAGAATGAACCAGACCACTTGGACTTAAGGAATACCGGGAAGGAAAATTGAAGCATTTGAACCGTAGTGCTAAAGATTGATGTCAAAAATTAAATGTATAGCTAAAAGTATGAAATGAGCATGTTTTGGAAAAGAGCAAGGAAAAAGGTTTGCAGAAGAATGTAAATGAAATAATATACAGGACTATGGATCACATTTTAAAACCTGTAGGATTTGTTAGTGCAGGGAACAGTGGAAAAAAGTATAGAGGGAGACACAGATTGTAATACAGAATAACGCGGATAATTGGTGATTTAGGTTGTAATGGGTATGTTGAGAAAATAGAAAGAGGGAGGACTGCGTCAAACTAATAGAGAAACTGACAAAGAAAAATAACTCCCCATCTTACATATTAGTTTAATGGGTATAACATACGCTGTCATGAATTAGGAGACGGGACTGTTAAGGGATTCCCAGTCAGTAATGCCAAGTGAAAATTCTATAGTCAAGGACTAGTTAGTAAAGAAACTTCATTATCGCTTTTAAATTTTATCTCCTTTGGATTTATTGTTCACAAACTATGCAATGGTTGCAGTTACAATGATCCAATTGGCATGACGTTAAAGTTCAATTACCGCACATCCCAGATAGTGGATTCTGGTATCGTCTTACATAGCTTCATTTCACTGCTTAGATATAGCTTGGCGATGATACTTTAAACTCCAGAAGCTCATTTCATATTTTGTTTTCTTACAATTTGCTGACTCCGATCAGCGCCTCTCGGAGCTTAGCTCATCAACTTCGTTGACCTATTTGCAGCTAACTTGTTCTGTTCTGTTTTTGTTTGTGGATAGCTGTACGGCAGTGGCTCAACATTACTTCTAATTTATCATGAAGTATACAGATTTTTGATAAAGAGAAGGATTTCATGAGATTGAAGCACGACTGCTATATACAGGTTAGTCACTGTGGTGTTGGAGCACACATGTTATTATCTTTCTGGACTCACGCTCATTAGCTTAATGTTGTCAACATCAAGACGACTGACACGCGACGCCATCAACACGGACTCACTGCTGACATTCCACACAGAAACTCGACTGGCGCAATATCAGAGATCCGCTCTTGATGTTGTGGACTACAAACGTTCCGAAAATTTACGAATGCCGGAACTGGACTACTAATATAGTCCTACTTTTCCAAAATGTTTAACTCAATCGGTTTTCGTATGTGAATTTCAATTTTAATTAAACTTCGTTGATGGACTCCATGAAAAACAATACTAAATTTGTTATCTATTAACGGTTAACCTCTTTAACTCAAACTATCAAAAATTAAAATTTCGAATTGTCTAGGCAAGTTCTCTCTATAAAAAAAACATATATCGAATGAATCCTAATCGACTAGTAAACTCATGTACTTATTTGATCGCGTGATACATCGATGCGTTGTGTGAAAACTATGTTTCAATGACTGAGAATGGTAAAATTCGTGATTTAAACATTTGCAAGATTGTGACAATACTGTCACGGTGGAAACCCCCCCCCCCCAAAAAAAAAAAAAAAAACTGAAATTTTGGTTTTATTGTATACAACAGACAACGAAATCTAACGATAACTTCATGCTAACGCAGCTGAAATAGTAATTTTTCGATTCCCATGAAATCCCGAATTTGCCAAATTCGTTTAAGATTAGTTGAACTTCGTTTATTAGCGTGTCCATTGCGTATGGCAACCAACTGTTCAGGAAACTTTATGTGCGCGCGATACAGTGGTGGCAACCGTCATGATAAATGAAAAATTTACGAATGCAGTAAAATTTCAGCGTACTCAGATTAAAACGCATATCTATAAGATTTTGACTGGATTTTCAGTTCAAATAAATGTACTGGAGGTCATATTACTTCAGAATTCCAGCTTGTTATATTTTGTACTCTGAAGCTGGCTGGCGCATTTACTTTTCTCCGATCTCGCTTCTGGACAGTTTGTATGCCCCGTCATTGACGGCTTCTCCGCAATCCACGCAAATTATGTTCCGAATCGCCAAATCCTTGAGGAGCGATCAAAGTCACAGAGGAATAAACCAAATACCTTTTCTACAATCATTCTTGTAACAGGGTGATCTATTGAAGTAAAATAGATCTTTCTAGTAGACACGTGCTTCAGGGCTATGTTTCTTCAATTTGGTAAAAATCAGAGCTTATACTTAGAAAAAGTCTTAGATTATCGAAGCCAAATCTAGATAATTTCATTAATTTTTAAAGGTCGGATCAGGCTTTTGCCCTATTCGTGAACAGGAAGTAATTTTTTTGCTGTTTTGAGTGTATGATCTATAACTGTACACTAAATCAAGGCTACAACAAACTGAAGGACTGTTCTGGGATTTAATACTCTTTCGTTACGGTTGTACCTTTATTGGGGAGGAACCGGCAGTGGCAAATTGCTTGAACTATTCAGAAAATTCGCAATACTATTACAACCTGTTAAAAAACTAAGCCAGCATAAATTTATTTCTCAGTGTTTTATGTATATGGTATCAGCTGACGGAAGTATTATATTGAATGCTTATATCCTCTTATAACGGAAAGTATCTCGATATTTTCATCAAAGTAGGAAAGTTTCAAAATTCACATATGTGAAACATCGTATCAAAAAGAACACTAGAGACAAGGTCACGAAGGAACAAGCTACGGAAAATACATATATTCACAGAAAGCTCGGACATTCCCCTTGACACTGAAAACTGGACTGTCTTTCAATTTAACGCAAGGAATAGCTGTTAAACTTGAACTCTTAATTGATCAAAAGCAATACATGATTATCAACAGAGTAACTGGTTACTGCAACATAGAATAAGTAGCGAGGAATATCTGAGTACCTCAGCAGAGACAAATATGTTCTGTACACTGTGTTATCGTAAATATTCGTAGAAACTGTAACAGAAAATGTTGCAGTGGATTGCACGGTCGCTGCAAAAGACCAATCCACTAAACCCAAATTTGCTGCAGGATACAAGCAACAAAATTCTGAAATCTTAAATAAACAATTGTTCTAAGATAACTAGTCTTCTTTTGTGGCAAATAACTTATCATTTTTCATTCTCACAAGTCAGTGTAGGTCTCTGTTATAACAGATTTTGCAATCTTTTCGCCCTGTCTTATGAAAAAAACTAAAATTCCTTGAATCAGCGGGTTTCAGCGTTGCCAGTTAGCTGCTGGACACACTGCGGTCAGGTGCATTCATTAGTGGAACTTCAAATGGCCCCTGGCAGCAGCGCCACTAAAGAGGGCAAAGAATGCAACGCCGGAAATGGGTGTCAACACAGGGCGGCTGCCTACAGCAATCACATTTGTCTGCACTTCACGTACCTCCCTGCTTTCATAACGTTAATGTTGTCATGTCAAGAACAATACCGTCGCGGAGAGCACGGCAGACGGAATTTTCCTCAGAGAAACTCATAACAATAGCCTGCGAGACAAAATTATGTGCATCTGTCACCCAGTGTCATCTCAATGAAATGAGAATCTATGTAAATTGACTCGCCAGGATTTTTTCCTGAATTCGCTGAAAGTAACAAGAGCAGTAGAGTTCTTCCATCGCAAGCACGTAGGGGGCGTCTTTTAATTACGTGTCTCAAAATAGGGGGAGGGGGTCCGGCAACATCTCATCAAGGGGGAGGGTGGGTCGATAAAAATCTCCAGTCAACTGTTTATGTCAGATTGTCGTCCTCCCTTCCCCCGGGCCATAGAACTAAAATCTCTTCAAACGTAATCTCACGTTAGAAGGAGGGAGGGGGGGGGGTTTCCCATTGGATCTCACCAAATCTCTCCAAGTGGGGATGGAGGGCTCCAAATTTTAAGAGAAAACTTCCCCTTACCACTGACTGACACTTGGCCACGCTGTTTGTCTCAAACTGTAATTAATTATTAACTAATCAAAACGTACACGCTATACATTGCAAGTTAATATTAACATTAAATATACTGGGCAAAATTCCCTTCTCGTCTTCATCACTCCGTTCCACTAACCAAGAAAAGTCTGTATGATGTTACCTAACAGTGCTAAGTTATCTGTTCCTGCAAGGGAAGTGATTTCTCTGGAAAATACACGGCATACTTTTTCTGTCATATTCCTGCTACGCAAGTCAAAAGCTTTCAGCCATCACGCTGAATAACATGTCTAAAAAGTAACATAAATACCAGCTGACACCAGCAGAAACTGACGTTAGACAATTTCTAAAAAATCAATACATCCACTGACAATGCCATATTCCGAAAATTGCAGAGAGATCTCAGGAACCGACTATGACACACTTTATTTTTGCGCTGGATAACACTGTTAGACAACTGCAACACCTGACAGCATTTTAGTTGTTGGTGTCGGTTGTTTTCTGGGTGACTTATTGTTTCGAACAGACATCTTCCACAACAGAGTGATGTTTTAGATAGCCACGGTAAGGATTTGCATCCTACTTTCGTTCGCAGTCCTTTTAAAGTAACAGGACGCGCTGTGATTCACTGCAGACGCACAGCAGAGACTCTCAAGCAGCAAAATACTCACCGTACTTATCCGCACTATGCAACAGCGAGAAAAAAAGACGACGATCCCAGAGCGCAAATATATCCTCTATCTCCGGCACAGCTGCACTTGCGACTCCTTTGCGATCAACACGCTGCGTAGGTACGAGCAGGTCCCCCCTCCTGTCCAGCCAGTCTTTTGTCGCACTTCAAACATCATCAGCCGAAAGACCCTTCACACCGCAACCTTCTGTGGCGCGCTGCTCAAGCAGCCTTACATCTCCGTTGATTGTATTATTTATTTGCCTTGCATAATGAAAACTGAAAAAATGCACTATTTTCTTTTAATAGTGCACATAATGGCGATGCTGCAAACTATGAAAATCTAAAAGTAGGTGTACGGTAATTGCTATCGAGGTGAAGTGTTCAGTCACAATTAAATTTAACTATTATTACACCAAAGAAATATAACGAATACCAAACGACTGTACGTTCCAGTAAAGTATCAACAGGAAGTTACCTACAATAATATATTTTTGAGAAAGGTATAGAATCAAAACGCAAGCGTCGTGGGTGAGTTGTACTGCTCTGGCCTCTCATTCGAGATGACGCGGATCGGAATACCAGTCCGGCGATCCAGATTTGGGTTTCCCATGGTTTCTCAAATCACTCCAGACGAATGCCGGGATGATTTCTTTCAAAGGCCGTGGCCGAATGCCTTCCCCATCCTTGCCATCAGTCTTTCTCCTCCTCTAGATAGATATGTTCACTTTCATCCCATGTGAGAACAGTTCCGGGGATGTGGACACACTACATACACTTATTAACAAATCAGTGATACTACCAACAAGTGATAACCGATTAGTTACTTAAAGAACCATTAGTATAATAAATTTCCACTGTAATCTGCAAACATATATTATCCCATATTACTTACTATATATATGAGTTCAATTTCCAGATAACGTAATTACTGTATTTGTAAACGATTTCAACACAATGAAAAACCATACTTTATTTTAGTAATTGTGAACAACTTTGTCATCTTACCCTTCCATTCACCATATGCATACTATTTTCTCACCCATTCTTAGTTACCAAATACCAAGAAAAAAATTCTTTCACGGAGTACAATCGGTTGTGGAACAAAAAATCTTTCAGTATGGATTTAAAGTTGTTAGGTATGACCTCGACGTCAACGAGGCTCAGAAGCTAGAAGTAGATTCAATCTTTTTGCTTATGGCTTCCCGCCTCCGCGACGTCGATGTCATTAAGAGGCGGGAAAGGAAGGAAGGAAGGAATTCAGCTTGGGCCTTTTTAAAGGCAATGTCCCGGCTTTCGCTTGAGTGATTTGGGTAAACCATGGAAAACCCAATTCTGAATGGCCAGACGGTGATACGAACCCGCGTGCTCCGAATGCGAGGCCAGAACGTATACCTTCAAACAAAGAAATTGTTTGTTAACAGATATTTTAAATATCGAACACTGATAGCTTAAATTAGTTCTTGTGATACCATCATTAAAAAGTTGTACATCAGTAACGCCACCAACAATGCTACTTTTAGAAGCCTGGTAATTAATGTTTGCTGCAGCAGTTAAATTCAGACAAATATTTAGAATGCCAAAAAGAATACCTGCTGCAGTATTTAAACCCAGATTAATAGATCAAACCTTGGTTCACTGAAAAGCTTAATTTGAAATACATTATTTCATCTGTATTGGTAGAAGTGCGCCATGAGCCTTTGAAGGAAATATACATCACATTCAGTCGTTCATCATTTACCTAAGATATTTTATGACACAACAAAAATCTCATATAAATCATTACCCTGATTGAGTCGTGACTGGAAAAGTTTGTGTTGCATACTCCTTCTTCAATACACAATCCAAACACATGTAAGAAATTCAGTGTTTGATCCGAACTGTTTAATATTTAACTTATTTCAAATTACATTTGCTGCGTATGAAGATAAGATTAGTAAGCTAAATTTTTACTGTTATTAATTACAATGATGTTAATACAGGACACCATGATGAATGCTAACACTACGCTTTTGATGTTCACATTGCTTTGGCTGTCTACTCTAGTTTTACTTTCAATTATATATGTCTTTATTTAATCTAATTTAAGAGAGATAGTGGTAATTTCCGTAGACAACCATTTCCACCTTTCCTGCACCCACCTACTTTTTCCCTCTACAAATTTAAACTTTAAATTCTTTCAACGTTTTTCGTAAATTATTCATCATTTCTCTTGGTAACTTATTCCAATCCCTGACCCCTTCCCGCACACTTGTACCAGAAATCGTGTGTCAGCTTGTGGTTACGGTCATCTCTTCCCTTCCATGCACTACATTTAATTCTTACACCAATATCTCTGCACGCCGCACCACCTGTATATGCCTTGTACACTCCCATGACCCTCTTCACCCTCCTCCTGTTTTCCAATTCCAGCTCTTTTATCATATTTGTTACTGATTGTGTTCTGCTGTATTTTCCAGAGACAGATCTAGCAGCCCTTCTTTCCACCCCTTCCAACTCCTGTATTTGATACCCAAAATGTGGGTCGCATACTACACCATCATATTCAAGCAATGGTCTGACCAAAGTTTTGTAACCCAATTCCTTTACTTCTCTGGTATATCTCATCACTCTCTCCAACAAGTGAAGGATTTTGAAATCTTCTTCTACCACCTATACAACGTGTCATACCCATCTGAACTTGTTATTAAATTTTATGCCAAGATATTTACATTTAAAATTTTCAACCAACAATTCTTTCCACGCCTTCTATTTAAAATCGACCTTTAGTTTTTTTATCTGCGTACCTAATAAGCTGACTTTTTTTTGCATTTATCTTCATCCTATGTTTATCAACCCAGCTAGATATTCTGTCCAAATCACCCTGCAGCTGTTCACAGTCCTTTACCGTTTTGATCCTATTATACAGCATTATGTCATCTGCAAACGTCCTAACTTCAGATAGTAAATCATCAACACAATCATTCATTAGGATAATGAACAGCAATGGTCTCAATACGCTACCCTGTGGCGCTCGCATTTTCAATTCCACTACATTTCCTACTCGGACTTTTTGCTTTCTACCTTTTAAGAATTCCACTACCGAGCAAATCACTGTCTCACTCACTCCAATAGTTTTTACGTTATTTACTACCATTTTATCGCTCACTCTGTCAAAAGACTTTGAAAGATCTACTGTTACACTATCAATTTGGCCATCCTTGTCCAATTCATCCGAAATATCTTGCATATATCCTACTACCTGAATATCCTTGCCTAAAGCCGTGTTGCTGACTTGAAAATCATTTACGCTTATCACATACATATCTGATGTGGTTGCGTATCAATGTCTTCGTTAATTTACCTGTCACTGATGTCAAAGTACTTGGCTTATAATTTTCTTTCTTTTTTTCGGCCATGGCCTTTTGAAGGAAGCATCCCGGCATTCACCTGGAGCGATTTGGTGAACCCATATCTGGATGCCCGGACGGGGATTCGAACCGCCGTCCTTCCGAATGCAGGGCCAGAGCGTTAACCACTCACCCACCACGCTTGGTATATAATTTTCTACTCTATTAGTCATCCGTCCTTTATGTACCGGTACTACTGTTGCACTTTTCCAGTCCTCTGGTAAGCATCAAGTATCAAGACACAATTTAAATAATATTCCAATACAAAGTACAGTGTCACACCCTGCTATCTTTAAGAGATCCTTTCTCCAATTTACACCCTCCCATTTCTGATTCATTGTCACTAGACCAGTTACTTAAAATCTCTGCGTTTTTCAAATCCTCAGTAACTTCTTCTCCATCCCTATTTATAATTGTCTCAACACCCTCCCTTCCTCTCAGTTTTCTAACATAGCCATATAAATTTCTAGATCCATCAGTCAGTGGTCCCCCTGCACAGATAATACTCTACATAAACCCATCCTCGACCACCTTCTTTGCTATTATTAATTCCTGGTTTAATTGCTTCAAACATTCCCTTCTACCCTGCTGTCTCTTAATTTTGTTATGTTCGCTTGTTAACCAACCTCTTTAACCATCTCACCTGCTTATTATAGAATGTAGGTTCTGTACTTCTTTTTATTTTCTGTTTAGGAATATATATTTCCTCGCCCTTTTTATATTATCTCCTTGAACTCTTGCCTCATCCACTTTATAAATGAAGCTTCTATCATCGTTATTCATTGCTTTCTTGTCCACCTAATTTCTTTATATAAAGTATTCTTATATCTCTTACACAGATTATTAATTTTTCTTTTATCTCGATCTTTCATAGCTATCTGTTTAAAATTTTAACAATCTTGTTACATTTAACGTTGTAGAAACCTGTTCCTACGCCGCAAAAGTTTTTTTTTTTTTTTTTGTTTTCCTAATATTGTTTGTAACTTTAAAATTATTTCACTTGTATGACAACTTTTACAAAATCCAAACTGATTTTTATCAAACATCGCATCTGTTTTGTTTCGTGTTTTTCCATATATTATAATAATTAGATACTAGGTGACCCGTGCGAAAATTTCGCGAATAAAATGCGATGAGTAGCGAGGTTGAATGCATTTAATATAATGAAAAGTAGAACCGTACTTTTGTATCAAATATATATATATATATATATTTAGTGTAGTAGGTACACATCAAAATACTTACAACATATTACGAAACAGTTAGGAAAATTTAAAACACTATGTATTTACGACAAACTGTCACTGACCCTAACAGAATACAACCAACCGGAACAAAATGCACACAACATATCAACATCTTTGTGATATTTGTTGCTGTGCGAATAAAATGTGTACATTGGAATTGTATAGCAAAATGAAAGTATTTCCATAACAGAAAAAAAAATCCGAAAAGATACTTATTGAATAAGAAAAAGTTTATTGACATCTCTGTGATATCTGCTGCTGCAATCTAGGGACTTGGCTCTGAACTTTCTTATACGCGCTATCACTTTAAGCACCAAATTTCGAAAATTTCTTTCTTAATTTATGATTTTACCTAATTGGAGACATTACTCTTAAAAACGATATGATATTCATCGATTACGGATAGGTATCGAAGAAGATAAATGGCTTGAGCAACAAAAAAAAAAAAAAAAAAAAAATAAAAAAAAAAAAAAAAAAAAATAAACACGCTGTAGAAATATTATTTATACTTTTGCCCTTTAAGGGTCGAATTCCAAAAAAAAATCTTTTACAAAATATGGTGTGACCAAAGCATCCACCTTGGTCTTTAAAATGATTCCTCATTTATCGATTGCGGTTAGTAATCAAGTGAGGAAAAAAAAAGTTCTACAAATGATGATATTTTTGCCCCTTAAGGGTTGAATTTGGAGAAAGATTTTTCTTAAAATATGATGTGACCAAGGCGGATAATTTCATATTTAAAACGATACCTCATTCATTAATTTCGGTTGGGTATCAAGGGAAATAAATAGCTCGTGACAGAAAAATGTGTTGTAGCAATATTAATACTCACTCCTCTAAAGTTAGAATTTTGAAAAATTTCTTTCTTAAAATGTGGTTTAACGGAACCTAAGACCTTACTTAGACCTCAGTCTCTAAAATGATGCCTCGTTTATCAATTTTGTTTAATTATCAAGGGAGATAAATGACTCGAGACACAATAAACGCATTTTAGAAAAATTAACGTTTTTGCCCTTTATGGGTCGAATTACGAAATATTTCTTTCTTAAATTATAATGTTACCACGGCGGAGTCCTTAGTCTTCAATATGATACCTCATTTATCTATATCGGTTAGATATCAAGGGAGATAAATGGCTCGTGACACAAAAATGTGTTGTAGAAAAATTTATACTTTATCTCTTTAAGGGTTGAATTCCGAAAACATTCTTTCTTAAAATATGATGTCACAAAGCTGAAACATTACTCCTCATAATCCTACCTCATTTATCGATTTTGATTAGATATCCATGGAGATAAATGGCTCGAGACACAAAAAACGCATTTCATAAAAATTGACATTTTTGCCCTTTAAGGGTCGAAGTACGAAAAATTCCTGTCTTAAAATATAATGTTACCACGTGGAGACCTTAGTCTTTAATATGATACCTCATTAATCTATATCGGTTAGATTTGAAGTGAGATAAATGGCTCGTGACACAGAAACGCATTGCAAAAATATTGATACTTTTGCCCTTTAAGGGTCGAATTCCAAAAATTTTTTGTCTTAGTATATGACATCACAAAAGCGGAGATCTTAATTTTTAAAATGATACTTCATTAAACGATTTCAGATAGGTATTCAGGGAGATAAATGGCCCGTAACACAGAAAACAGAATTTTAGACATAATTGACATTTTTGCCCTTGAGGGGTCGAATTCCGAAAACTTTTTTTCTTAAAATATGATGTTATCAAAGTGGAGACCATAAGCTTTAAAATGAGAACTCATTCATTGATTTCGGTTAAGTATGAAGGAAGATACAGGCTTGTGACAAGAAAATACCTTATAGAAATAATATATATGATTCAAGTGTGATAGGCATTGTATTTGCCGTTTATGGTTTCATCTGTAGTATAAAGATGATGCGTTTAAAAGAATCTATGTAAATCATCTCAAATTGAACAGAAAAAAAATCAGCAATTTTGAGGAAAATCATCAACTTCGCCTGCCTTGTTTAAATTTATATTCTTCTAACACCCGTGAAACTCAGACTTTAAACCAGGTATCCTACGTCATAAACATTAATATATTCTACTCTTTTCGTTATAATGCTGTCCATATCGTTCCTTGTGTGACTATTCTATCTGCGTTATTTTACCCCTCAGCTGGAAAAATGTTTGAGGTTAGTACATCTTTCTTCGTGTACCCTAAATTCTATTTAATATTCCAATATTCCTCCAGAAAATTCTGGATGTTTAACCCAATCTTTAAAAACAAAAGGTGCTCAGCGACTAGTAGGAGGATACAGTAGCTTTGCAGAACAATAGCGAACCAATGCTGTAACATAGCAGTGCGCTGGAATGTTTCTGCAACCGGGATTTTGAGACCTGATGTATGTTCGAGATAGAAAAGAGCGATTCGGAAGGAAGGGTGAAAAATGACCGTAGGCAATGAACAGCGCTTACGAATTCGAGCGTGAATGGAATGCCTTAAAGAAGATCGTTGTAAACGAAGCAACAGAAGTCGGTTTATAAGACGCAAAACTGAATTTCAAATAAATACAGATCAACTAATATTGAAAGAGGATAAAGCAGAAAACTGAATAAGAAATGAAAGAGAATTGAGAAGTTTTAAGATGGTAAAAGATACCAAAATAAAGATGAAAGATCTCAAGATCTTTTATGTGGAAGAGCTGATAAATAGCAAAGTAAATGCGCGTAGATGAAAGGTAAGGACTGGGTATATATTGAACAATGAAAGAAAAGAGCTCTGTACCAACAGAATGTGCTTTAGTGCGTTAGCTTTTGGTCCACTGGCTACGTGAGGAAGAGTAGTCTATATATCGCAGAACGACATTACCATCATACCCGCTGAGGCGCCGCACACTGGTGGTGTTTAAGTGGTTGACCACACTCATCAAGACGAATACCGGGACGGTCACCTCATAAACTACAAATAAAAAATACACTTACCACACGCTGAACACAGTTGCACGTTTCGCATCACTTCTAGTGTTGCCCAAAATCGGTCTTGGTCTTGCATTTTTGCAAGACCAAGACCAAGACCAGGTGTATTGATGCAAGACCAAGACCGGCCAAGTCTGGTCTTGTTCTTGCATTTGGGCAACACTAGTGTTGCCCAAAATCGGTCTTGGTCTTGCATTTTTGCAAGACCAAGACCAAGACCAGGTGTATTGATGCAAGACCAAGACCGGCCAAGTCTCGTCTTGTTCTTGCATTTGGGCAACACTAATCACTTCTATTCCTTAATTAGTTCGTATAAAATGTTTTGCGTCAGCGGCCGTAAAACCAAAGCTACAAATTTGACCTTGCCAATGATGAGTAAAAATTCTTCAAAGGCAGCCGACTCATAATGTTGGGAAAAGGTGGTAAAAAATAAGAAGAACGATATTATTATAATATGAGTTTAGTTGCATTGTGGTACCCTTTATTGGACTGATTTCCAACTGACTACTACGTCCTTAAGTCTTGAACCATTTCTGATCCATACAGAATTTCCGTTTTAGTTCTTAACAAGATCTCCTAGATCGCTACTTCTATTGTGTCATCTTTATTAAGAAGCCGTTGTTCCTTTGATCAGGAGCCTCATCCGTGGAAACAAGATGCATAACGTGATTAACAAACTGACATTGGACTGGAAGAGGCTAATACAATTGCATCACAATTCTTTTAATTTTGTTTCGTCATTACCAGCAAACAATCCAATCGTGGAATGATGGGGACTCTTAGTCATGAATCCAAATAGAATTGCAAATGTCTTATTCAGGTAAAACGGTATTGGCATATTGTCTGCCAGCTAACTCCAGCGAACCGGCGTATGTCTTTATCCCATCGGTAACGTGCTCTTTCTCTTCGTCTATGACGATCTCTTGGATTACCTTCCAACACCATTTTTGTCCATTTTTCTCCATTTTTGTCCATTTCATACTCCAAAATATCTAGGAGTGACCCTTGACAGATCTCTTGCATTCAGGAAACACTGCACGAATTCCAAACTGAAAGATTTCACTAGGAACAATCTCCTGAGAAAACTGGCTGGAGTATACAATCTGAAACTATCCGAACGTTTGCCTTAGCACTATGTTATTCCAATGCAGAGTATGCTTGTCCTGTATGGTACAATTCAACTCATGCTTTCAACGACACCTGCAGAATCATAACAGGCTGGCGTAGGGACTAGAGTACTGTCTCCACGTGCCGAGGGTCGCCGGTTCGAGTCCGGTCGAGAGCATGCATGTTTAAGTGTTGTATTTCAGTGTGCTTGTCGTGTCCGTCCTGTGGTGTGCCTAGAATTACTTGAAACAACGGAGAAACTGCACAAGAGGAGCCAATGCCATTAAAAAGAAGAAGCTGTTCAAAAACCACTCCAGTCGAATAGCACCACCTTCAGTTCGAAGAGAAATAGCAGCGAACAAGGAAACGAAGAAAGTGGCTTTTCGAAAAGTAATCCGTTACATCGGCATACGCAAAGACTGGAGTCCAGGGAAATTTCCTAAGACCATCAAAGGAACTACAACTGAGAAAGCTAAGATGCAATTGTGGTCAGCTAAGGCCCTTCTCCCTTTTGGTTACGGAAGAGTGTCTGAAACTTCACCAGCTGACTATGACGGGATGGCTGATACGGAAGTCTCTGAACAGGGCAGGGTAGATCCAAGGTTAACATAGTAAAATGGGGCTACGCGGAGGTCGATGACACGATCAGACTGTTCAGCAGATGCTGCACAGGACTTATATGAAATCTCGGAGAATGCACTGGACGTGGCCAAGTTTTGGTCCAGTAGATTCTGATGTTTGTGATTGTGTAAAAATGTATGTTTCTGTCACGAAATAAATAAAATCACATTGCCAAACCCGATATTTTCCGAGTGTTAATTTGGTTTCATTAATTTGTATTTTCATGATTGATCTTGGAAAATGGTGCTTCATTAGTGACGGACAAACCAGAAAACCAATGGACTCAGTGGCGTGCTCTGCGAACGACACGTCGCTGGCAAGCTGCCGCGCTCTTGTTTCGGCAGGGCGGAGGAGTTGAACTGTTCTCAGAGATCACCCTTTTCCGTGTATTGGCTGCTTTTCAGTTCTGACGCGGTGTGCCTCGCGTGGTACGGAGTAGCTGCGGTTGTCAGGTATTATTTTAAAAAAAATAAGTCTTCATGCATAGTGCACACAGCTTTCCTTATTCTTTTAAGACAATCAAATGTTACAGATTCCGCAGTAAATATTCTAGTAAAAAAAAATAAAAAATACAGTTAACCTATTTTCGTACAATATTGCGTTTTATGTAATGTCTTGTAGTGAAATTAATAGCATTCAATGAAATTTTTAGAAAACATACATTTTAAAATTGACCTATTATAGATTTTATTGTATGCAGGACGTATTAATAAAATTTCTTAGTTTGTTAACAATATGAGATTTAAAATAAATATAATAATTCGAATAATAAAGTTCTACTGCAGCTATGGAGCTAATGTCTACCCTTGTTGCTCGATGCCGTTTGCTTCACTGATTGCAACGCACTTTTACGCCGGATTCTGCTGGCCAGTCAAACAGGTCTCGTGATTACAGATAAGCCAAAGTGATCAGTTACATGTCGCTTTTCCGTACGAATCCCACTTTAACGTCGATTCCAATGATAGACGGATAAAAAGTTACAACCTATGGCCGAAGCAAGAATGATGTAAAAAGCAGAATAGCAGTAGCAAAAAGAGCCTTCATGAAAAAGACACATCTTTTAGTTTCAAATATTGATCTAGGAATTAGAAATAACTTTTTAAAACTTTATGTGTAGAACTTTATGGTAGCGAAACATGGACTTTAGGAATACCAGAAAGAAAGAAAAATGAAGCATTTGAAATGTGGTGCTACAGAAGAATGCTGAAAATTAATTGGACAGACAAAGTACTAAATGAACAAGTTTTAGAAATAATGGGTGAGGAAAGAAGTTTGTGGAAGAAGCTTACAGAAAGAAGAGACAGGTTGGTACGTCATATTTTGAGACATGCTGGACTGGTTAATTTGTTAGTGGAGGGAACAGTCGAAGGTAAGAACTGTAGATGAAGACAGAGATTAGAATATATGAAGCAGACAATTGAGGACGTGGGTTGTAAGGGATATGTAGAGATAAAGAGGTTAGCTCAAGATAGGAAGAGATGGGGGATTGCATCAAACTAGATTAAAGGCCGATGACAGCCAAAAAAAAAAAAGAAAAAGAAGCATTTTGCTGTATCATAGCGACGTCCTCCTGGAACACTCCGTCCTTCCACCCTAAAGGAAATATGACCTTTGGAGCATTGCACCGCTATATTCCAGCGGCAACATATCTCGACGTGTTAACAGTCCGGCTTCCTCTGTGGCTTGCACGTTGCAGAGATACGTCGCGTACCGAAGATACGTTTTCTATTAGTAGCGTACCAGCTGCCCTGTTGTCACCAAGGGATCCTTCCTTTCCACTATACAACGTATGACAGTAGTTAAAGAACAGATTTCACGAAATACTCATTCCTTCTCAGGTTACATTGTTATAATGAATAGGACCTCTAACTGAATCGCTGAGATCAGAAAGGGCACGACTCACCATTTTTCTCTTATTCACTTTGTCCCAAAACTCGATTGTTTGTATGTAGACGCGTCCGCGTGTGCAGAAAGGGCCCGATTATTCAGTCTATAAGGCGTCTGAAATGTGCGTAAGAAATCGAATGAGAGTAGAAAGGGCGTGAGGCGGAGACTCATGCCATTTCTACTATCGCCGATTGCCACGTACACCCAACGTTAACCTTTCAAATCTTTCCATTTAAAGTTTATTGTTAATTTTTATTCAGTTTTAACAATGAGACATTTCTTTAGTAGTCATTTTGAAGTCTCAGCATCAATATGTCCTTTGAATCAGATGTTTCTCAACTGTTAGAAAATGAATGCGTCACGAGGAAAAACATAAAACATTTATGATACGAGATGCTGATGTTCATGGATTATATTCCAGATCAGTAAAGATATTACTCTTTCAGCGAGCAGTGCATTCCAGGTAGAATCCTTGGAAACAGACGAAGTTTTAGATGTTAACAAATGTGACACTCTTATTTTAAGAAATCGTCTTCTTGACTGAATCGAATGGAAAGAAAACGCCTAGGGAGCGGAAAACTAATTTTCAGCCATCTTCATACACCGAGGTGACAAAAGTCATGGGATACCCTGCTAACAGCGTGTCGGTCCTCCGTTTGTCCGGAGAAGTGCAGCAACTCGACGTGGCATGGACTCCACGAGTCGTTGGAAGTCCTCTGGAGAAGTATTGAGCCATGCAGCCTCTATAGACGTCCATAATTCCGAAAGTGTTGCCGGTGGAGGATTTTGTGCACGAACTGATCTCTCGATTATGTTCCATAAATGGTCGATGGGATTCATGTATGGTCTCTAGCCACCCCTCACCCCCTCCCCAAAATGTAGGCACAGCAGCGCAGTGATGAAAATGACGCTGCATAAAACATGTTCAGAGATATTTCTTACTTTCAATGTAGAATATTATTTTGTATTTCGAATTTTAAAAAACCTGGAAATAAAAAGTATTCTTAATTTTGATTCTCTCTTCAATAAATATTGTTTCAGTCTTTCAGTTAGCAAGTCTCCGGATTTTTGGACCCAATCTACGGAAATTTTAGCGGCCATCTACGGATATTCAGAGCCAAGTGGATGGCAGCACTGTCGCGAAGTCGTGTCTGTATCGCTGACATGCGCGAGCATCTATACTAATAAAAAGCTAAGTTGGACTATCGCGAAGTCGTGTTCGTATCGCTGACATGCGCGAGCATCTATACTAATAAAAAGCTAAGTTGGACTATCGCGAAGTCGTGTCCGTATCGCTGACATAACGCGCCCAAGCTTTCGTTGTTCTGCCCTGGAAGAAGACCACAGAAGGGTGGTCGAAACATCGGCTACACGACGCGGTGCCACCCGGACAGCCAAGAATCAATGCCATGCCGGTTAACAACAACGTTCGACATTTATAATAATAATTTAATTTAATTGCAATGGATCACAGGCTCCGGTGGCAATTTCCCTACACCCCCCATCTTCCCCCTATCCTGCACCCACCTACATTTGCCCTCTACAAATTTTATTTTTAAATTCTTTCAACGTTTTCGGTAAATTATTCATCATTTCTCTTGGTAACTCATTCCAATCCCTGACACCCTTACCTAAAAAAGAAAATCTTCCCACACCCATGTGCCCGAAATCGCGTGTCAGCTTGTGGTCGTGGTCATCTTTTCCCTTCCATGCACTACTTTTCATACCTACTCCAATATATTTCCATGCCTCATCGCCAGTATACGCCCTGTACACTCCCATGACCCTCCTCATCCTCCTCCTGTCTTGCAATTAATCCCATTCCAGCTCCTTCTAGGTACAGCTACGTGCTGGTATTAACTGCAGAAAGCAATTAGAAAAAATGTTGTCAACATTACGTATCAGGTGCAGAGTCGATGGATTTATTTATTGCTTTTCAACTTGTTAGCGTTCATTTCGTAAACAGCAACACAAAGAAATTTAAATTCGACTCTGAGCCATGCTGATGAACACACACTCTTCAGTCTGTGTGTTGTTATCTATGAGATATACTTCAAGTGTAGCTCTAATATTACGTCGGCAGAGACTTCTTATTTTTATTACATTGGTGTTACTATTCAGAACAGAAGGCACGAAGTCTCTGAAAATATTGGGATGTTATATGTTTACAAAAAACATGTTTGTATAACATTTCCTGAATTTATTCATCATCAAAAATAAGAATAATGAACAGAAAATCCCATAACTTTTCGGCCTGTTCTAGTGAATTCGCCTCCTCAATGCACTTGTAAATCAACCGTTCAAGTAGGCACTTGGAACTTTAGCTTTAGCAGAATGTAGAATTCAGGTGTGTGAAAAAATTGTCAGTTAATGGTTTCTCTGTTTTATTGTACTAAGGCTACTGTGAATGCTTCATTGTGTTGACTGAGAGGCATACAAAGTGTGCAGCTAATCGTGGAAAGTCGAGTCAAGTATTTTGGAGTTGCTCCAGATAGCAATGGTCTCAAGTTATTTTATCAGCCGTTATTTAACTGACTCTTGAATTAAGAGTTCTTTATGAGAAGTTAATAACACTGGCACTATCTATCGAAATAGCAACATCTCAAAGGCTCTCATGATACTTTGTACAGTTTTTGATGGTTTCACGAAACACATTTCTTTCCTTCTTTTTTTAAATATGGTCTCATGGACTGAAATGGAAATTATAACGTTATATCTTTTAATAAGATAATTGGCTTATCTTCAGAATACTTGGATCCTGGTAAGCGACTGTTTCGCACATAGAGGCTTACAAATTAAGTGATGATATTTTTTCTAAGCCTTATTGTAACTAGTGGCTGGGCTACGTGCCGACAACAGAGTTTTAAGCCTCTCTGCTGACAGAAACTAAAATCAACACGTGCTTCACTTCTTCGATTTACAGAGTTGATATTCAGAGATTGTTTATCCCAGTTACAGCCTTGGATACACTAGGGGACAAATGGAGCGACATGCTGCGCGGCATGTCGCTGGACAACACCCGGGAACACTGCCGCGGAACATTTAGCAGACACACTATTCAGTTGTTGCAGAAATGTTGCCCGAGGAGGTTGCGTTGGTTAGTGCTGCGTACATACTTATTTCAAGTAGTTCAGCTAAATGTAAAAGAAAGAGAAGATGCGGAATTACTTACTACAGCGAGAAAGAAGAGTTAACATTCTGTGTGACCTTCAAATGTCTGACGGATCATTTGGAAATTTTACTCGAATGTCAATTTTACTCGAATGTCAATATCTGAATTTGAAACTTTGTTATAAATGATTGGACCTGCCATTTCCAAACAAGATACAGTATTACAGAATGCTGTTGGTCAGTCTTGCAATTACATTGCGATACCTGTCTACTGGAAACTCCTATGCTTCCTTGTCGTATACTTTTAGAGCGTCAAGACAACTGATCAGTGGAATAATACCAAAAGTTTGTAAGGAACCGGTAAATGCATTACAATTTTTTTAAAGGTAGGTGAGTGAGTAAAAATATATTAATTTTAGAAATAAATGTTTTTATTTATCTAATATCAATAGTAATCAGTAACTTAGGAATGCAATAGTGGTCGAAATTTAAAATTATTGGGTGCTCGACGAATCCATGTCTGAAACTATTTGTTCAAAGAGCTCATCGAAATTCTCTGGACCGATATTACTAGATGCAGTACTATATCCCAGATTGACATCGCACTCATACGCAAACCATGCACTAAAATCCACATCTATGTATATTTAAAACTGTAAAGGATATGAAATGTAAATTGGTAAACTATGTAAATAGAACTGTAAAGTAATGAAATGTAAATTGTCATAAAATGCAAAGAACTTGGCTGTGTGGCCGAAAGCCATTTAAATAAATAATAATAATAGAATTCACATCATCTCGTTCGCTACCAGTAGTTTTCGCAGGTTTTAACTTCTTCTATTCACGAATAAATTTCGAGCGGAAGGTATGCTCTTTGGTTTATATTTCTTTTACTAGTAATTTTACAGAATTGGCGGTATCCTCCCAAGCTTTATTTTTCTTCATTTTGTTTTTATAATCACGGTTTGAAGCGAACCAAACAAACCCATAATTCTGGTATAGCTCGATCACCTGAAGCAGCATTTCGTTTGCCCACAGCACTGACATGGCACACTGCGCACACGACTGCACTCGGGTACAAATGACGCGGGATGACGCGCGATGTTTTCGCTCTGGAAGCGGCAACACACAACATGCCCCGCGGCACGTAGATGTCGCGCAAATTGTTGCACACAACATTGTGGGACAGCGGGGAACGTTGCAGCGCCACCCAGACTCAGTGTTGCGCGTATAAGTGAGGAATTTAGCTGGTATTGGCAATCTCCGTCCCGGCACTGTAACTCTTTACAGATGCTCTGGATGAATATACCTGGAACAAATCGTGCATTGATTCAAAGGGACTGAGAGTGGAATTTTTCAGCATTAAATTATAATGCTCCCTTTTATGTTAATAGTAATTTGAAGTGATGGATTAGAATCGCAAAATATTATTTTGTGGCTGCACATTACAAGTTCTTTGTAAGACATTAAAAACGACTGAAGTAGCTCATTCCAGACATCTGTTTTCAGCTTTAAATGTGAAGCGTTAATTATTATTATTGATTTTCATAGCCAGCTGGTTTCGATAAGCAGTGAAAGATTTACCCGCCAGGAAGGATACGCATTATTCTCATGATTTTCAGCGCACGCCTTGAATCCATTACTAAGAGCTGAATAACATTTGTTGGCCGTAGGCGCAGATACTGTGGTTTTACTTACTGCAAGCAAATACACCACACGATGCACAAAGCCTGTTACTCTGTTAAATTCATCGCGGGTCTGGGTCTCTGGGTGCACCCGACATCATAGTACTCCTGGAAGGACGATTGCAGGAGATAGTGAGGTGCTATAAAACACTCTTGTTTTTGGGGCGGAAATTTTTCAAACATTGTCGGCGACTGCAAAGCGATAGCGCATTGCCACTGTCCATTCATTGTCTGTATCGCGTCAGTTGTAGGCACCACGACCAGCTGAACTCTGGACTCGCCTCATGATGTTCCGTAGTGCGAGAATAATCATTCGGTATGGGCTAACATCGGGAAATAGTATAATTCACTTCATTTATATATTTGCATATGCTGAACGTGTTAATATGAAACTTTCAATCCTGAGAAAATAAGACTGATGTACAGAGCCCTGATCTTTATTAATAGCAGTAGAATTGTTTCTTGCAGAACTATTTTGATTTCATCTAGTATCAAAAGAGGATTAAACCCGTTATGAAAGAGGGAATACGTTACATTCTAAACATTCAAGTGACTGTATTAGATATTAATATTATAAAGTTTTTACTACCAGGTTTCTATAGTCGCAGCATGAACCGTTAATTTTTCAAATTATGTTTGCTAGTGAAAACATAAGTGAATACCGACACGAGCAAACGTGAGATTTACGGTCTTTATTACAACTAGCCTCTAAGCCCGGGGTCACCGCGCAGTTCTGGCAATTCACTATTACTTAATTAGGCAGAATTTTTATTAAATAAAACTCAGAATTTTGATTTTGTAATGACGCAATGTTGTACATATTTCGGCCCCATCTCGCTCCATTACACAATGTTCATAATGAACATGTAGATTTAAACGAATTATATGCCTTTCATTATGACTAGTTTCAAATTTCAGTTTCGAGGGAAAAACTATTGAACCACAACAAACACATAAATAGAAATATAATAGCCACTTCTATGCACAAATATTACATAGAAAACATCAGTATCAATCGAATATAAATAAACAAAAATCAACTAATAATTATTATGCGGATTTAAACGAAATACATACTTTTCTTTATGGTTGATTTGCAATTTAACAGATACCGAACCATTACAGTAACATAAATGGGTTTCCTAAATTCTTAGTTTGCTGTAATAGATATACTGTAACTATATATGGAAAGCCGAAACATCTCTGGGCGTTGCCATACCGCAGACGATGGCTGGATGTAACAGTCACAATGGCAGGATGACCAAAGTAGCCTTTTATTGGCACTGGGTACAGTTGGTCCCTTCCGTGGTGCAACTCTTGTATGTGTTTCGGATCAAATGCGAAGCGTACAAAATTTTTCGTTTATCACAATTTACACTCGATAGATGACTAAAGAGAGCAAACGTTAATCGTACCGCGATTACTCAAGTGTCGATTTCTGCAGTGAAACTTCCCAAGATCTTCCACTTTACCTCTGCTGCGGCGCCGTACTTTTCTCGAAGTAACGGACGCGAGCTGACACGGAACGAAGGTCGTTCCGCTCCGGTCAGTCGGCTGCAAGAGTGCAGTGCACCTGTTCACGAACCAGCGACCAAGATATCACTGCAGTCGGGACTTCTTAACAACGAGCACAGACATTCGTGCGACAATACTCAGCTCTACAGGAAAGCTATTAAATATTACCTCAGAAAATGATGGACTAAAAAGTTTATCCTATCGGCAAAACTCATGAACGTTGCTGCAACTGTTATACAACGGCCTATAAGAACAGAAAGCACGCTAGATCCACATATATTTATTTTTAGACTTGACTAACAAACAGAGCGAAAAAACATTTGTACTGAAGTGTTATTCTGTTTAACATGCAATACTTTTCTTTTTTGCAGCACCAAATTGTGTCATGCATATAAATTATTAAAAAAATGAACAATAGCATTTTATTTACTTGTTTAATTGGAGCTCTAAGACATGTTGACGTCGATACCATTAGAGCTTGCAGAGAACAGTGGCCAACGAGCGGAAAGGATGTCGATGTTGGATTTTTTGACGTAACCTTCCCGGCATTCACCTGGAATGATTTCGGGAAACAATGGAATATCGAATTCTGTATTTACCCAATAGCTTCGATTTCTTGCATTTCCATTTCAGTTTAGGTCCCAGTGGACATTCTAACTTCCTTACTATTAACAATTCATTCATAAAGTTACAGAAAGCGGTTGTTACAATTACTCTCCTCTGTCTCTATATATATTACATAGTAACGAATTCTGGTTAAGAACCTTCTGTGTTGTGCGGTTAAGTTAGCCATAACTCTGCGTACTTTTCTCATGTTGTGAAACAGTAAAGCAAGTTTAGTTTCATACCAGTAGTTGTTTCTGAAGATGTTCTGCGAGGGTAAAACCAGTTTGGTTTCGTCGAGAAACTTTATAATAGTTGGACATCGGTGTGCTGCAGAATCTTCCCGCAGGGAGTTTTACAGATATCGGTCTACAGCTGCGAGGAGAGAAGAGTAGCTGTCAAGGTAAGACCTGGTCAGGAGCTGTTAGATTACTGTAACTGGGACGAGGAGGGTTTGTATAGTTTGCTCAGTCCTTCGTAAACAGACGCTGAATACCTGCGCAGGAGTTCTTTCTGAGGCGCAGCTTCCTGGTTCTAATCGTCTGATGAACCCTGAGGGATGATTCATATTTTCTTCAGTTAACGTATCTCTGGAAATTGATTTAAAAAAATTAGCCTTTGCGAGAACTCTTATTTATTCCGGACTGCGTGTGTTGTTTCATTATCGGTTCATTTTATACAGTTACATTTTTTGTGTTATTTAATATCCGATAGTGCACTCATCAATAAGTCTCGTATGAATTTGCCTCTTCTTCTGTGACTACTTTTTGATGTTGGAGGTATATCCCGTGTTTAACATATCATCTTGTTTCGTTCTTTAACTCCTTCGTCTAATTAGGTAGTTTATATGATCGCTTTGATTCAATGTGTGTGAAGTCGTTATCCCTTCAATAAACAATTCTTTCTCCCTTACTTTGTGTATATGTACTAGTCCAGTTTACAATTGTTGGTATTATGTATTGAACTTAAGCAATAATGTAGGCAATTGGGAAAGGTTTTCATTCCGCAAAAAATCAATCTCTAGATTTTTTGCCATTGCGCCGAACATGTAGTTCGTCTGTGAAAGATCTATTTGAACATAACGTACAGATTTGTACGAAGTTACTCTAAGAAGTTTGTATTTATGATTTATACTTTATTTGTTTTTTTTCTCTTGATTTAAAAACAATAAAATTATTGATTTTTTGTTTTAGAAATTTCCTTTCTAGCACACAAATAATTTGGAAAAGTCAAGCGAAAATTTGGAGAAAAGTACACCCAGCAGATGTCCGAATTTATATAAAAACTGTAAAAAAATTATAGTTTGCTACAATGTTTATGGGGATATTGTATTTAATTTACTGACGCTGGCAAGGAAGGTTCCCCAACCATCTCTCTTCAATTTTAATAAATTTAAGGTATGATACAGTACACTAAAATCCAAGGATGACTTTTCTCAGAGAGAAATCTTATTTAAGAAATAAAATAGGCACCAAAAATTGGGGGCAAGAAAGGAAAATTTTACTGTTTCAAATGGAAGAAAAACAATCTATTTCGAAGAAACAAATTAAAAATAATACTTGGAAGAAGGCAGAAAAACACAATTTTCTCAACCTGATTAATCATTTTTCAGGTGGTGAAACTCGTTGTTTTAAAAAATTACCACCTAGAAATGACAAAGAAAAAACCTGAAAAAAATATATAACTCTTCAGTCCACAGTAAAGTTTAAGTGTTGTGTTTCTTTCAAAATTTGACTCCTTAAACTTATATCGCATAGGTGATTCTGTCCCCATTGATCTCAATGATTTTGCGATGTTACAATGGATTAAGATATAACTCCGAAATATTTTTTTAATTAGCTGTAAAAAAAATAATTTTAGCCGGTGAAATAGACCACTCACAAGTTGAGGCTTCAAGAAAAAATTCGTGTGAAATGATAATTAGTTTAGATTATATAAAATCACGTTTTGCTAACCAGTTTACTTTATTTAAGGTGATGAAGTACTCTATATGTTCCATAAAAGTCCTAATGAATCGATGAGCCTATGCAATTAAATCTAATTTCGAGCGTTATATCTCTATGCAGGATTATTTGTTCAATTTTAAGGAGTGCGAGGTTTATTAATTTGTTAATGGATGCAAGATCCAGAAAGAAGAATGTCTGTGTAAGACAAGGTATAAAATATAAGAAGCAGATTGCTGAAGATGTAGCTTATTTAGCTCAGATTACGGAGATACTGAGGACTGTATCAGTCAACAGAACCTCAGGGAAAAACATGCTTTTGCTAACCTTTATCGACAATCGTTTGTAACTTCAACCTCCTAAATAACAGAGCTATCTTGCTTATACGCCTATTGTTATTGTTGTTCCTTTGCACGTTATTACTTCTGTCTTGCATTTTTATATTTAATTCAAATTCACTTCGCAGTAGTTCATCTTCACTACTTTCAAAAAAGTTGAACAAACCTCAGGGAAATCACTGAGTACCCAGCAGACCAAAATAGCTTACCACATTTCTTTCCCCCACTGGTCCCCCAACGCTAGCTAGACTTTCTTCCCCCTTCACGTTTGAAATAGCTCTTTAGTGTAACCTTATAACAATATATTAAGCAAGTTGACCGATTGTAGCTGGGGAGCTTACCTAAGCGACATCCGTATCTCTGCCTTAGCATTATGCTACTCCGCAGCAGAGTATGCATGTCCTGCGTGGCAAAAATCCAGCCATGCTAAGACAGTAGAGGTTGCGCTCCATGAACATGGCGGCTTATCACAGACGATCGCCTGTGGGGAAAGAGGAGATATTAGCTGGCATCGCCATTGGAGAGATACGTCGGAAAGTTGCCACTAGCGCGACAACGTTTAGAGTGAACAAAGACGCCCGACACCCTCTACTTGCCTATACACCAGCGCCATCGAGACTAAAGTCCCGATCAAGCTTCCAGTGGGCTTCAAAGCGACTAAATGGAGCACCAAGCAATGAGAGAATATTGACTTGGGAGAAGAGAGTGCAACATGATATCGAGTGGATCAAGCCAAAAGCGGGTTTATTTACCACCTGGGTCTGATCAACCATGGCCCATCTGGAAATCACTAAATAGGCTTCGCGTTGGAGTTGGCCGTTCCAAAGATACTCTTGCCTCATGGTGATACCTGGGAGAAAAGCCAGATACCACATGTTCGTGCGGGGAGACAGAAACTGTGATCCATCTGTTGCCTTGTTAACAAATTGGAATGTAGACTATGTAACCAAATTTGACCTCCAATCAGCTACTGACAAAGCCATCGCATTGGCGGAGAAACTAGCTCGTATTTAATGCTATCATCGACATGAGAAGAAGAAGGAGGAGTATAACCTAATACTTTCTGTATTCCATCACCATAATCTCTGGAAATTGGTTTGTATGATTGTATCAATTTGATAGATAAATAGACATTGTTTATATTGTAGACAGTGGAATTGTAGCACTAGATATTTCCTAGTGACACACCAGTTTTACTGTTTTATTGCTCAATACATATCACAGAACATTATTAATTAGTCTATAATTCCCAGTCTATAAATGTTGTACTTCCTTTCGTTTAACCCCAGGTTCCCGTCCGGTTAATGTATTACAGTTATTAGATATAGAATATAAGAAATAATCTGCATCGGAAGAATATAATTAAACAATAGCAACTGATGATTAATATGTGGCTTTAAACGAAAAATCTCCAAACTTTTCTTTGCAGTTCGTTTTCAATTTAAAACATATTAAGCCATGCAGAAGCGTAAATATTAAACTTAACTTCGTAGATTGCTATATGAGCGACATCTACATGGATATCTCTGGCCATTGTTACACCACTAAGTAAGGTTGTGTACGTGACGTCACAGTCACGATGACAGGGACAAAGGTAGCTTTCTGTCAGTATTGACGGAATACGAGGGTTCGATGTGTCATAGCTCGTTACAAAGAAAAGTAGTAAACTCCAGTATTAATACGAGCGTGCTCGACATACAAGTGAAAATTTGGTGGTAAATCACCCATTTAATTGGTAGATTCATTTTGTGCTCTAAAACATAACCATCTTTTCAACAGCGGCGCTGATCCTGCACTTAAATATTAAATTAATTGACATATATTCATTTATACATTACTATAGATCTATTACAGTTTAAAAACTACAGATACATGAGTTAAAAAAAAAAAAAAAAAAAAAAAAAAAAACTGGTCTGTAATTACATCTCTGTTTTTCGGGCATTCTTAAGACTACAGTACCAAGCGAAGCTAATCCGTTATTCCATACTCGACGGAAGTTTCAGTGCACTTGGAAAAAATGCGATAACCCACATATAAACATCAATTCTTTACTTTTGTGTTTTTAAATAAATATGGAAACTGCATTACAATTACCCAAGCTATAGTTATTAAAGAACCTTTGCTGATATTAACGAGCAATAAGTTGAATTCTTCCAGTAGATTTTTAAACTTAGTTTTCACATATTACTTGCTATTTTCAGGTAAACATATCATTATTTAGCAAACATGTTAACTAAAAAATCCAAATAAAGATTTTGATATAATAAATATTAAACTAAGTTCAGATCCCAAACAAGCTAATTAAATATCATAAATATCAGAATCATTCTGACTCTCCCTATCAAACTGCACCCGTATATGGTGAAGAAAAAGGATTGTATTAACTTCATACACATTTCACATTTTATAAAAATGTTTACTGCTTCAAATTTTTAAATTGAAACTTGAAGAATGACCCTAGCAGCTAACAACGGTCAGAAGTGGCCTTTAGAATCATTGGCACCAATTTATTAAAAGCTACCATTTATTTATTAATTTTTGCTTCCAGAAAAGAATTTGATATATATATCTATCAGATATCATATTGCATTACATTTGTCGTGATTACCTCCTATTTATCAACCAACAACTTCATTTGGTCGGAATACAGAGTAAATAATTATTGTAATGTGTTTTATCTATTTTGCGTGATAAAGCATTACAGCCTTTAAATTAGTGTTAAGAAATGCATCAGTGATTTTGTATGTAGAGCATTCAATACGTCTCAATTTCAAAACATGAATATAATTGGGTATAAACAGTTAAACATCGTTTATAGTGAAAAATCTAACAATATTCATGCTGTTTACAGTACACTATTATCTAAACTTTGTTTCTGAAATGAACTTTCTTATTACTTTTTCCGGAAATATGTCTCAACAGATTTTACAATGTCTTTCTTACAGCACTGCTGAGAAAGCTAAGTTAAATCATTATTACTATTGAAAGTATGTTATTCTTGTTATATCATCGAAGTTACCATGTTCACAGGAATCTCACATGCAGACGTCACTGAAAACGTAAATAAAACGATTTCAGGGATTATCTAACCAAAACATCGGCAGGAATTTCAGAATCTAAATTTACACTAACGTAATTGTTTCTCGGTACTATTATTATAAATAAAACAGAAAATAGTTATAGATACTTCATCTACATACATAATTTTAGCACACAAAGTTACGGAATTGGTTACTGGTCACGTGAAAAGTATCAGAATAAAAGCAGTGCAATATCCATAATTTCTGTCTTTGTTGCTGATGGATAGCGCCTGTGTCTCTGCAACCAGCCAACGCTGCCTGCCATTGTGGCGACCTACCTATAGGCGATTACACGATGCTAAATGCTGCGTGGGGCTGCAGGATACGTTTAGCCGTGTTCTGCTCCTTGAACTTGTAAGCAATGCAAAGCTAGTTTATTCTTACTCCTCTGGAACACTGTACGTTACAGGTTTCTCAACGATGCAACTTTTTCAGTATACTTTCCTTCCATCCATTGCTCCTGATATGGGTACCACATACTACTTTATGAACTATTGTCGTCATTTGACGTAATTTGACGGGTTGAGATAATAGAATTTCTGGCCAATGAAACAAACTCACCACATATTTTACGAACTCAGTTAAAAATATATGGATTCGGTAATTATTTCTGTCTATAAATCCGTACGTGCAACATAATGCTGGTAGACGCCCATAATTCAGAAATCTGCTCAATGAGAGTAAATACTTCTTGTTTTGCAACACCTCAGGGAAAGCCAGAACAATCAGCTACTATTAATCATCCAGAGATCGTAAATAATACAAAATTCATTAACATTACACACCTCCAGTTTTTTTAGACTTACCGTAGTCGATAGGATAAGGGTGGCTAAACACGCGTCAGGCAGATCCCAATAATTCAGTGCGTACCCATGATTCAGCACTCTGCATCCGGCCTGGCGTGTGTCGCCTGTATTTCCTCAAATAATTTCTTTAAGTATAATTTCCGATTGACTGCCATAATTTTTCCAGAGTATTTAGTATTTTGCTGATAATTCATGAGGAAATGTATTGATTATTTATTGCTCCTTTATTTAAGTTTTGTATTTAAGTAAAATTTAGTAGGAATTTATTCTTGAGAGAAATGTGTATGTATTGTAGCTTTTACAGCAGTCAGGGAATCTATTAACTTATATTTAATCGAAATCGCAGGAGACTAGAAGTAAATTAACAAGATCTCTGAGCTGTTGGTCGACCCCATTTTTTTTATTCACGGCTTTACGCCTCGTCTACGTCTAGGTCAGTAGAGGCGGGAAAGGACGGGGTGGAAGTAATTTGATCATTGCTTTTTGAAGAAACCATCACGGCATTCTCATGGAACGATTTGTATAAACCATGGAAAACGCAAACCTGCATAGCCGGACAGGGATTCGAACACTCGTCCTTCATAATCCGAGGACCGAGCATTACTGTTCACCCACCACGCTCGGTCCGACATTTGAATTTGCTAATTTGGCTTTAAGCCGCACGGAGTTCATGTTCTATTGGTTGTGCTGTGTTCATACAAGGCTACAGTGCCTACAGTGAGAGATACGATGCCACCAGAACGAGAAAGTTCTGAGGCCAATACACCAGTGAATTTTAAGTTTTTTAAGGTAATTATTGTTCCAAACGCACAAAAAATCACTAGTGAAATCCTTACAGCTGACATAAAATTGCCTTATTTAAGAAATTCTAAGATTAATGTAGAGTCTTATATAGTTCACCAGCGAAATGTATGCTGTTAAATGTACTTATTACCCTACAACTAATTACAGTATTGAAAGTAAGAAATGGACTCGAACATTGGCAGTGCCCTTGAATTACTACCTTAATTTCGACGAAGAGTGGTCAAGTGAATGGGATGCGTGAGATGGGTCATCGTATATGCACTGTTTCTGAGCTGCGCCCATATATTGCCGGCTGCAGTCTCTGCATTTGACCTATACTTTGCTTCTTAAATCTTAACAATTCGTCCACTCAGCAAAATAAATACTGGTTTGATCCTTATTCACATTGATTCTAAGGATCACTCTGCTAATTGCTTTGTCACACTACTAACTTGTCTTACGTATACATACTGTGGTACACTGACTGCGGTTCACTTGAATAATATTGCTGATTTCCAAACCTCCCCCCCCCCACAGAAATCACTAACGTGCTTTGACATCAAGGTGTTCATTAACTACCGTATCACTGGGGTCGAACTAACGAATGCGTAGTTCTTAACAGGATTCGCCTCCATTGCTTTATAAACCAATATTATTGTGACACATTTCTGGTTATGTGATCTGCGGATCTTGTTCAGACTCAACTCAAAAAATAGTTTTGGATGTCATACGACAAACTCGACCTTCATCAAAACATTTGTGTTAACATCTATAAAAGTCCCTACATGTAAAAGCTCCTGTGCTAATATTTGCTCTAATATAATGTCGCGACAGTACATACCTGTCTCACCAAATCGGTTTCTTTATGTTGATTTTTCGTATCTTTTGTTTACTTCTTACTAACTGTTTGAATGTCCTCTCTCCTAATATAGAAACAGAAACTTCCATCTAACGGATATGCCTCCAACCATTATGTTCTTTTTTAACGCCTCTCTAACTTACTTCTTAGTTGTTTCGTGTATTATATTCTGTCTTGCTGCTTTCTAGTTATATTATGCTCTCTTGTTACCGACCTTTTCAGCCTCGTCAACTCATTATTGTAGCGTTCTATACGGCCAGTTTTGTTTTTGCGCTTCCTGTAAATTGTACTAGTGTCTTCCTTCCACGTATGAAACATGTTGAAATATGTTTTCACCATCGTAACTCGTGCCTTCTTATTATTGTACTTAAATGTGAATGTTTTCTTGGCCAGTTGGTTTACTGAACCCTCTTATGCTCACTACAACCATTTGTTCCCTCTACCACCTAAGTAAGTGATATCAATACGGCCCGCGATCGCAATATGACACAGAAAGAAGAATCATGTATACTATACAATTAAATAAATAAAATGTTATAATAATTCAGTACATTTTTTTTATTTGAATCTGGCCCGCCTACACATTCTAAATTTAATATACGGCCCTCTGCAAAATTGAGTTTGACGCATATGACCTAAGTTATCACACAGATGTGTTTAGAAAGCATCAGAAGTCTTTTGCCCCATTTTCCTTTGTTCTACCATTTTTCTACAGCCTTCATTTTCCACTAACGTGTTTGCTGCCCTGCCTGCATTACGGATGCGACTTCCTTCCTATTCTACAGTTGTATTTAAGTATTACGAGCATCCTGTGTCTTCCTGTGAAGTCCTGGTGATCTCTCCGATGGCTTCGTCCTGCTCACCTCACAGTAAGCAGTGTCGTTACTCATAAACGAATGACCTTTTTTTTTTTACCTATATTAATGTTGTGACTGCGATTATAAATATTTTTTCTCGTCACTTACCCGCCATGACTGTTAGTCTGTTTAGTTTTGCTTACCCTGAAACTGGATGATTAATCTTCTAAATTCTAAATGGCTTAATTTCTGACAGCAGTGTAGTACAGCGAATACATATTGTCAAATACCGACACATTTTGCGTCATTTTAGTAGCTCGAGGCAAGAAATACAGTATGGTGGTTTTTAATCAGATTTTTAAAATTCCATACGCTTCGTACATTTCCATTTAGATTATAGAAGCTGTAATGTAGTTACACTGCGTGAAATTAAGTCAGCAACATAAAGTACAAACTCTTATTTCTTGATTATTAAAAAACTAACTTATGAAGTGTTTCCTGTGATAAACGTGAATGGAGCAAAACCAGAAAAATTATACAATCGATACTGATTATAGTTGTAGGGTTCCACAGATTTTTTTATTGTTGAAGCCACTTAAGTTGAGGAAAGATTTCACATAAAAGCAGAAATCTCAGTGTTAACTCTTAGTGAAAGATCACCATCTTACTTTCGTGAACGAATCAGGAGGGAGATATATTTTATACAGAGATGGAAGTTGTTATGGATGACTTGTCAAAATCGAACAGTAGAATACTGATTGGTGATATCTATGCCACACTATGAAACGAGACAAGTGTTGCTACAACAACAGATCCCCATAGTCAGCGCATTACGTAACTAAATCCACTTCCTTAACAGCTTCTCTTCTTAATACTGAGGATTGTCTTAATTTAAATATCGTTTTTATCATAGGGTTCCCTTCTTTAATCAGTAGCGATTTGAGAATGTAACACTACTTGGAAATTGAACTTTGTGTCTAAGAGATTACAAGACTCGGATCAAAATAAAATCGGCCTGACTCGAAGTTAAGTCTCGCAATCTCTTTCGCCATGTTAACTGGAACAATCTGGGACACTGAATTAGGATACATAAATACTAATTTTCTTGTAATTCATGTTTAGTTACTTTTGACTGATGTATCATTCCAGAAAGGATCTCAAAATGCCATGTTGGAGCGAGTAACGTGTAGTGAAATTGTTTCCCAACATGTAAGAAGCTAATATTGAACTTATTTACCTCACTTATGCTATGTTTTCCACAGAGTTAAGACCTTCTGGTGGTGTATGATGCATATCTTTTCTACATATTGATTTACTTCTACGGTTAACATATGTACATCAGAGTTTGATAAAAGAGCAGTAGGTACTCTACATACCTGTATGATGTACACTATTCTTATTTATAAATAAAGCATGCTTAGATCCATGATTTCTTCATGGTCGCTTTCACGTTGGATGCTATTGAGGGAGCTACGGGTATCACCCACCAACTTGACTTAGTGTGTAGCATTTCAGTAACCAACTTATAGGATTTTGATGTCAGAAATATGATCTAATTCAGCTATCACATTGGCATTATATTAAATTCTTTGTCAATCAAATTTACCACATTTATGTTTTTATTTCGTACGGAACAAATGACTGTAGACAAACTGAACATACAGTGCAGTAATTAAACACTAATAACATGTGATACACATTAACTTCTAACATATGCACATTTAACTCATCACTCTCAAATATTCATAATCAGTACCATACTCATTATCTTCAGAATAAGACAAGCCTGTCTGTCGCTTCTCTCGATGCAGTTCATATTAACAGCAGCTTTCTAGGAGCTTCAGTCATCAGGCACAAATATAAATATTCGAAAGTTGGAAACAATACAATAGTCACTGTGCATACAATAAGTTCCTTATCTGCTAGGTCGATGATACAACTTTTCTTTTAAAAAATACACTCGGTACTCATAGGAACATTATTAAATAATTAGAAAATATTACCTAATACCCATACACCGAAAATACTAAAAAGCAGCCCCCGATATTGCGCCTAAAAAATTAAATATCCTACACAATTACATTTTGTTATCCCAGTAGACACGTAAGCGAGATTAGAATGAAAGCCCACTGACTAGCTACGTAAGCTAACTACGAGGGAGAACTAATTATCACAGTGGCTAATAGTTTACACAGGCCTCCTTCCTGCTGTCTAAACAAGATGTCAGTATTACTACGCCACGGACCCTAGTGGACTCTGAGAAAAGATTAAGTACAACAGTAGCGTGAAGCTTGCCTCAGTGTGTGGTTCACTATATTTGACCTCGAATAAGTCGTTTAATATTAAATTGATAGCAATTTACGTTCTGTGTAGATAAAAGCACATAACAAAGAACAATTTACAATTTTTGGTTTCCCTAGGGACTTTTAATCACTACGGTGTAGTCATTCTCTTAAATCCTTGATATATTTATGACCTTGTTTGAACGAAGACATTTTTAGAAAAATATGACGAAAAAATTATCTTCGAACACATTTACAGCTGTCAGAAATTTGTAAATTAATTAGAAACTACGTTATAGATCCGAATTAGATTCACTTAATTAGTTTCAATTCTTCATTTCTTTCATTGAACACTCAGTATACAGCATTTTCGTATGTCCAGAAAACTGAGAATAAAGGAATTATTATAGTGCTGTTGATCAGAAAGCCTTTTAGTCATCGTCTAAGACCCAACAAAGTGCCATTAAATACTATTTTACGGAGAATGAATTTCCTTTTTCTTTTTTAAGTCTTGGTGGTCACACAACTTTGATTTTCTATTTTGAAAAACTGGAAGCGGTGAGTTTTAAGACGGGACTTCTCATATAATCACTATTTATGCTGATTCATCTATGCCAGGTGAATATTTCAGAAAATTTTGGAGCGTATGGGACTCCAATAATTTTTTTCTGTCATAAGAAATGTTAACACCGCGATTATAAGATTTAATAACGAGAAGGGCATATATATATATATATATATATATATATATATATATATATATATATACTGCTTCAACTAGTCGTGGAGTGAATATCCCGTAGAAATAATTCCAGTATGTTGTATACCTCAAACAGTGCTATCAGTAACCTCAGAAATATAATATACTTAGAAAAACACGATTACCTGATAAAAAGCTGGTGTGTGGTCAACCTATTACGTTCAATTTATCTACTTCACTTACTGAAGGTAAGGTATCCCTGATTTGGCAATAGGTTTTTATTTTCCGTTCCTGTTTTCAGTAAACATTGAGAACTTTGTGAATGCAACTTTCTTTCGAACATACTTTTGATCGCATTTGGTTTGAAACAGGAAATATAGTAAGAAGATAACGATATGAATTTAGTTGTGTGGTTGATTTAATCTGTAATCAGCGACATTATACTTGGTACTAGTATTTTCCGGCAACTTCGCCCATGTTGGATCACAATTTTGCGAAGTGGTGGTCGCATAAGAGACCATGAATTTCTTTTTTAATAATTTAAATTGCCTTCACAAGAGCCGTGTTAGTAAATAACCAAAACGTTGCATAGTCAACATAACAACTATATTAACAAAATCCAAAGAGTGTAGTGTTCATCTTTGTTTTAGTGTGATCTTTGGCGCCAATCTGTTTATTTTACGAACAGATAATCATTTATTGCTCCGTCCACAGTTCATGTGGTCAGAAGACAGTCGCAGTTTTTAAGTTAGACCCAAATTGGTACGGTAATTTTGCAGGGACAACGGAACCACACGGAAATGTAGTGATTTATGACGCCGAAGGAGTATTAAAAAGTCCAGTTCGTCTCAAATGAGATTGTAAATTGGAAACTTACCAGAAATAGATGGCTACTGTAGGGGTTGGAAACATATGACGCAGAAAAGTGACATCCGTCCTTTGCCCTATGCGAAAAATATCAGTGTACGGAAAAAGAAATAGGTGACTGTTTTAAGTGTACAGAGCCCTTGTTCAAACAGATGTCTGAGATGTAAGAACGGAGACTTTGCAGGCGTATGATTGCAATGGAGCCTCGACGGGTGTACCGCCGAGTAGTGTCGCCGTCTTGGTGAGAGCCCGCTCATCGCTTGGCGCGGCCCTTGATGGTGAAGCGCCGCCAGAAGCTGGTCTTCTTGGAGGCCTCCAGCTCGTCGTCGTCGTCGTCGTGCTGCTCCCTGGTGGGGGACCCGTGTCCCGAGTCCTCGTCGTCCTGCGGGACCCTGCCGCCGCCCCGCAGCATGTCCAGGAAGTTGGGCTCCGCGGCCGCCTTGCGCCCCGGCCGCTTCTGGGGCGCTCCGAAGCTCAGGCTCTGCACGTTGATCTCCGCCTTCAGCTGCTCCGGGGAGATGTCCTCCACGCGGAACTCGTTCGGGTCCTGCGGGCACAGCAAGACGACACATTGCTAGCATTCAATCTGCCTTAGCTAAACACTTGTCAGTATTAACGAATATATCAAATCCTTAGGTGGATGATGTTAAAAGTAGAATAGCACTAGCAAAAAGAGCTTTCACGAAAAAAAATATTTTAGTTTCAAACATTGACCTAGGACTTAGAAATTTTTAAAGCTCTATGTGTGGAACACAGTACTTTATGGTAGCGAAACATGGACTTTAGGAATACCAGAAATAGGTAAATTGAAGCATTTGAAATGTGGTGCTACAGAAGTATGCTGAAAAGTAAGTGGACAGATAAGGTACGAAATTAACGAGATTTGGAAAAAGTCTTAGAGAAAGAAGAGACAGGATGGTAGGTCGCATTTTGAGACATGCGGGATTGGTTAATTTGTTAGTGGAGGACACAGTTGAATATAAGAACTCCAGAGAAATTAGAATATATGAAGCAGATAATTGAGGACGTGGGTTGTGAGGGATATGTAGAGATGAAGAGGTTAGCACAAGATAGGAAGAAATGTAGGTTTGCATCAAACCAGTCGAATTACTGATGACCACAACAACAAAAAATTCTTAAAAATGCTTTCTGAGATATTTGATATTTTAATATTATATTTATATTATTTTATATTATCTAGAAATGTAATAACACTGTGAATGGAAAAATTTCTGTACATTGAGATATTTTGGGGGAAAAAATAAGTGTAGACCAGTGTTAATGAACTACAGAATAGAATTGTTTTTATAACCTGTGTCTGTGTGGTCGAATTTTGATTGGGGTTTCGAATAATGCATAGGGGAAAAGTAGGGTATGTTTCATTTTTGTGTGAAGTCGGAAAGATGTCATATTTAACATTGCCCACAAATTATTACTTATTTTTGGTTTAATGCGATTTGCGTAAACATTACTGGTCGGATTATGATGAGATTTCGATTAAAATACAGTCCATAAACCCAGAAATAAAATAGCGGAATTTTGATTTTAATGTGATGTCGAAACGCTGAAAAATTAAGGTAAAGGCTCACAGAAATTATTATGCATTTTTTTTGAACGCGAATCCCGGAAAACTGTAGGAAAAATTTTCATCGGCTTCCAAACAAAGTACAATTCATGGTTCCAAATGTAAAATAAGTTATGTTTTATTTTGATGTGACGTCGGACAGATGAGAAATTAAGATGAAAGTGTTCACGAATTAGTGTACAAATATAAGCAGTAGTATGCACATTAACATTTCACGCCCGTGTTAAAATTAGGTAGAAAACTGCAAGAGAGCGGTAACTCAATGAACGGTGATGTAACAGCGGAGTGTAGGCTGAATCGACAATATATATGAAGAAAGCGTGAAAAAGACATATTTACGCAATTAATAGAAGTGTAAGTATCAGGGAATCACAACGTGTTTCTGTAATGATCTGAATAAATAAATTTATTCACAAAATGCGTGAATGAAAAGAATTTATTCCTCTGTTAGGTTTTTTTTTTTTTAACTGGATGCTGCAGTGAAATGGTTCACGATGGCCTGCTAGTGGTATGTAAAATGGCATCCAGAGTCCAGTCCACGAAAGAAGTGACCAGTGAATAGTAAAAAGCCATAATTAAACAGAACCATCATAAATGGCTTTCGGACACAGGAGAAGATTATAACGTCACAATGTACAAGAGAATTAGAGTCTTTCAGAAGTGGAATAATTCATGTAAGCTCTATAAGGAAAAGCTACTCAAATGTTTTATCAATACATAGACTAAAATCCATTCAACGCATGGAATTAATTAAAATTGGTCATTTGTTTGTCTTAAATTTACAACACTTGATATTCGTCAACGAGCAGACGACTGCCTTGGAGGGATTGAAGTGTTAGAAAAGTTTGTGCTTGTCACAGGCGTCTATTATCAAATTACTGGTAGACAGATTAAAAGTAGATATACGTCACCATGGAAGCAATCAGTTTCAGTGCATTTACGATAATGACTTCATGCCTCGTCGACATCGAGGTCATTAGAGGCGAGAAAGGATTGGTAGTGGGGCAAGGAACGGGAGGAAATTCGGCCTTGGTCTTTTGAAGGAAACACCCCGGTATTCTCCTAGAGTGATTTGGTGAAACCATGAAAAACCTAAATCTGGATGCCCGGACTAGGATTCAAACCCAAGCGTTAACCACTCACCCACGACGCTCGTTCGTGGATTGCTAGGGCAGTTTCCAAAAATGATTTTTTTTTGTTTTGTAAGCTACTCTTATAATGTATATTGAAAATGATATCCTCAAAACGGGCCTGAATTGATTTCGCTCTTTTTCTCTCTCTCTGTCACTCCTTTCATATAAAACGATTGCAGGTAGTGTTGCCCAAAATCGGTCTTGGTCTTGCAGTCTTGGTCTTGGTCTTGCATTTTTGCAAGACCAAGACCAAGACCAAGACCAGGTGTATTGATGCAAGACCAAGACCAAGACTGGCCAAGTCTCGTCTTGTTCTTGCATTTGGGCAACACTAATTGCAGGGAAAGAGTTAATAGCGACTGGGACGTAGGAGAATAGAATACTCCACTCTGAAGGTTTCCAACGGGGACAGTACCACTCACCGGCGGGCATTTAGGAGATAATAGAGGGCGTTGCCAAGACAAATTAGGGGAGTGTGGAGGACCAACCACCATCCTCTGCTTTCCTGTATTACATTCAGCTTTAAAATCTGCACGAAACACGTATTTCATTGCATTTCCACGATCATACGTCAACAAAAGAGGATTTAGTGTAGTCAGAAATGTATTAGGTAAGAAAACAAATACATTTTAAATAGTGGAAAGCGGCGATTTAAGATTTCTATGACACATAAAGCACCAAATATCAAAAAATTACTGTCATTACCCCGAACTCAGGTCTCTAAATAATAATATTTTTTCATAATATGTATTTGTAATCAAACTGAAAAAATACACCAATATTGATAACATGTTTAAATAGAGTAATTTTATTTTTCTATATATTATATTGTATAGTTCATCTAAGAGAAGCGCCAACGAATCAGTGTTTAAAACAGTGGGTTACGAACCATAGGAGTTGGAGCACTACACGTTACATTATTTATTACAAGAAGGGGAGTGTGTGTGTTTTCTTTCGAAAATGGGTCGGTAGGCCAGAAAAGGTTTGCAACTATGGTTTAGAACTTTAGATCGTAAGAGAAGGTAAGAAACGAAGATTGTTCCCGTAGTTTTTATTACTTTGAACTGTCTTTGAAGAGAATAACATCTTAGTCATTCCTAACAGTTAGCCGCAACATAGGACGTAACAAACTCCACCTTATTCAGCGTATAATAATGGTGGGAGAAGAGGATTAGCGTTTCTATACTCTGTTCACTCCAATCTGGCGGCTCAAGGTGATGTTCCCCTGCCCCACTCCTCACCTCACCGCCCCCTCCGTTCCAACCTCTCCGAGCGGATGCTTTGTCCAGACGGACGTGGGGCCAATTTCCCCTTCGCAGGGCAGTGCGGGGCGATAGAGCACAACGACCTTGAGCCGGCTCGTGTTATTACTGGTGTATGGCGGTACCTCGACGAAGGCCTGCTGCAGGTCCCTCATGATCTTCTTGCGGATGGTCTTCTTCATGGAGAGGTGCCTCTCGAGATGCTTGACGTCGCGCTCCGTGAGCGTCCTGGTGTTGTCGCGGCGGCTGCTGCGCTGCTTCTTCTTCTTGCCGCCGCTGCCGCCTCCGGGCGCCGTCTTCTGCGGGGCGTCATCCTCGCTGGTGGAGCCCACCGACACGGCGCTGTCGTTGCTGGCGTCGATGCGCATGTCCTGCATCTTCTGCGGCAGCGACACCGTCTGCTCGGCCGCGTCCCACGCGTGGAAGCCGAAGATGTCGCGCAGGTGCGGGATGGAGCGCTCCGTCTGCTGCCGCGACATGGCTGCTGTCTACCTGCAACACGATAAGCCACAAACATTTCAACGACCACAAAAAATACGAGGATATGACTGCATTACTACTATAATAGTATGTTCCCAGTCGGCATCGGAGAGGGTGGCGTTCCTTCAGTTACTGGCCGTTTTATAAGGGTCTTACTGTAGGTGCACGTCTTAAGGAACCGCAGAACGCCCTGATAACAGCTGATAGGCCACACAGGTAAAGAATTATGCTCATATAAGTTAATGGTCCGTGCAATTATTTTTAACATTTCACTAGTTCTGGTGTTGAAAACGTTGAGAAAAGCTGATCTAGTAGACAAACATTAGCGTTAATACGATACGAATCTGGTTACTCGATAATTTCATACGTCAACTCTGTACACTGCATATTATAAAAGAGGGTAACACAGGAAGAAGAATTAATATGCGTTAATAGACAAATATACTTATCTTCTGCATAAACAATAGAATAATAGTATTCTATCGATTTTGCGCGAAGCAAATGGTGTTTAGGTGAGATTAGAACAAATAACTGAACAGTGCTACAGGCCGGAAAAGCAGTTCAGAATATTATAGCTGAGGGTTGTAAGGTCATTTTCCTTGACGTCTAAAAACTGTGTGCTCTCAACAGCACATTGCTTCATTGATCAAATCAGACGTGTTACAGAGAAGTGAAATTTTTTTAGCGACTTTTAATAACAAAAGCCGTAATTGTACAAAATAAATTCTTCTTTACTTCCCGAAATTTGTGGAATTCACCAGTTAGCACACGTTACATTGCAGTAGGGTTATAATCCAGATGTGACCATCCTGCCTCCACTGCACCAGCAACAATAGTTATACGTTAAAGGCGCAGCTTGATTCACGGAGTTTATTTTGTTATGTGGTATCAGTTCTTGTCAGTATGATTCTTTCAGAACTGATCGACGGTCTTTCTCGTTGGATGATTAGTGAGCTAAATATTCTGATTCTTCATTTCTCCTTAAACCATTTTTGTGAGCTTTTGGCTATTAAACAAACAAGTGCATTTCCCTCTAGCGTTATTAATTTCTACTCTCTCTTCACTCTGCAATAATCAATTAATGGAAATGCTACAATAATACTGTACAAGTAGTAATTATTTCTATCCTCCATATTTTTCAAATGCAAGTTTTGTTTCCTTTTTTATAAAAATGGAAGTAATAACTTAACAAGACCAATCTTAGAAATTTACAGGTCTGTTCACAGAATCTGCGCTTTGTCAAAGTGCGACAAACACTAATCACAAAAAATAGGTCAAGAATAACGTCCTCTCACAAACAGTATAACAAAATTATAATTGTCTTAATAACGAAAGCGTCAGATGTTTCTGTAATTTTATAATGTTGGTACAGAGCGCCAACGACCATAGTAAACAATTACCCCTTGCCTTTATTTGTTTGAGCCGCTCTTTTCTGTCATTTAATTTATATCTCTATGTTCGTTATAACTCCGATCAAAAAGCGACGTTGCCAGTTTAACTGTTCCAAGAACCAAACTACCCTGGAACATGCAAACGCGCAGGATTACAAACCCTGGCGGAACTCATGGAATCAACTAATTATAACGGCCCTCAGTTGTTTTTTAGGAATTATTTGTAGCAAGCTGGGAGTTGAGTAAATATGGTTTTGTATATTTTTCTTGCAATTAATAGTGAATTTGTGTAAATGAACATTGTTTTATAGAAAGAAACTATGTAAATACTATTTAATATATTCAATGACAGTACTAAACATGGAAAATTGATTAAAAGTTTGTAATTATAATTATTAAAGTGAACTACGATGTTTAGAGGACAATTTGCGTCGGTTTGGACTGATTTATGTGGAGAATTTTGTGTGTAAATATCTTTAATTTTCATTTTTGTGCATTTCATAATGATTGTGAATGATTTTGTATTAATTATGATTGTTTTAATGTGATTTCAATTGTTTAAGTATTGTTAGAATTCCAGAAACGTCGGACGGAAGTCTTAGAATTATTCTGGAATTTTCTGCAACGCTTATATAAGCGATCGGCAGAGAGTAGTAGTAGTAGTATTCAGTATTCATATTATTAGTATTGGTAGTCTTTGAAAGTTATTTGGGTTTTGGTGTTCGCAGTTATAATCGCTGGAGCATTTTTTTATCGTTTGCATCTAGTATCTTTGGAGTTCGATCTGATTAAGGAAAATAAACCGACTTGAATCTTCTTGTTCTAATTATTTCATATTAAAACGAGATAATGCTGTATGAAACAGATCGTCGTTTCAGATTTTGTTTAATTAGAGGGAGACATGTAATGGATGACCTCAATGCAATGTTGCTGTAGGCCATTTTCCTCGCCGCTACTTAGTTAACTGTAAATAAAGAACGCCAGTGAGACTCATTTTATTTGTTTATTTTCTCTTACCGAGGCATCGTCAATTATTTACATTAGTTCTATTAAGGTCGGTAGCTGCACATCTCTGCTTCTTTAGTGAGAAAAAAAAGATACAACCACAATAACAACAGCGTAAATAATTCGACGCTGACGATGCCTCCCGTAAGAGATGAAACGCATACAGCAATAGACAGATAATGTACTGGATTTGTTTACTAACAATTAATTAATCTCTGAGTTTCTGTGCTTGAGTGAAGATAAAGAAATTTTAATGACTGCGAGTGGAGCCTGTAGCCTGGTTGGACCGCTAGACGGGTTTTTGCGCGATTAAGGTAACAGTGCTGCGGCCGCCAGACCCACTCAATCAGCTGCACTAGCCTCAACACGAGTAAACACTTACGAAAATCAAGCCTTGTAATATGCAACAACTGATAACCCCTTACTTACAAAAAGGCTCGCAGAAGCCATCGATCTGCCGAGTGAGTCCAAGTACTATGTTTGCATTTTCACATTCCTATGTTACAAAATTGTTTAATTACCTGCGAATGGTATACGGAAAATACTCAACACTACGGAAAGGGGATAAAACTATATGGCACCAAATCTATTTTTAAGCTAATACATAAATAAATTTATAAAAATTCTCGCAAATTTTGAATAACATTCATTACTAGAATGCAGAAAATTTGTCTTAAAACTGCATTTAAGTGTAGAAAACATTATATATGACAAAGTTGAAATTTGTCTATTTTTCTGATAGTTTTGATCGATTCTTGTTTCATTTGTAACTTTTCCCAAGGCTCTGCCTGTGACTGTAAGACTCTCTACTGGCGATTCTATCCAAGTACACTATCGTGAATGGAAGGCAAGGTTGTTTCTCTACGAGGGAGCGACTTTATAAACTCAATGAGTATCGGTTTTTCAACTTCGTATCTCTTTGAACCTCAAAGATTCAAATCCTAAGCAAAAGAAGTTCCACAATATTTTGCTCAAACGATAGTTATGTTTGTGTGTATGTTCCTTTGTTGATTTAGAAAAAGCTTTTGATAATGTTACGTGTGACAAGATGATAAAGTTTTAAAGAAGTCAGATGTAAAATATCGAGATAGAAGAATCCTTTACAATTTATATAAGAATCAGGTGGCTATAATGAAAGCAGAGAATCACGAGAGACGCATGAGCTAAACGGGGTGTGAGACAAGGATACGATCTTTCTCCATTAATATTCAATTTGTATGTAGAGGAAGCAATAAGAGAAGTGAAAGAAAAACTTGAATATGGCGTAAGTGTTTAAGGAGAAAAAATCGGTATGCTACGATTTGCTGACGACATTGTCCTGTTAGCGAAAAAGGCAGAAGATATTGAGAAGTTACTGAATTTCATGAAAAAAATATTGAAGGAAGATTTTTGGCTAAATATAAACCAAAGGAAGACAAAAGTGATGAAATGTAGCAAAATAATACCAAAAATAGTAGGTTAAATCTCAAAACAAGATCGGTTGCGATAGAATAAGCAAGAGAATTCTGCTTAGTAAGTAAAATTACAACTGATGGCCGAAGAAGGAATGATGTTAAAAGAAGAATAGAACTAGCAAAAGGAGCCTTAAAGAAAAAGAGAAATATTTTTGCTTCAAATATTGATCTAGGACTTAGGAAGAACTTTTTAAAACTTTATGTGTGGAGCACAGCACTTTATGGCAGCGAAGCATGGACTTAAGGAATACCAGAAAGAAAGAAAATTGAAGCGTTTGAAATCTGGTGCTATAGATGGATGTTGAAAATTAAGTGGACAGATGAAGTACGGAACGAATGCGTTTTGAAAATGATGGGTGAGGAAAGAAGTTTGTGGAAGAAGCTTACAGAAAGAAGAGACAGGATGGTAGGTCATATTTTGCGACATGCAGGATTGGTTAATTTGTTAGTGGAAGGAACAGTTGAAGGTAAGAACTGTAGAGGAAGACAGAAATTAGAATGTATGAAGCAGATAACTGAATTGAGGACGTGAGTTGTAAAGTGTAAATTGAGATGAAGATGTTAGCGCAAGATACAAAGGGATGGAGGAGTGCATCAGACCAGTCAAGAGACTGATGACAAAAAAAAAGTTCGTTTGGGTCAACTAGGATCACGTGAAACCTTCATTTGGATTGAATTTGTTTTGGATGTGTCTATATTCGCGTCACAGGTGGGGTTGTTAGCCATAAATGGGACTTGCAGATTAATGTGGAATCGAACCTCGGAAGCAATTAGGCATATTTCACATTACACAGCAAGCAGTGCCAGAGGGGAAGCGCCTTTAAAAATCCCCACCGAGACAGGGATTCGAACCGTGGACCTTTCAATCTCCCGTCGGACGCCTTTACCACTGCGCCACCAGACCGTTCAAATGAGAGTTATTTTAGACGTCGTTTTAGTTAGCGTAACTGTTTCTCACAACTTTTCAAGGTATTGTTGGTTGTAAATTGTAATATGCTGAGCCCAATACAAGACTGTGATACACTGGAAATACTGTGAACTTGTGATCTATGAAATCTAAATACCATCTCGAGCAGGCTTGGCGAATGAGAGGTAGCACGCGGGCCTGAATTCAGTTCCCGATGCGGCCATCACGGTTTCAGATATCACTGGAGAGAGTGCCGCTACGGTTCCTTGCGAGTATCAGCAGAGAACATTTGTCAGCAGCCTTCAAACTATCATTAACATTACAAAATTATTCAAAGTGTCTTTTTCTAATTCAAGTTTCCGATATCGTGTTAACTTGGTCGTCCGGATGGAACCAAGTAATTTTTTTTTGAAACCTAACGTTTCAGTCATCGTTTTGAGGCTTTCCTCATCGAATGATGGACGAAACCTAAAGTTTCAGCCATCACAGAATGATAGCGGAACGTTAGGTTCCAAAAAATTGACACGATTCCATTCGGACTACCAAGATAACGTTGATAATGGATGTTTACAGAGTCACTTTCTCATACCTTTCTGGTTACAAAATGTTGCTCTCACTTACTTTCAAGAGATATTTAACTGATTTTGTTTTTTCATCAGTGTTCCTTAAACTGGATTTTACCCATAGAATGTGAAAGCTCTCCAAGAACGCTCAGATGGTTCTTTTCTTAGAGAATTACGACTCATTAAAGTCAAGCACATTAGATACTGGAGAAATTAGAGACAAGAAATGTGTAACCAGTATATATTTGCGACCTTTCCCGTTATAATCCAGTTGTTAACAAGATATATGTATATACTTTTCATCTCTCCATATCAAATCGGACCTATTTGATAAGTCCACATTCATTAGCTATACGTCCAATTCCAGGTTTAGCATGCACGCTGTAAAATTACCTGAAAAACAATAATGTTAATACTTCAATCCACCATCAATGACAAATCCATACGCTCTAAATCTTTCTGGCTTCCTCAATAAACTGCAATCTTTTGGTAAATATCAACTCAAATAATTTATTCAAGATTCGTCAACTATTACGCACTACTTATCTATTGTTCGCTTTCAATACATATGTCTCGTTTCATATATTATAAACGGTTTATCGATACAATCATGCATCTTAATTGCCATCGGGTTTGTTCTTTCAATTACAATTGTGAGCTAGTGCAGCCCAAAAATTCAGTTTTATGGTTATCATTCTCAGTTTGTAATAGTCCTTTTTTTAGAACTGCCAGCATTCATCTTCCTTCTCCCGAGGCGAGGCGTGTCAGTTTATACTGTGAATAGTAAGGTCGTGCATCTCACAAACGGAAAGACATTCAGGACTGGCCATCTGAAAGAATTCTCTTGCTTTTGACTGGAGTGGATTCGAAAAACCATGAAAATCGAAATATGGATGGTCGTACGGAGGAACTAAGCGTTCATCTCGCTGTTAAATGAGCATTGGCGGGGAAACTGCTATGGAATAGTGCGTCCAGTCTAGAGCCGACATCATGAGGCGGGAAACAGAGCTCTATCTCTGCACGTCACACTCCGGAGGCCTGTAGTGGTGCGTCACTAATGGTTATTATGAGATGGCTGAGTAATTAGTTCAATAATGCCAAGTTTAAATAATGAAGTAGTAAGTTTCTACAGCACGAAAAATGATCACAAGTTCAAAGATTCAGTTTATTTTCAATATAACCATTAGATTATATCCTTAGTGTTATTAAAAATTATGATTGTTGCAGAGAAAACAGGAACAATGTTAGTAGTTTTAATAAAACTTGTTGTAAATTCACCACCCACTAACAAAAGAATATGTGAAGATTCAAGGTTCGTAATGTCAGTTGACTTCATGCGTTACAGCAGCAATTACTGATTTAATTGTATTTCTCTCGAAACTTGCTAATCTCTCCTTAAGCGATGAAAACTGGAAGGGAACTGTACTCAATGTACAACTAACCTGGTGATTTCAATAAAGCGGAACAATGAAACTAAGTTATATGAAAATTATGAGAAATATAGAAAAAATCTATGCTGAATTGAAGTAGATTATTTTAGGTCGAATACTTATCAAATCGCCACATGGGACTGCCTTGCTTTGCATTTGCCTTTAATCATTGTATTTAAGATTAGAAAAAAATTAATAAGAAACTATTACACGGGGTGATTAGAAACAAGACAAAACTTAGAGACATGATAAACCAAACTTGCTAAGCCCCACTGCTAATTTTTACATTAACCAGCAGTAAGTAGATATCCCGCTCCTCGCCATATGGCCCTACTGTTGTTTTGGCGTAGTGATATCACTTAGCGTTTTATTACTACTATTCAACAAACCACTTACAAGATATACATGTTAGCGCAACGGGTATTATAGTCAAATAATTCAATTACTCCACTCATCATTTGAGAAACTTTAATATTTCAAACGTTCGCTGCTACAAATACTGCCACCACACTTCTATCTATACAAGCTCTCTCCTAGTACTCTCTCGCCATCTTGCATCTTCACTCTCTCTCTACACAATCACAGTAGTACCAACTACAACAAACTAAATTCTAAAAAAAACTTAAAATTACCCCAAATGTCTACACAAACTACTCATGCTGTGAAGTCTGTTTAACTATTTTATTTACAATTATTTTTTATTACAATGATTTTGTGAGTGGGATCTCACATATGCCCCCACTTTATAACAAACAAGCATATTTTAACAAAATTGGTTGGCTTGTTATAAAGTCCAACCTTTTTCACAAATCATTGTCTTTATATACATTTCCACAATTCTGTCCTTATTTATAACAATATCACTCACTGTCTCTATCAGTCTGCATCTTTACCAGTCAACGTTATACAAAACCACCAAATTTCACAAGAACACAATATGTCACTTATCTCTTCTGACCTTGTACATTTTCAAGTCTGTTATGTTTCTTAACCCAAATTTCTTACCAGACTTAGGATACACTAGCCAGTATGCGTTCCTATGTGGCTTCCCTTCTACCTTAAATGGTCCGTGGTACACGTCAAAGAATTTCTTAATCTCCGCATTTAATTCGCATGACCTCTCCTGAGTCTTTACCAGTACCAAATCTCCCAAATTAAATTCGACAGGTTTATATCTTCGGTCGTGCCTGTTTCTTCTCTCTTCTATCTTTTCTTCATTCTTTTATCAGCTCAATGTTATGCCCCCATAACGTAAGGTTTTATTTTTTTCCTTTTCCTCCAATCTTTTAGTGCTCCTTCTTTAAAAACTCTTCTTGCAATAAATCCCTTTCAAGTTCTTCCTGTGACCACTTCAACAATTCAACTTTACTTCCATCTTTTAGGCACAATTGCTGTAAATCTAATTCTCTGCTACTACATTGGCTATCGTCTTCCGTGTTCCATCTACTGTTGTTTCCTACTAGATCTCTTTCTTCTTCTATTTTACCAGACAAATTATTCACCACATTGGATTCACTGTTTCCCATAACTAAGCTCATATCATGACCACATTCTTCTGAAACTTGAACATTTGCCCCCTCTAGCATTATACTTTCTTCTTCATCATTGACGGCGTATTTCTTCACCAAGAAAAATCTCACTTCTTCTGTTTCATCATTGTTTAATATTCCATTTTCTTCTTCTATTTCACTATTTTCTTCCTCTTCGCTACTATAATCTTTTTCGCTGCATAATTTCTCACTTCCTTCTTCTTCGTTGTCATTAGTACTATCACTATCCACTGATGTAGTTTCATACAGATCTTCGTCCACCCTTTCTGATATAAGCTCATTTGGTAACATTTCTTCCTCTGCAGTGTATTTCTTTATATTCTCCTCACAGTTCTTTTGATTATCATGATTTCCCACGTCGATTCTAGCCAATTCTTGTACCTCTTCTTCGTGCCAATTATATTCACACATCCTTGTAATGTTCTGCGGCTCATCCTCATTTAACAAGTTGAAACATTCCCACCATTTTAGCGGCTCCTCCTCCTCAAAAACTCGGACATCTTCTTCTTCTATTGTTCTCTCATGATTATATGTTCCGTTTTGTAGTTCACATTTTGCACATCACATTCAGTTGTTTTCTCCCGTATGCTTTCAGTTCTACATTGATTATTATTGTCGTCATCTAGTTTGGTCATCTCCTCTCGATCCTTTGGTCCTGTTTTGACTTCTTCCGCTACTGTTCGGGACCGCCCCAGTCGCGGCAACTGAGTTTCCCATCATTCGCTCATGATCATGATGCCTTACTTCCTCACTTCTTACTGCCTGGCCATTATTGTGATGCGACCACTGATTGTCATGGCTTCTATTTTCATATTCCCTTCTCCTATTATCACCCGAATTCCTGTTGAACTGATCTCCTCGGTTATATCCGTTCATATGGCCTCTGTCTCTTGTAAAATTATCTTTGCGACGGCACTTGGTTTGACCTGTTATAATTTCTGAAATCATTCCTCCTATCTTCCCTCGGTCCATGTTCATTTGTACTACTCCAACGATCTAGTCTTTCAAACTGCTTCGAGAAATTCTTCTACACTATTCCATTGATTTATTATAAGCTTCTCTTGAACAGGTCTGGGCAACTTTTGTAATAATACATCTATCTTTTCATCATCATCTATTTCTTGGTCGCAAATAACGCAATTCCTTCATAACTGCTTCACAAAAGTATTTCATACTACCATCACGCCGACTATAATATCTACAATTCCAAAAAATCCCTTCTCACTCTTCTTTGCTTCCGTTGTGACCAATACTTGCTCAAGAATAATCTCAAAAATTCTTCATAGTTTGTTACACTCCTCGTCACTCTCGCAACTCCATGCAAAAGCATCCCCTCGTAGCATGTTCTTAATATACCTTATTTTGTCAACGTCAGACCACTCGTAAGGTAAGCCATTTTTATAAGCTCTAACAAATTCTACAGGATGAACCTCTCCTTCGGGTTCAAATTTTTACTTCCGGTAACTTGAAATGATTCGTAATGATGTTACCGCTTCCCATAGTAGTCACACCTCGCCGTTCTGCTTCCTTGACTCTTTGAGTTAATTGTAGTATCTCTTCTCTCACATCTTCTTTAACTAAGTCGACCTGGTTAGCTACTTCCGCCACCTTGCATGTCACTCCTTTTGCCTCCTTGTCCATAACCATTAGTCTCTCTCCTAATCGAGAAATCCTTTTGGAGTTAGTTTCCGCCTTTCTTTCAACTCTTCAATCCCTTTAGCACATTCCCTCTGATTTTCATAGATTATTTTATTTTCTTCTCGCATGGCCATTTGCTCTTCTTGTATTATATTGCTACTTTTCTTCACTTCCTCCTCAACTTTCTGTTGCACTAAACATTCTACATTCTTTTTAGTAGTCTCCCCAGCTTTTCCACATAATCATACACCATCGTTATTTCCTTTTCCATTCTTGTGTCCACTTCCTCTTTAATTTTTGCCTCATATTTTCTATCTTCTTGTCACACCTGTCTTCTGATTGCCGAATACACTCATCCATTTTCAACAACATATCCTGCTTCATCATTCGCACTTCGTCTGTAATTCTTTCTTCCATTTTTTCTGCTGTTCTCTGACTTAATTCAATTTTTCTTTCCATATTTTCTGCTGTTTTTCTGGCTTAATTCAATTTTTCTTTCCATATTCTCGGCTGTTCGTTTGATTCCTCCCTCATACACTCCATTAAAGAAATTAACATTGATATTTCGCCATCTTTCTGTTTCTGGGCATCAATTATTTCATTACCCTCCTCTTTTTCTCGTATTTTAACTTGATCGACTGGTACTGGTGTAGACGTAACATTTGTCATGAAATTCTCTGACTCATGGTCACCGATATAGCTACTTTTAATATCTACACTAATATCACCACTGGTCAGCGACTCAAATCCGCTTCCCCCCACGCGGTCAGAGATATCAACGCTACTAACTTCTGCTACACTACATACGCTAATTCCATTTCCCTCCCTTACAGTCGAGCGCTCACCGAAACCAGAATCTTCATTGTTGACATTAGCATTATCATTATTACCCCCAACTTTAATATTTAACTCAGCATCGCGGTTGACTAATTTTTCACTAATTGCTGCCATGTTAATTACAAATTTTAATTAAACACAGTACCCCGGGCTAAGTCTGCTACAAAAATTATTCCGCCAAATCACAAGACAATATTACACATACAAATCACTTCACAATTATACAACGCCGTATTACAACGCAGCTAGACTTTCAAACGGGTACAGAAACCCTTTCCAGACTTACTTACTGTACCAAAAAACAGCTGCACCCCTGTAAAAAAATAAATTTTGCAACACAAAATATACACAACATGTTATCACATCGAAGGTTACAATGACTGACATACATGCATATACATAAGTTGCTTATATTCGTCTACTTAAAAAATCTTCCCCCCTGTATTTAATTATTTTCTTTATTACTTTAACTAAGACTTTCACAGCATGTAAATTTAGCTTAAACAGTTTTTTACGGACCAAAATTATTCTTACGACAATTTTACAAATTTTAAACTTTCAATTCTTACAAACAGTACTCCGTTACTTTATGCTTGTTTTCAAATAGTTCTGCTTAATTCAACCGTTCATTTGCTGATATTTACACCACTTCTTTTTCCAATCAAGCAACAAAATTGTTCCGCAAAAGTTACAACGTTAATTTCCGTCAGTCTTTCCTGTAATTACTGCTACTTTGATTACGCTGAAATTCTTCCAAGAAAATTAAATTGTCTTTTGTACTTGCCACATCTGCGCCGTTATTTCTTCTTTCTTGAAAATACCTGCTACCAGTCGTCGATGTTTTCCTCGCGTCGTCTGCTTCCGATGAAATTATTCCAGCTCGTAAGCAATGCGATACATTGCCTAATCCTGGCTTAAAGGGTCTCCAATTTGCTAAGCCCCACTGCTAATTTTTACATTAACCAGCAGTAAGTAGATATCCCGCTCCTCGCAACATATGGCCCTACTGTTGGTTTTGGCGGTAGTGATATCACTTAGCGTTTTATTACTACTATTCAACAAACCACTTTACAAGATATACATGTTAGCGCAACGGGTATTATAGTCAAATAATTCAATTACTCCACTCATTCATTTGAGAAACTTTATTCTATATTTCAAACGTTCGCTGCTACAAAATACTGCCACCACACTTCTATCTATACAAGCTCTCTCCTAGTACTCTCTCGCCATCTTGCCATCTTCACTCTCTCTCTATCCACAATAACAGTAGTACCAACTACAACAAACTAAATTCTAAAAAAAAAACTTAAAATTACCCCAAATGTCTACACAAACTACTCATGCTGTGAAGTCTGTTTAACCTAGTTTATTTACAGTTATTTTTTATTACAATGATTTTGTGAGTGGGATCTCACAAACTACTGACCACTTAGGAGAAATGTAATGGAAAGAGTATGAATTAATGAGAACATGGAAAGAGTGTTTCAAAGACCTGTTGCGAGGAAACCTGGGAAGAACAGAAAAAAGTGACAAAGAACAGGGAAATGAAAAAAGCTTTAGTAAAGGAAATGGGAGAATTTAGCATGCTAGAAATAGAAGTAACAGTGAAAGAACTACCAAACTGTAAACCGCCACCAATTTATGAACTGACAGAGCAAATAGAGAAAGCATTGGGAATGTAATGTTATTAAACAGTAGTACGGTCACCTTAAAAAGAAAGAAAAATGTCTAGTGGAAGGGAGTCATAGTGCCAATACCTAGGAAAGGGAGTAAAAATGTAGGTACTACAGTAGTGTTACGTTACTAAGCCACTGCCCAAAATATTCGAATGTAAAATCAGACGAATGATAGAGCAATCAACCAGACAAGAAAAGTATCCATTTAAGCAATTTTTATATTCAGACAAATCTTAGAGAAAAGATGAGAATATGTCAAGGGCACAACAAAATCTTTTATAAATTTAAAAGAGACCTGTAATAAGTATGAAGGGAAAGGTTATGGTGAAGTCTAAACCGAGCGTGGTGGTGTAACGGATAGCGTTCTGGCCTCGCATTCGGGAGGACGGCGGTTCGAATCCCCGTCCGGGCATCCAGATTTGGGTTTTCCATGGTTTCCCCAAATCACTCCAGGTGAATGCCGGGATGCTTCCTTCAAAAAGGCCATGGCCGAATTCCTTCCCATTCCTTGCCCCCATCCTTTCCCGTCTCTAAAGACCACGTTGTTAAAAAGGGACGTTAAACTGTTACAAAAAAAAAAAGAAAAAAAAAGTGAAGTCTAAGAAAGATAAGAATAGATAACGGTGCTGTGGAACTATTAAAGAACGTTTATGAGAAGTGTGAGAATTGCATGCGGATAGATAATAGATATTAAGATTGTAAGGTAAAGTTCATAGACACAAAAAGCTGGCTGAATTGAAGACCTTGGCATATGCAGCTGATGTAATGGTACGGCAGGAGACAAGAAAGAATCTGGAAAGAAAATTAGGAAAATAGACGACTTCAGTGGGGAAACATGTTTGGTGACTGAGTGTCGAAAAAAATATAGTAATAAATATATCAAGAACTCTCATAAAACAGCTTGAGACACTCAAAGAATATGCAGAAAAAGTAGGGCTACAAATATCATTCGAGAAAACTGAATTCCTATGTTCAAAGACAGAAATTGCAAGTTTGAAACAATATACGTAAAAACAAATAGGGTCCCATACTTTAAATACGTCGGAGAAATCATCGAAAATGTCGCAGCAAAGTCGCCACCCCCCCCCCCCCAAATAATAATAATAATAAAAAATAGAATTAGTCCAAAAACATTAAAACAAAAAATCCATGTCAATACAAACCAAAATGGCACTACATCACAGCCATAAAAGCATCAGTCCTCTATGCAAGTGAAACGTTGATACTTAACAGAAAACGCGAACTTGAAAAAACCCCAAAAGAAGAGGGAAAAATCATTGTGAAAATTTTAGGAGCAAGAGACACTAAAGATGGTTACAGAATACAATCAATCAAAACAACAGAAAGTTTTCAAACATCGAAATTGACATCAAGAAAAGGCGAATAAAATTGTTTGGTCACCTAAACAGATTACCAGAAAATCGATTTACAAGAAGAATAATAGATTATGTAACCTCACTCAAAAATTCAACACCATGGCTGAACAAAAACGCAAACATAAGATCAACAGACATTTTAGAGACACCGTCAGACAAAAAGTAGGCAAATGGGAAGTTACAACTGAGCAACCAAAACAAAAATAATACGGACCAGAGTTTTCGGAAGAACGTACACAAGCTTTCGCGCAAAGAATGAAATCCTATTGGAACAAGTAGAACCCAAATATAACTTTATTGGGTTGGTTGCTTAACGTCTTCCATTTATTGAAAGAATTCACCACTATTAATAATAATATATCAAGACACGTCAATCGAAGGATATGTCACTGGGCAACAAACAATTGGAATGGATAGAGCGGTTTCTTTATTCGGGAAGCTGAGTAATTGAACGAAAGATGGAGGATGAAACAGGACAGAGAGTAAGGAATAGCGGAAAATTTTAAATTTTATCATTTGCTGAAGGATATAATCTGAAGGTGGAACAAAGTGAAGAAAGCCAAACTCTTGCGCTATAGTATGTACCAACAGCCAATACTGACCGATGGCTCTGAAACCTGGCTTATGGACAAAGAGAGATATTAGAAGTTACATGTGGCAGAGACGAGGTTTCTGAGAGCGATAGAAAATGTCGCAAGAAAGGATAGAATCAGAAACAAAAACATCAAGGTTAAATTAAAAGTCAAATCATTTTAAAACACGTTAAACAAGAGAAGACTGCATTGATTGGGACATGTAATGAGGATGGAGGAGGGAGAATGCCGTGGTTGCACTACGGAAAAATGGTGAGGGAGGGACGCCAACTGGAGACCACGGACAAGTTGGATGGACAAGCTGAAGAAAGACGTGAAGGCGAAGAGAGTTGATATGAGACAAGTGGCGCAGGAAGAAACTTGGAGTAACCATCGGATATATAAGAGGACCCACAAAAGCGAAAAGCCAAATGGTGATGATGATTTAAGATAACTTTAATTTTTTATGCGAAAACGCTAATTTTGAATGTTTTGGTGTCGAGAAATAAATCACAATCTAACGTGAAGTAGCTCGTTGCAGCTGGCCTGGTTGCAGCGCCGTGCACCGCTTCCTAGGTTGCCAGGCTGTATCTCGGCTATTTTTAAATTGAAACTCCATGACTCAGCTGCTGCCACTCTGCACTTAAATGTCATTCGCTCGTAACCACTTCCAGAACCACTGCTCTGCTGGTTTTAACAAGCCTGAAAATCTATCTAAAAAGACAAATTACGTACTGATATTCAATGTTGGTTTATAAGAATTTCTCTTTAGAATCTGACTGTAACATGAAAACAGTTTTTTTCAACTTTTAAACGAAACGTACCAAACACACATTTCACGTTATTAAAAATTCATAATCATTAACTCTTGTACAAAGAAACATAGAAATTCGCTTTTCATTTAATTACTCAGAGAGAGATTCAGACCTTATTATGTTCAGAAACACAGAATTTATTTCCTTTCTATAATACAAGGGGATAGCAAAACGTTTATTTGTTTAGATATCATTTCTGTCATTTTAATGACACAACAACCTTAGTATTTCATTATATCCCACTTCAATTTGGGTGAAAGAACTGATGATAGTAAATTTTCCAGGAAGACGTTTAGCCTACATTTTGGACTAATTTTGAAAAATGTGCAGTCAAAAACTGAGCAGTCTTTCCTTGAAAATGGTAAACTTATTCCGTTAATTCTTTATCACTCGGATCTCCTACATTAATAATTTACCGAAAACGTTGAAAGAATTTAAAGATAAAATTTGTAGAGGGCAAATGTATGTGGGTGCAGGATCGGGGGAAGATGAGGGTGTAGGGAAATTGCCACCGGAGCCTGTGCTCCATTGCAATTAAATTAAAATCACTGCGATATTCCAGCTGCGAACGAGCAGGTCTTGTGTAGCTTCCCGTTCAAACAGGAATTTTCCACTATCCAACTTAAAAGTTTCCTTTATTATCTTTTCCTACCAATTAAAAAAAATTGCTTGCTTCAGTGTTCGAAGCGCCGATAGTCATCTCACTTCACTCTCGTGATCGTTTCCTCAGTGCCTAGCATTGCTCTTCTACCGGTTTAATTCAAGATGTAATTGCTAACAGCATTCCGAGACGGTAGTTGAAACTTTTTCAGACGTTTCGTTCGCTGAAATTCGAAAACTGTTAACTGTTAACTGTTAGTTAAGATTAAAAAATTAATGGAATTATAACAACTATAAAATAATACTGTCCGGTGTAAGCTTAAGGCTTCACCTTTTACTGTAATTTACTACTATCATCCAAGTAAAACATTTCTTGTGTCATTGTCCGTATCTGCTACAATTCGTCGCACTTCGAAATTCTTTAAAAGTCAATGAAGTGGTGTCGCATAGAATCTTTTCTGAAATAATATCAGCTTTTGGTCTTTTATCTATTATTTCCATATGTTATTGTGAATATCGACTATACTGAATTTGCGCTGACATCACTTCATCAGTCCAGCAGTATGGTGAATCGCAGATACCATAATGCTGGTAGCACAGTATTGTTTGTCAGTAACAATTTTACAGCAAAGATAATTTCTGCAAGTTCTTTTCAAGATTATACTTGATTTTAAGAACAATGAAACCTTAAATATCTGAATAACAGCTTGTCACCCAAGCCCTCACATCAACTGCCAACTTAATATCTAGTAATCGATAAGTAAACTAATACTGTTACAAATCAGAGTTTACCAATTATCTTTATCGCCACAAATACTGGAATCTTTCTTCGAAGTATCTTAATCCAGTTTTTTGTCTCCTGCACATTGGCGATTAAAATATGAGTCAAAAATGCTTAGAAGATAAGCCACAAACATTTGGAGAAACTAAACACGAGTACGAATGGAATTAGTTTATTAAAATCACGAAATCTTTCAGACAGAAGTCTGTTAACTTCAGCTAACGAGATAAGGAACGTGGCGCTCTCCATTGATGGTAAAATGTTAATAGAGTTGTCGGCAAGTGAAGTGTTAAGGGAAGGTAGCCGTGTGGACGGACGAGAAGTGACTGCATCACCTGATCAGGTGGCACCAGGTGGGACTCGATCCAAGGACTCCGAGTTGTTGACCCTCACTTCCCTACCTACAGACTAAGCGAATTATTCTCGAACTGTGGAGAGCGTTTAGCACTAACAAATCAAAATAGTCGGTTATGCGTATGTAATTAAACAGCTTACACAGTATAGTAATAAAATACGAAAATGATCACACTTCCAGTGAGTCATTCTTTTATGGTCCAAACAGTACGTGGCTGGTGAGAGGTAACTCTCTGGCCTGGTATCCAGGAGGACGTGAGCTCAAACCCCCGTCTAGACATCCAGATTTCAGTTTTCCATTGATCATTACAGGCGAATGCTGGGATGCTTCCTTTAGAAGACAACGACCGAATTCCTTTGAGTTCCTTCCTCCCAGTGCTTTTCCGCCTCTAATGACCTCGACATTGACGAGGCCTAAAACCATAAGAAAAAAACTGAAAGTCGAATTTTTATCAGTAAATAATTATGAAATTATTAATGAAATCTTCTTTTAGTATGATAGAAGGATGGTGAAAATGTTTCGACATATTAAAATACTTTTCTGAAAGCTAATGGATAACTAAAAACTCACTGAAGGAGTAAGCGGATATGAATGTAATAACTAAGCTACGAGTGTAAGGCATGACAGAGATGGCAGTGGCAGCGTTTCATATTTTTGAGATGATGGTACGGGTGTCGTAATATCAAGCGTCAGGTACCAATTTGATCTGTGAATCTTTGAAGAGAAGTCATATTGTGCGTCTCGTCGAGATGGATAAACTCGAATACAATACCTTCACAAAATTCTTCGTTCTGAAAGATTTATCGCCAAAGCAAATTCATCCGAAATAGGTAAAAGTTTATATAACGTCTTCTCATATCTTTTCAATAGTGAAGAAGCGGCTTAATTTAAACGTGCTCGCACCAGATTCACATGGAATACGACAATAAAATGCAGCATAGTTATAACACCCAGAAGATGCACACGGTTAATGATGTATGCATATCAGATGAAAGGGTACGTTACATTTTAGGAATTACATATGAGAAAGATGAACACAAAATGGTTGCTGCATCTGTTAATCGATGTCCAAAAATGAATACAAAAACGAATTTCTCAACAATGTTTGGTAGAATCTTTTTTAATTTGATCCATTGTTGGAACGCCCATTTGTTACTGCGGATGATACGTGGTTACACTGACGCACGCCAGAAATGAAATAGTTATAAAACTAGTGAATCGAAGCCACTATTACAAGGGAAAGTGAATTTCGTCAGCTCGAATGGTCAGAGCCTGTGTTTTCTGCAGAGAAAAATGGATTATTTTTATTGATTACCCTGAAAAGGGTAAAATAATATCTGGCGGTGAGAAGAGACCTAGATTACAGAAAATAAAAGATACCTGCTCATAAAGGTGTTATGCCAACGAGAAAACTGGAACATTTATTATATTTATCAGATCTGGCCCCTTATGACTTACATTTATTTCCACTTCTAAAGAAATTTATGGCTGCGAAACGTTTTGGTCCAGATGTAAATGTAACGGCAGTGTAAATGGGCATTAGTGAGCGTCCACGATTTCACTACAAGGGCCGAATAAACTGATTGGAGATACTTTGGATTAAGTTGCACTAAAGTAGGACTGTGTAGAAATATAAATGCATTTTTTAACTAAGAAACGTACACTGACTAGCCGAGATCCTTTCTCCATGCTCTGCATATCTAATAGTGGTTTTAAAATTTCTGGTACTGAGTACTAAATTTTTAAATTAGCTTGCTTTTCTTCATCATCACAGAATGAAGTGATAATCTCATGGCACCAATTCTTTGTAAATCCAATAAACTTAGTTAGCATTTTATTACAGGTTAAATGCAGTGTGTTTAGTTTTTCCTTAACAACAAAAGAGTCTTATCTGTAGTATTTATTCCCCCTCGCATATGCACTTCATAAGATTTGATCACTTCAGTTAGCTCCTAATAACGAAAACAGAAGAACAGAAGAAGAACCGACGAAAACATGCAGAGGTTAACAGGGTGAAAATATCTGACATAACTGCCGGTCAAAAACGCGAGATAACGAAGATAACGTGACAATCGAGTACTGCATTCACTACTGAGTTATGATGAAATGAAAACAAAACAAAAAAGACGTGTTTCATGAAGTGTTTGTTCCAAATGGGCTAGAAGTAACTACCAGTAGAAGAAACTGGTATGAGATTCAGTGTACAGAGTGGCTTACCCCACTCCCGAGAGCTTGGTCGTTAATTAGTACGAGCAGCAGACAGATGAATAACGATCCAGTGAAATCCTCTGGGAAGCAAAGTCGAGGCTTCGCTATTTCTCTCCTGCGAAGAAACTGGACTGTGAAAAACTTCCATTAACAACACAAGATCCTTCTTCCCTTGTAAACCTCTGACTAAATGTTTGATGCTAGCTTTTTAAACATGTGGAGCGTATAACGAAAAGCATTAAACCTGTTGCACACGTATTTTTTTTTTTTTTTTTTAAATATCATACTAGCTGATATCCACGATTTAGTACGCGTGGATTAATAATATCTTTGCCAGAATTGAATATAGAAAGTTGTTGGTAACGAAGGATTGGTCCCAAACAACAACGAGTCGGCGTAATATGACAGGAAAGCTATCACTATATCATTCTACCGTCGAACCTCTCTCTTGAGAGGAATCAATTTTCAATATATTTCTGTCGCCATTCAATAAGTTCTCAAAATTTCGTGACTACAACTGTTAATCATAACAGAAAAAATGTCCTGTGCCCTTCCTACAGATTTTCTTGTCAAATTCCATTTAGTCATCAAAACGTAAAAAAGACAGAGAGTTACTGCCGCAGTTATAGCATTATTACTGCATGTCACATACACACTGACTGCGAACAACCCCTGAGAGATCATTATAACGTAAAAAGGTGTACACCTACAGCGTTACAAAACTGCCTACGCTTCGCCTCGCATTGAACCCCTAAATTTGTGACATCTACAATTTAACATTCAATCCGAATAACCGACCGTCCAGGCGTGACTCTTACGATCAAAAACAATTTGTTAAAAATCTTTGGTTCCACGGAGATTTGAACCGGAAACCACAATCCAAACAGCAGTAAGCAAGCGCTTTAACCACTTAGCTACGAGACCGCTATACGGAAAGGCAGTACAGAGACCTACACATCCTACGTGTCTGTCTATCAACGTTTAGAAATTTTTCGAAATTATAAGACAACATGTATCATTAGCTTACTTAGCTACGAGACCGCTATACGGAAAGGCAGTACAGAGACCTACACATCCTACGCGTCTGTCTATCAACGTTTAGTAATGTTTCGAAATAATAAGACAACATGTATCATTTATACAGAAACTTTTTCAACCAAATGTAGACAATACTTTTCTCATTGTTTCAAAGGATAAGTGTGCAAACTTTCATCGAAATCGGATGAATACTGTGGATTTGTATGAAGAACAAACAAACATACATACATTCATCTTTGTATATATAGATTAGTTAAGTAGCAGTCTCAGGCAATAATAATTTTAGTAAGCTGAACACTTTCTACTTTCCAGTAAATGAAATATTACCCACAGACTCTGCATACAGTAATCTTAAAATTAATAATTTTACTGTTAGTTATCCTTTATTCATTTGCAGCAAAGTCGCACTATGCATTAGTATTTTAATGTATGTCAAATTAAATGCCTGAAAATGTGTCATTTAGATTCTGTTTCAGTTCCAAATTCAACTCAGAAGTAAGCTATGTAAATTACTAATTTTTTTTAACTGTTTAACGTCTCCTAACTGCGAGGTCTTTAGAGTACTATTATTATTTTACAAACTGGCTATATAAGAATAACTGTTCTGCATAAAAGTTCTGTATAAAAAATAATGTAAATTAGAAAAAATAGAAGTTATGATAGCCAAATGTTTATAGTAGAATAATGAAAATATTTTGATTTTCTAATACTTTTTTTTTTAACTGCTTTACGTCTCTTTTCAACATCGAGGTCTTTGGAGACGGGAAAGGATGGGGGGCAAGGATGGGAGCAAGGAATGGGAAGGAATTCGGCCATGGCCTTTTTGAAGGAAGCATCCCCGCATTTGCCTGGAGTGATTTGGGGAAACCATGGAAAACCCAAATCTGGATGCCCGAACGGGAATTCGAACCGCCGTCCTCCTGAATGCGAGGCGAGAACGCTAACCGTTACACCGCCCTGCTCGGTTTTCTAATACTATCTGGAAAATGATGAGAATTAACGCCCCGTGTGTACAGACACGGCTCTAACACTTGCCGTCGACGAGCCGTAAATCCTCACCAAAATATGTCGAAAATTGGCGAAACTGTACAGCATTATAAAGGTGTACATAATTCTCTGCTTCCTGTAAGAACACATTCCTTTGCCATCATTTGTACAGCTGTGTGAAATTGTCGGCGCTCCTATAGTAAGAACGTTGCCTAGAGTAAGAGGAAAGACTCATGGCGACAAAACACATAAAATTTCTGAAACTAAATGGGGATCTGCTTTGGTGTACTCCGTCGTGGAATATTGTGCCACTGTTCAAAATAAAAGCATGAGCATACGCAAAACCGACGTGCAGCTCAGTTGAACTATAAGGCTAAAGCTATACGTGTTCCACCGTGCTGTCAAACATAAGAGTTACGAGATCTTCGTAGCCTCACATTTATGTGTACTTTAGTCCATGAGAATGATAAACTTTTATTAAAATCTTTATACATATGCTAATTTGCTTATATACAAAACCCTAATCCAAATTTGGGAATATATATATATATATACCTCTTTTTGTCCTGGCATTACGTAAAAACTATCGAACCATTTTGAATAGGGTTTTTATATTTCGAAAACTTAATGCCTGCTTAAATCTGTGTGCGTTAATTTTACGCCATTACGTGCCCGGGGAATGGAACAAGATCGACAATTCGTTAGTAACAAGAACAGATAGAAGTCGCAGAGCATACTGTATCTCAGAAGAACACTCCTTTACGAGAAACCGCCAAAGATCACTATACAAAAAAAAAAAACACTATGCCCTTTGGATTCTGTTAATTTTTTTTTAACTTTGATTACTTATTTCTTAAATTTTCTCAAATATAGTATGTTGGAACGCGTGGAAAACGTTAATCAAAGCACTACACGAAAGATTAAAACTCAAACAAGCGCAACAAAATTGTGGATTTGAATTTACAGTATAGGTTGTGGAGGCATTAAAAAAACGTTTTAGCTTTGCTTCTAGAAGGAAAACCAAAGGCAATCGCATTATTACCCACAGTAAGAACTGCGCGACCGAAACAGCGGAAACATATATATCTTACAAAAACTAAAATGGTGTTAACATTGAAACATTTATCCTTTATGATCAACATTATTGTTTTTCGTATACAACTTCTCCGTGTAAATGGTTTAATATGATTCCATTCTGCTATGGATAAATTAATTTTCTAGCTTTTATGCACCGAACAGCGCCCAAGTCCATATTACCTTCAATAAGGAACTTGTGCTTTGCAGTCAACGAGCATCATTCTCACGGAAACTTCCTTCACACGTAGTTGCGCACTCGATAGTTGGGCGCCACAACCGCTGTCGAAATTTCCACCTTCAACAATGGAGGCAGGCGCGTGAGGCAAGAAGAAGCGGCCAGAGGTTCGTCTCTTGCCCGCGCATTACAGTCTCCGCTACACTTTCACCGCGCCCGCTCGCCCATTGTGCAATTGTATCGCTCGCCTCTGAGGCCTTACCGACTTAGGAGTCAGACTGAGGAGTCAGCTGCGTGACGTATTCAAGGCTGCCGACTGTTTTCTTAGGCAAATTATGGCGTTATCGTTGGATTTTCATATAAATCAGTGACCAAAGATTAGATTCTTTAGAAACTGCTAAACCGTTGAGTGAAGATGGAATTAAATATTATTTAAAGTTATAGCATGAGCTTACAGTAAAATGAAGAATAATTTGGAGTTGAATCACATATCCATACTACAAATGAAACTTAAAGATCGGGAAAATCAGAAAGCCAGAGCCATTTTGTACTGAACATGGAAATAAACTTCCTTGAAATGATGGATACAGGAAGCAGTCAAAAAGAAATTTAATAAAAGAAAATATTTGATAGTGAACAACATGTCGATCATACGAGATTACTTATTTGCTGAACGAAGTTTACAACTGAAAATATCAGTTGTAGAGGAAATCAAATCAGGATATTTCGAGCAATGTAAAGGAAATCAATGTGAGAAACAAAAAGCAACAGTAGTGCTTCAGATTACGATGTAATGCCACCTCATTCCTTGAACGTCTGTCGGGTTCAAACCGAATTAAGTTTTGAAAAGACAGGCGAAAATGAACAGCTTCCGTAAAATTCACCTTATTCCAGATGTTTATGACATTTCATTCTTTCTATCTCCTATATTTCTAGAATAAGTATTCACTAATCTCGCATTTACCGCATGTTTAAAAGTTTTTACTTGTTCGCTTGGTAGCTTAAACTTTTACCGCAACTACCTGGTTGTTCCTGTTTGCGTAACATCTGCAGCCACACAACATGGACGCCTGCAGTTATGATTTGCGGTTGTTGCAGCACAAGGTCGAGAACCGCTCGCTCTATTAATACAGTTAGCAGCGACCTTCACGTGTGCCCCGCTGCTCAGATTGTGTGGCGATGTTAAGCTGGTTCCACCGTCTGAAGGTTTTAATGTAAAGAGCTTTTTGATCAATTTTAAATGAGTACTCCTTATGAATTAAGTGTGAATTAGTAGTGATAGAACGTTACCTATATTTCTGATCATTAATTATTGCTAAGTTTACTATCGAAAGCTTTGTTTAATTAATTTCATGATATTTTTTTCTTTTCACACTAGATAGTTTGAGTTCACCAGTCATTTGTTGTAGAATCAGTCAATAATTTCTAGTTGTGGTCGATGATGTTGTTTCATAGGATTTCTGCTAGCTAATTGATATCTATAAACAAGATTTGAACAGCGTTTAGGCTGAGATTCATAACACAGTTATTTGTAATTTATAAGAAAGATGGGACAGTAATTGCATATGTTGTTTTGAGAATTAAGTATTCAGAAAGATAGAGAAATAGGCTTGTGTCCACTAACAATAAATCGGAAGCATAACAAATGTTAATGATTAACCATGCTAAGGAGATAACAAAAAACAAAATTATTTATTGTAAAAGATAAAGATTATTATTATTTTTATAAAATAAATCCAACAAAATCAGGCATTCAGTCACGTGACAGCGAACGCCAATCAGGAAGCATTACGTCATGCCACCCGAAACGCCTAAGTTGTTGTTGACATTTTCCTGGAACAGAACAGGTTACTTGGTAAATTATTAGTTTTTAGCAACATTTGTCACGTTAATACAGTTGTTCTGTTATATGCTGAAAGACAAGTGTAATTCGCTACGGAACCAGGATTTAGCAAAGCAAACAGTAGCAATTTGCCAAAATTTGACGCCGTAACACTTGGCAGACTTTTCGCGTCAAACATCGATTTTTGCTCATCGGAATTCCTCAATGTTAAAACTTCGATGTAAGTATACACACGTGTAAAATACACGTATATATTATAAACTTAAATAGCAATATTTGACTTTCGTAAACAATAACCTATTGCTTAGATTTATGTTTTGAAAATTAATTGATACTGGTTTTGAGGATATATTTGCGAATTATAAGCAAGTAGTAAATAGCTAAACTTAAAATCAGGTCCTCAAGATCTTCATATGGAAATTAGAATTTTTTTGATATATGGCTTGGTTCGTGAGGTGATGTGGAACTATCTTTTGCGTGAATAATATCATTGGATATGGTTCTTTGTTACTATTAATTTTGTGTGGTATTGTAACTTTTCTGTTGCATCACGTCTAAGGTATGTTGCTTTTTGCTTTCATATACACCTTTTCTAGAAAAGTATATCCTCAAAAACAGGTGTGGCAAATTTTAAAGCTTCGGCACTACCAACTTCCAGTCTGCTCTAAGCTTTATATCAGCCTAACAACATCACATTTCAGTTAAAATATCTCGAGAACCAAGAGAGATATTTTAAAAAATATTCTTTATTTCCGATTTGTTTCATCGAGCTGCATAAGAATCTATCATCAGATTGTGACACCACAGTAATGATAGTGCTGCCAGAGTGTGTTTATTATATTAAACGTAACACTAGAAAAATAATTAAATCATAAAATCAAAACAACCTCAACTCACACCTTATTATGTTATCAATACTTGAAAAGTAGTGGTTCTGCAAAATTCATCAATTTTGCTTTAGATTTAGAAATATCTTGTGCACAAAGACTTACATCAAAATTATTTTCACAAAGAATAGATTCTTGAATATGCAGATAAAGTATGAGCATCCTCCCTCCTTGCAAGTTTTAAATACTTTTCCGTATCTGCTCATTGTTTGGAACATAAATAATTTTTTGGTGTTTCTATGGTTGTGCTTTTACACTGGGAAATTACACAGTACTTATAATACGAGGAATTCATTTTTAAATAAGGAAAAGTAACACCTGCCATATACATGCACGACTGTTTTGTTTTGTTTCGGGTGGCGTGACGTTATTCAAAACGCCATTACTGTCTTAAGCGTTTTCGAGGTAAATTTAAATTCGTTTTTAAAAATGCAAAATACAGAACGTAAATGTTCGATTTTTTTATAAAATAATAGTTTTTCGAGTAAAATAGATAATAAACTAAAGTATTAACCTATTTTTCAGATTAAGTCAACTAGCCAATTGCTGGGAGGTGCCAGGACAGATATTTGGAAAATGATTAAGTCTTACCAAATATAGTCATGTGAGTCGACTTAGCCAGTGAGAGCGCGTAATTCGCTGAGTGCAGACCGTCAGAGTGATCAATGTAGCGTCACAGAAGCAACATCGTGTCACGAAAGCAGGAGAGAAGTGTTAGCTAGGGAAGTATTCGGTTGACTTATAGAAGTGTTTGTAGGTCGTTATCGACAGTGACTGTGCTGATAAGAGATAGAGGGAGAACCTTGTGTCCATACTAAGCACGAGGAGTATAATCGACTATTCTCAGACTAATCCAATGAAGAATTTATTACGGTGATCTGAACAAGCATAATAAGCTGCATCGATGAAATAAAGTCTCCATTTAAATTAGCAATAACAGTACAGAGAGGTGGTTGGTCACGAATGAACTTTCAGAAGTGTCACAATTTAAATGTTTCAAACAAATTATTTCATAAATCAATGTAGAACGTTTTTGTGCCCATTTTTTCTTGAAGGACAGAGTGACAATAGAGAGACAAGAGGGTCATAGACCTGTAGCCGTCAATAGTGTGTTTTTTCACTAACCAAAAATATATATCTAAAATAACTTATAAATTTTCTGTTTTAAATCTGCCTATATAGTGTCTTAAAGAAAAAGGGTAAAATATTTTAGGAGGTATGCATCAAAATAGAACAAAAATATCTAATAAACATTGGCTAGCAAACGCATAGTTTCCGAGTTAATAACGGGTCCCCAATGTAACGCCCACCTCCTTCGGCGTAAGGAATCACACAATCTTTGAAACTGTCCTGTACGTAATGACATGCACTGAAGACGTACAGGATCAACCAAGACAGTTTCAAAGAGAGTATGATTCCTTACGCCGAAGGAGGTGGGCGTTACATTGCGGACGTGTTATTAACTCCGAATCTATGCGTTTGTTACCCAGTGTTTAACCGATATTTTTGACTTATTCTGACAGATACTATCCTAAAATATTTTACACTTTTTTTGACACTCTGTATAACAGCTAATAAAACCCCATTGATATGTCGCATCCCACCGCGGGCAGAACTAATATTTACCAGACATACCTGTTGTGGCTAATCACTTTATAACGGGAACTATAATTCATAAAAGTTATTGATAGCTATTTGACAACGCATAGCACGTGTATTTTTTACCAGAAAAGGTCTACTGAAGTTTTGTGACAAAGACTGAAAACTATCTGTTTAGAGGTTAAGGAGTGTTTTATAATTTAAATCTCGAGTCTTGAGGAAGCAACTACACTTTTCGTGTCCATTTCCAAAATTCTTTGCGTGTTGAACGCTAGTATGCTGCAAAGAAATCTTGGCTGATAATAGTTTAATATTTTCAGTAGAGTATATCTTCGAGAAATTACTGCATTTTGCTATATTACTTCAAGTTTAGCTTTAAATATTGGAATGAGTATTATGGAGAGGAATCGGGGGAGTATATTTTCAAGCATTCATAGGACTCGTCCATAAACCACGAGTCTCCATTTTGACCTTCTGTGAACCCTCTCTCTCCCCCACGTAGCCGAACGTGACTATTGCCTCTACCCCCCCCCCTCCCCCCATGTAGCACGTATAACGTAGCTTTTCCCCCTATTGATACCAGAAGATATTTTGTAATGTTTTCTCTTGTCAGACTATCGTAAATTACATATGAAGATTATTAAATGACTGAAATAAATATTCACAAGCTATTATGTTTTCTGTACCTTATTTTAAATGTGACAAATAATATAAATGGAAAGCTACGTGGCCTGGCTCGGAACCCCTCCCTCCCACGAAGCTCAGCGTAGCTTTTCCAGCCACCTCCCCCCTCCCCCCTAGACAGAGCCACGTAGTTTATGGACGCTCCCTTACTGAGAGTTGGATTCCTATGGTTTATAATGTTTCAGTCAGTTCGTGGACCAACTTTGGATGTACCCTTCTTTTTACGATTTTCCGCCGCACCCTGGTATTATCAAATAACAAGTTTTTAATACATTCTGTAAGCAAGCAAGAAGAATAGCAACAGCGGTAGACATCCGTTAATTAACTGCGGCGATTAAAGCCGCTGAATTTTTGGAGAGGGGAATCTGAGGTCGTTTTTTCTGGACACGAAAAGTAAGTAACTGCTGCTGCACAGTCAGACGATGAGCTTGAATCCAACTATAATCAATTTCTGGCGCTCGTCAAGGCAACTTTTCTGTTTCTGAGTCCTTGAAGGTTGATATGTAATGTTACGGTGTTTATTTGTTCCAAACAGCGGTGATGTCAGAAGCGGTTCACCGCAGAATTCATTACGGCGGTGATAGCGTCATCGCATCTTGGCCCATCTGAAAACTACACGCCAACCAACATCAAGCGAGATACTGCATCCTGGACTGTGATAATAGTAAACAACTACATGCTGGCAGTAACGGTAGATCAAAAATTTGCTAGATAGTATACCACAGATTAAATACCTATAATGATAGTGAAAAGTCGCAATTCCTGTCTACAATAAATTCGTTCTCTTTCTAAGGTAGCAATTTTTGCTGAAGTAAATTTTATTTTTTAATTTACTGTCTTCAATATTTTACAATAGGAAACACTTCTTGGTAGTTTCTATTAATTTCACTAATAATTTTCTTTCCGAATTCATTAAAGTGTTACGGAATTGAAGCTCGTAACAACTCCGATGACAAGAGTCGACGGATGGTTTACTTTTTTCCCGTCTGATTGCACCATTAGGTATTTTCCATCTGATTTTAGAATTAAAATGCAAGAACTGAGACTGCTTTTTATACATCTGCTACAAACAAAACTACAGGCTTGTTCAGTTTCGGTATACTGTTATCAAGAGCACAACGGGTGAACAAGCATGGTGAGAGCAGTAATATAAACATACATTATTTTCAAAAAAATGAATGTGTATATTTTCCTCCTCCTTGCACGAGGGCTTAAAAGGAAGAAAGCAAAGATTTAGGGTGGTTAATGTAGTATCAAAAGAGGTAAAAATAAACATTGGAGTGCCTCAGGGTAGTGTATTGAGACCATTGCTGTTCATTATTGTAATGGACGATTATATTGAAGGATTGAAGTTAGAAGTAAGGTTGTTTGCAGATGACATAATGTTATACAAACGGATTAAATCAGTAGAGGACTCTGAGCAGCAACAAAAGGAAATGAATAGGTTATATAGCTGGGTAATTAAACATGGAATGAAAATAAATGCCAAGAAGAGTCAGCTTATTAGTTACACGGACAAAAAACAATAAAGATTTTCTATGATTATTGGGTAGGTAAAAATTGCTTGTCGAAGATCCTAACAGAAAATATTTTGGCATAGCTTTTGATAGTAAACTCAACTTGGCAGAACACATAGGGCAGGCGGTAGGTAGAGAGTGATAAGGGGATGTATCAGGGAAGTGAGGGAATTGGATTACAAAACCTAGTTCAGATCACTGCTTGAAGTGGTTTGTTCGAGGCTTATAGTCGCGATAATGCATGGATGGATAGTAGTAGGAGGATTAGGAGTTCTACATGGTGGGCAAGAGGTGATCATAACCATAAAGTAGTAATTGATTTCAGGTAAAAGGGAGAGTAAGGATGTAAGGGACTGAAATTAAATCATAATTAAAAGCATTATAAAAAAATCTAACTTAGTCCACAATCCAATGCTTGTTTGGATCTTCCCGAAGGAGGCTTACTAAGACATTGTGTCAGAGGTAGAACGTTCAGTTCATTTCCTCTGAGACCTAAAGCTTAATGTGAAACCTGAACTATCCTGGCACAGCCCGTATGATCAAACACAGCTCTCAAAAGTTCCTGTTCCCGCCGGGATTTGAAACCGGGAACTTTTCAAAGTAAGCGCCCTAACCACTGAGCTATCAGACCGCTATAAAAGAATTATAATAATTAATAACCCTACAATATTCGATCTTAACATTTTAACATATGCTGTTGTTTTATAAATATCTTATAAGGATCCTGTAGTACGAGAATTTGAAAACTTGTACCATTTTTTTTTTTTTTAATTTACTTGCTCACTTAGTGGACCACAAATTAATAATGCATTGTATTTGTACTTTTCGTCCAACGACCTTCCTTGAGACAGATTTTTATCGCATATTTTTATTTAACAATTATGCTTAAATGTAAACAAAATAGGCAATTTTAGTTAGAACTGCTACAATGTAACTTATCCTTTTCCAGTGCTGTTTTTCGCGAATATATATCTACATTAATATTATAAATACGAAAGTAACTCTGACCGTTACGTTTTCACGACTAAAAGGCTAAACGAGCCTTGGTTACATTTGACAAGGAAATACCATGTTTCATTAGGAAGGACACAGGATACTTTTTTCGGGCTAAATAACATTTTGTCATGAAATTTTGAAAACTAGCCGAACGGTGACAGACACATGGATGTCGTGTGTAGGTGTCTGCGATGTTATATCGATCACTAAGGCTTGGTGTCTCCCACGGTAAGTTTGTGATTGGTCTGTTCATAAATTTTATATGCGCAACCTCGATGCGCTGCAACTGTGTTACGGCACACGCCTACAAATAACACAACTGGGGCGCAACGTAATAAGAGCTCTGATCATGACTGAGACGGAAAAAGGTAATGGTGCATTAATTCCTCAAATACTATTAATTCCGAAAGTCTTTTCACGCCAGGCAACTGTTTGGATGGTTGGAGGACACAGGCTGCGGCGGCTCCCGTCTTTAACTTACTGTCAGATAAACTCTCCCAATAACTGTGCAACGTCAGCCACCCAAGGAAAGTGCCACAACTTGAAACATACACTCCTGGAAATTGAAATAAGAACACCGTGAATTCATTGTCCCAGGAATGGGAAACTTTATATACACATTCCTGGGATCAGATACAACACATGATCACACAGACAGAACCAAAGGCACATAGACACAGGTAACAGAGCATGCACAATGTCGGCACTAGTACCGTGTATATCCTCCTTTCGCAGCAATGCAGGCTGCAATTCTCCCATGGAGACGATCGTAGAGGTGCTGGATGTAGTCCTGTGGAACGGCATGCCAAGCCATTTCCACCTGGCGCCTCAGCTGGACCAGCGTTCGTGCTGGACGTGCAGACCGCGTGAGACGACGTTTCATCCAGTCCAAAACATGCTCAATGGGGGACAGATCCGGAGATCTCGCTGGCCAGGGTAGTTGACTTACTCCTTCTAGAGCACGTTGGGTGGCACGGGATACATGTGGACGTGCATTGTCCTGTTGGAACAGCATGTTCCCTTGCCGGTCTAGGAATGGTAGAACGATGGGTTCGATGACGGTTTGAATGTACCGTGCACTGTTCAGTGTCCCCTCGACGATCACCAGAGGTGTACGGCCAGTGTAGGAGATCGCTCCCCACACCATGGTGCCGGGTGTTGGTCCTGTGTGCCTCGGTCGTATGCAGTCCTGATTGTGGCGCTCACCTGCACGGCGCCAAACACGCATACGACCATCATTGGCACCAAGGCAGAAGCGACTCTCATCACTGAAGACGACACGTCTCCATTCGTCCCTCCATACACGCCTTTCGCGACACAACTGGAGGCGGGCTGCACGATGTTGGGGCGTGAGCGGAAGACGACCTAACGGTGCGCGGGACCGTAGCCCAGCTTCATGGAGACGGTTGCGAATGGTCCTCTCTGATACCCCAGGAGCAACAGTGTCCCTAATTTGCCGGGAAGTGGCGGTGCGGTCCCCTACGGCACTGCGTAGGATGCGACGGTCTGGGCGTGCGTCCGTGCGTCGCTGCTGTCCGGACCCAGGTCGACGGGCACGTGCACCTTCCGCCGACCACTGGCGACAACATCGATGTACTGTGGAGACCTCGCGCCCCACATGTTGAGCAATTCGGCGGTACGTCCACCCGGCCTCCCGCATGCCCACTATACGCCCTCGCTCAAAGTCCGTCAACTGCACATACGGTTCATGTACACGCTGTCGCGGCATGCTACCAGTGTTAAAGACTGAGATGGAGCTCCGTATGCCACGGCAAACTGGCTGACACTGACTGCGGCGGTGCCCAACCGCTGCGCAGCTAGCGCCCTTCGACGGCCAACACTGCTGTTCCTGGTGTGTCCGCTGTGCTGTGCGTTTGATCATTGCTTGTACAGCCCTCTCGTAGTGTCCGGAGCAAGTATGGTGGGTCTCACACACCGGCGTCAATGTGTTCTTATTTAAATTTCCAGGAGTGTAGTTATCTCCGCAAGCGCCTTGCCTACTATTATCTGCAGCAGAATTTTTTGCGCCTGTGAAACTGTTTACACAAGTCATCTACATCAAACCAGAGCAAAGTTACCAAATGGCGAAGTATTTCTAACACAACAGTAAGAAAACTTCTACGGAAACCAAATATAAAACATTTGCAGTTGTGCTTGATCAATCCTACCATCCATCCACCTCAAATTCCCATTGACCCAAATGATAACACACATAACAAGAATAACGAAAGAATAACAACGAAACGCACGGAGAGTGAGGAATCTTTCTACTGAGTGTAAATATTTAATGATATCTCTCAGTGGAAGAGGTGAGTATTGTCGTAGTAGCACTGGTTGTCTGGTAGAGCTCCTCACAGTCGTAGATCCGCTCTCACAATTGTTCGCACGTGCGAAATTTGCTCTTGATAAACTGACCGCGGTTCTCATAGGGGACCACTGTCCGCGATTTCTCCATCATTTGCATATTTAGCCGAGTGTTTCACACTAATTCTAACAGTATACATAAAATATAGGTAAACAAGACAGCTTTCCCTTACTAATTAGTTACAGATTTGGTTTACTTAAGCTGACAAGTATTTAGTTTAGTACGCGGAAGAACAACTGATCTAGGTTGTCATTAGACCGTACTCGTTGGGTTGGCTTTATATAGTAACGATTTGTGGATTATTATAATTAAGAGAGACTTTCTTCACTACAGAGGTTTTACCCCAACACAACAATAAAAAAAACTCGGAACACAGATCTTGACTTCGTCTTCTCAAAATATTTCTCCAAATATTTCGATCTTGTATATCTTCCTCTTCTGCACCAAATTTTCTCATTGTGTTTTGTACACTTTGGAACCAGGTAAACATGGGCCGTCCTCTTTTCCTCCTTAGTTTAACTTACCATTCCTGTACTAGTTTTGGTAACCTAGTGTTTTCCATCCTTCTTACATGGCCATACCATTACAGTATTTTTCGTTCTATAACGTCATACATTTCTTCTTTCACTTTCATCAGCCTTATTATTTCGGTATTCATTACTTTTACTTTTCTTCAACTCCAGAAATCAATTTCTAATTATTTCAACTTCTTAATATGTTTTTGGTTGATTGTCCAGGTTTCTGATCCATATAAGACTATACTTTGCAATAATGATTTGAATATAATTCTTTTTGTTCTTTTCATAACATTCTTGCTCTATAGAAGTGAATTGAGCATCCCGATTACTTTCCGGCCATTGGTAATTCTTTTATTAATTTCCATATTCGAATTTCCTTCTATTTCTAAAATCGAACCCAATAGCAAAAATTATTTACTTTTTAAATTTTTATTCCATAATGTACAATTCATCCAAATCATTAGTAAGATATTCTGTGTTTTTTTTTTTTTGGTTGGTTGTATTTAGTAACGATTTGTGGATAAAATATTCACTTTGGAGATCAAGAAAATATTGAAAATATCTGTTAGGTTCTTATCTTCACATTTCTATACCGCCGCTGATTTTCTTCGAAAAAATCCAGTACTTTTTCACTAAAAGAAAGAATGTTTATTCAAATAAAAGATAAAATATCTGATGATTCCACCATAGTTTTATAAGAACTTTACAAGAGAAATCAGCCACCATCAAAACAAAAAATTTTATGTTGAAACTGGGATGCTGTCTTGAATATTCAGTTGAAATATTCATTACGTCACGTCTACCAGCTCCTACTCAGCTTACAGAGAAAACTTGAAGCCACGCCGTTTCGAATCCAGATTTGGGCTTTAATGGTTTCCACAAATCACTCCAGGCAAATGCTGGGATGCTTCCTAAAAAAGCCATGGCTGAATTCCTTCCCGTTTTTTGTCTCCAGTCCAATAACGCCTGTAATGACCTCGACGTCTATGAGGCGTAAAGCCATAATTAAAAATAAACTTGAAGTATAAACTTGGAAGGTAAGCGTTTTACGATATCACTCCATGGTAGGCTGCCACAAAATAAAAGTTTTATTTGGATGTATGAACTACTGTTACTGACCATACACAAGTAACTATTATTCGCGATAATCTCTGCCTGACTGACTTCTCGCTAATTGGAGTGCAGATGTGGCAAAAAAAAAAAAAAAAAGACTCTAGCCAACACAAATAGTATAAACTGAATAACTAATTATAACCCAATCTCTGTAAAACAAATGTACTGAATATTCTAAAGTAAGCATGTAACGTAGCAGTTCCTTGATAGCTACGAATTTAGGCTGCACCGCTCAACAACCAGTCAATTGCGCAATTTGCAATCAATATGGCGCCAATCGGTCACACCCAAGAAGAATGTCTCAGTGACTCAAATGAAACGCAATTCTCAGAAATAGAGTGCGGTCAAAATTCAACATAGAATTTAACAAAAATATTCATACTATACTTTATGCTATTTAGCTTGGTTAATGTCTTACTGACGGCACGAGTTTAAAGTCTTCGGTTCATTTCACCTGTACCTCGATCACTGTAAGTGAATGTTTTCGACGCGGAAATAAATATACTTATTTCACACGCAGTCACTCCTCTCCGTAAACATAGGTCACCTCGAATGGTATTCACTGTCCATTAGACTAAGAGCTGTAGCATGAAGACAGAAGCTAAACACGATTTTGATGTAACGACACGGCTGTTGAGAGCAGGGCTCCCGGGTAACCGGTTCCGCGGCGCTGGAGACTTGCGCCACCGCAGCCGTCACTGCCAAGGCCCAGCCCTCGTAAACGCCAATCACTGCGCGACATACTTCACTACCACTTCGTCACGGACAATGACCTGCTCCGTGTCTGCTATTACAGTTCATTGCGGCTGTGCACAGGGAACAGCATTTCGTTAACTGAGAATGTCTGCGATAAAAAAATCCAAAACTCAGACTTACACTATCGCTGTACCACGTGAACTGATTAGCACTCACTCAATTGTCTTTCGAAATATTAGCACCAAATATGTATACTGCTCAGCTTTCAAACTTATTTCGTGATGTTTTGTTTTTCAAATACCTATAAGGTTATATTACATCAAATTGCTATAATCTTAACTAACTTGAACTTCTCATTGTTAAAAGTCAGTTTTAAGGTGTCTATTTTTAATATTCCTCCCACTTATCGGAAGGAACCTATTCAAAAAGGTGGGGGGTGGAGGGAGCTTAAATGTTTCCATCTATCTGCAATTAGTGTAACTTATTTTCTCCGTGATAGGTATATTTTTGTTTGTGAAAAGTGTAGTTTGTGAGGCGGAAATCTGGGATTGTTTAGTATTTGTCTAGGTGACTGTGGAAAGCCGCTTAGTCACCGCAATCGTGACGGTGATACGCGGGTCCAGGAATCGAAGCACGTCCCGTTGTACAGCGAGCTGGCGCACTGGCGATGTAACCTAACCAGCTGACTAAAGTTAAAACTTTAAATTATGGTTTAGTGGGAGACTTTACAAAAATCAGCTGAACCCTAGAATCTGGTGGTTATAATGCTTGAAGCCCTGTTCGGTAGAATCAATTCACTGACACGCGCCCTATCAGTCTTCAGTTTCACATCTTAAATATATATTAAAGAAACGCAAATCAAACTCCTATCAAGGAGAATATGCGGAGAATATTTAAATAGTTCGCACATCTAACTAACAATTTGTATTTTTTTTTCACTTAGATAGGACTAGTGAGAGCACCACAGTATTAAATCATACACTTTTACAGTATTTTTAAGCAAACTCGTAGTACGAATGTAATATTAAATAAATCATCCTGAAAATCAGACTATACGTCATACCGTGTTCCACATATGAACAACAACAAACCATAAATACGGTATTGTAGAGTTACTGAACGTACAGTAGCACCCCAGTAAGACATACGACATGTTATTGCCAAATTCCAAATAAACTTCTCTCAGTTGAGAAGAGCTACCCGTATTAAGGAAAGATATGAGATTAAGGTTAAATACGAGACTGCGCTGACGTTTAGAGGCAAATTAGGTAGCATTCCTCCCGGAGTTGACTCTTCAGTAGTCTCGAAACTCGCTGTGGTCCTCAGTCTAGCGACTACTACTAACAGTCATATCCTATGATGAAAACAACAGCATGGGCCTGGAACGTCAGATCTTAATGAAGAAAACATTGACAATGACCACAAAACTTTATGAAGTCAAACGAAGTCTTCGTTTACCGTTAAATATACTTGTACACAATATGGAGAAAACCTATGTTATCCTTTTACGAGAAACCCTGTTTCATTTTTAACAATGACGAAAACAATCGTCCGCACGTATAACAGTTTCTGTGGTAGCCAGTACAGTCGTGTGACGCTACAGTGGATGTCAAAGACCAAGGATAGACTAGAAACCTACGCCTCTACTGCCGAAGTGCTGTCAGTAGATAAACAGAGGTATCGCTCTTCGCTCTTAATGGGGTTTAATAAGTAGCCAAAAAATTAACTGTTTAGACCAATCGGAAAAAGATCGAAAACTGGTGATTCATAATGAAAAATATAATGAATTTTAAAAGCAAATCCTTGCTAACAGAAAAACTCAGCCAAGGGGAAGAATCGTAAAGAAACACTTTGTATAAGCGCAAGATAACTACGTACTTTACCCAAGAAGTTTTGCCTAAATTAATAAGTGTAAGTCGAACGCACGTAACTTGCTTGATACAATTATCAACTGGGACCAGAACCAGGCGATTGACACTAGAAAGTTTCATACAGACTCAGAAAACATGAGAGAAGGAACACTATCCGACGGAAATGTAGTTAGCGAAATTTTGAGAATTTTTACATATTCTGAACCAATATTTCCTGGGTACGAAATTCACTGCATCCATCCAGAAATGGACGAATCTAAAAGGATACATTCATTAAAATTCGGCGGTTTGGAATTGAATACTGTGTTGTGTAAAATAACGATAGTCCAAATCGACAAGCGGATTTCTCTCCACTTGCTTTAAGTTTTGCTGACTCTCCCTGTGATTCTCAGGTGTTACGGACGCTTCACTCGTCACAGACACTAGAGTGGTGTGTTCTGAACGTCTGCACTGAATGCAAATTATTTACTTCGGAATCAAGTAAATATATTAAGTGTCCGAGAGGAACTGAATGTGCGGATTACTCACCAAAAGCTGCTTAAATAGAATGCCCATACAATAACTTTTATTTGGGTATTTATAAATTTTTCAAAAAGCTTGAAAGGAGAACTGAAAAATAATCTATAAAATTTCAAAGTGAAGGTGTTATTCAGGATTATGAATAACATATTTCGGATGATTGATTTCCATTTGTATTGGTCCTTGTGTTAAGTTTTGCAAGTATCTTTGGAAATTTCGTGTCAATATGTAACTGAAATTCTAATATATCTTTTATGCACGGCATGTATCTGTGGTGTCTTGTTTGCGGCCAGCTGGAGCGGGACTACTGGCGGGCAGTTGGTCTGCTTCCTGTTCCAGACACCATGTTCCAACGAGACTATGGCTCTATACAGTAGCCAGAGATGGTCATTATGCTATCAGAACTACACTTGCTAAATGAACGCTGAGTTTAGCTCTTAACCCAATGTGATAGTAGTAACTGCCTTGCGAGTATCGGGTGTCTCAGGTTAATGTTCATACCAATGTACTCGTTTCAAGTTTGCTTCCACTTTTGCGACTACCCGTAGCAACTCCCTACTATAATTTCTATCAGGATCACAGCTCGGATAGTCGGCATCGTAAGTCTGAGGTCCTCTAATGTGAATTCACAGTAAGTATTAAGTGCATTCATTCTTTACTTTTAGAATCTGTGAAGTTAGATCGGTATCATTTATATTACCGCGTCGAGAAAGTAAAAACTGTTTAATTTTAAAAAGTAGACCTTCTTTCAATTTCTTCGTTACTGAATGTTGAAACACACATTATACAACATTCACGTAACATAATAACCATTTTTATTGCGAAATTTGTCGTACCGTGACACCAGCATCTTTATTCCCTCGTCGAAGAAACTGCCGCCAATCTGGTAATCATTCCTGCAAAAATCTTTTCACCGACCGTACTTTACAGACGGCGGGAATTTCGATTGTACCTTCAAGTTTAAACTATTACGCAGCAAAGTGGGTAACCAATATAACACACACAATTCTTGCAGTGTATGATCAGTAACCAACTGAAGGGGGCGTCACTTACATAGTGTGACCTTCCTGTACTCTATGCGAAATAGCTTCTTACTTTCTAGACGCGCCTTTACTACGACACGTAATTGAAGGTAGGTAAGAGGCCAGACCCTACCCAGTGGCCCACTGACTCTCAGAGAAACAAAAACAATGCAGTTCTCAACGCTGACGCAAAGAATAAGATACTGGCAGGGCAGGCTCACCGAGCGTGGTGGTGTAACGGATAGCGTTCTGGCCTCGCATTCGGGAGGACGGCGGTTCGAATCCCCGTCCGGGCATCCAGATTTGGGTTTTCCATGGTTTCCCCAAATCACTCCAGGTGAATGCCGGGATGCTTCCTTCAAAAAGGCCATGGCCGAATTCCTTCCCATTCCTTGCCCCCATCCTTTCCCGTCTCTAAAGACCACGTTGTTAAAAAGGGACGTTAAACTGTTACAAAAAAAAAAAAAAAAAAAAAAAAAAAAAAAACTGGCAGGGCAGGGGATAGCGCGTGTACCTGCAGTCATCGGTTCGAGACCATCACTGGAAATAGATAAGGTTAGTAGTAGCTACGTCACCACCCCCTTGGGTCAATGGTCAAGGAGCGACATGGAAAACAATTACGGTGGTAGGCCTCGGTAATTCCTTTCTAAGCGTTAGCACTAGAAATGGGAGTATATTTCCTGGAACTTGGGTGGCTTCCATTGAATATTACGTCCACATTATAATGAACGATATGTTAATTGATTAAAACGAGAAACGGATATTCTGAACTAAAACGCGAAGGCACTTCATCTCGCTGTCTGGCTGTAAGAAAAAGCTTCCAGAACAAAAAGAAATACAAGCGGGTGGGTAAAACAAGTCTGCTCGATATTTTTGAAACAACTGATTATTATGAAACAATGGAACATAATTTCTTACTGTTTACGCTATCCTCTTTCATAATTCGATAATCCCCGCTGGGTGAAGACTGAACCTATAAATATCCATCTAACAGACGTTCCAATAGCTAAAATGTAAATCTGCGCCGCTACGGTCTTTGCAACCGACGCATGTGATATCATGTAATGGTATCGGATTCTTCTCGTTTCTCAAGAATGAGCTTGTACAAACCCTTATAAAACCAGCAAATGCTAACTATTAACCTAGATCTTGTAATGGTTTGGCGTTTAGCACACAAAAGTAATTTTCCAGGAAGAGTTCTTAGTTTCTCAACAAAGAAACATGGACAGCTGATTTTGTGAAGGTTCCTCACATATATCGTTGGAATGCCCTGTTATAATAGCCTACCAGAGATTATTATTGTAATAATATCTCTTTATACAAAATTTTTCGATGATTGGAAGCACCCAGAAAGGGAGTAGGAAACGAAATGAAACTTCAATAGCGACGGGGATGTGACGTTATTTCACTGATTACAAAAGCAAATCAAGTTTATAAACAACTTGGCAGTATGAGTCCACTTTATGACGTTGCTCCCTCTTTGGCCTGGATACATGTACCAGTTCTGTTGGGAAGGCTGTCATAAAGCCGTTGTATCCTCTCCTGACGCAAGCTGGTCCACAACTGTTGTAACTGGTCCTTGATATCATGGATATGGCACTATAATGTAATTGACGTCAGAGCTTGTACCGCACGTGTTTTATCGAGGACATATAAGGGGATCTTGCTGACCACGAGAGAACATCATCGTCATCAGACAGTTCGTAGACACACGTGCCGTGTGTGGACGAGCATTATCCTGTTGAAAAATGGCACTGCGAGACTGTCGCATGAGAGATATCACATGAGGACGCAGGATGTCGGTGACGTACTGCTGTGCCGTCAATCACTACCAGCCGTGACCTGAGGTCATACCGATGGTTCCCCTCACCATGACGCCACAAGTAAAGCCACCGCGCCTCTCCAAAACATTCGAAGAGTGGAACCGCCGTACTCGCCGACTATGGTCATCCGAGGTACAGCAGAAACGCGAGTCACAGCTGAACACAATACAAGGCCACTGAGTGTGTTCAGTGTGGAAGATAAAATAAATCGTGGAGTAGTATCTACAGTTAAATGCATGGAAGGAAAGTTTAGCGTTTAGACCCATCGAATCTTCAGTAATTGCTTGAAGAAACGCAACCACAAACATTCAATGAAATGATGCTATCAGATACTTCTGCGATTTAAAAATGGTATTCCTGGATTTCTTGATAGTTTTTTCTCCTTGTCTGAACAGTTTTTGATTCGGGATGGAATAGCGACTCACGGTGGACGAAATCTCCTCTGCCAAGTTTCATCCCTGATATGGAGCCTGATCAGATAAATACGCATTTATGCACATTTAATGATTACGTAACACACATTTTTTTTAGTATTAGACAGTGTTTGGAAGACTTGCAGTCACTCCTCAAAGTTCGTAACTGAGATTCGAAAGTCTTGGATAAAACTAAGAAAATTTGCAATAAGGTTCCTCTACTTACCAGGAGGAAACTTTGTGGTTGGTATTCTCAAATAACTGCAAGGTGATGGACATTCGTTCGCTATAAGGTAACAGCGAGGAGCACAGGGGACGAACAGAAAATTCAGTCTCGTGGAGGTATCAGCGCTCAGGACGCAGACACAGATTCTCCCGATGAAACAGCAGTCAAATATTAACGATTATTTGCTCTTGACTCTTGAACACAAAGTATATAAACCAATAAAACTAAAAAAATACTCAGTGGTTCAGACTGACTACATGCAGATCAATACCAGTTGTATAGTTCCGATTTTTCGGAACTTCTAAGGCTATGAGAAGTTAATCTTTGTTTTTCTTTAAAATAGGAATCCAGATTGGTTAAAGAAATAATTAATTATTAAAGTACTTTATTTTAAAAAAAATTGTTTAAAAAAATAGACTTTTTTTTCAAGAAGTGAAGAACTCTTAAATTTTCGATAAAAATTGATCGTATACATTTGACCCGTAAAACGTTGTTTGGGATAATATGTTTGCAATGAATTAAAGCGTCAGTAGGTATCTGCCTGACTGCTGTCTTGGTGTGGTGTTTATTGTTGGGGCAAAGCAGCATTAAAGCAATGACATACCTCCAGACGTACAGCTAGTCAGTTGTGAAGGTGCTGTACGTAGTATGTAGCGTGGGGCGAGGTGTTATCTGCGTGATCACAGCAGGAAGAGAGATGTGGGCCAAGATGCGCTCTCTCCGCGCCGTTGCGCCACGAGGGGGATGCACCAGCCAGTGCGAACAGGACTACACAGACCTCTACCCAGCATGATCTCGCTCAGGAAACAGACTTCGTGCTTCCAAGTTATTCCGAAATAATTTCTCAAGAGTTATTTGTTCGTTCCAAATAAAAATTAAATTCTTTGCTACCAAACAAAATACTACTTTTAAATACTTTTTTCCAGTGGAAATTAAATTCAGAAATCGTACTACCTACGTCTCCCTAGCATGCAGCAAAGAGGCTTTATAATTGTAAGTGCAATAATGATATCCTCTATCATTCTGCAGCAAACAATTCCGTATTTTTATGATTGTTATTTGCGGATTGACCACTGAGAATCAAGCTTCAATTCGTGTCTTCTTCTTCTCCTGCAGTTCCTTTTCTTTCAGTGCTTCTTCATACGTACATCGTGCGGCTCCCTCTGTTCATTAGTCCAAGTTCTTCCAGTCTTTGCGTTCTTTCGACTTCAAACCTTACCACGTTACTGATCACGTTTCGAAACGTGTTCCTATCTAAAATATGGGCCTCTGGGAAGTTCATTTTTGTCTGTTAATAATAACTGCTGAAGTGAAGAAAAGAGAAAACAGCCGAAGACCACGACAGCTATAACGCAATCTAGTTTTGGAAATGATTTTTTATAATAATTGCAAGAAGCTGGACTTTCTACACGCCAGTCCGTATACCACATCAACATCGAGTTTAATCTAGTAAAAATTAATAGTATCTGTATATGGATTTTTTTTAAATGGTTCTATATACATTGCACATAACGATCGTTATTTGAGAAGGTTTTTTTTATCACTTGCTTTGCAGTCAACGTTTTAGTTGTAATCAAGTTAGGAACTTTTCCACCAACCATAGTATTGCCATAATTCACACATAGCCAGGACCCTGTGCCTAATTTTTTTTGCTTAAGCGTCCCTCAGTATCGATGTCATTAGTTTCTGGTTTACGAGTCGCATTTAGTTTGCCTCCAAAAGTGGCGTCTTCTATAAGATAGTGGAAAGAAGTCCGACCAAGCTGTTTGCGATGCTCTTCCTGTCCATGACAGCGGGATAATTGTTCCACTAAACGGACCTCTTTATATGAAATTCGATGAAAGTGATAATAGAATCAAGTCAATCAACAACTGGAGTTGTATTTATGGTAGCGTACTGTGAACATGAATTGTGTGTACTGCAGAGTTGATTGTTTCACGATCTTCTAATTATTGCCTGTAATTGAAAATGATTATACGTAGTATTCGTTTAAAGCAGAGATCGTACATTACAGCAGTAATTTCGAGAGTTCCTTTGCTAAAGTTTCTGTCGAAGCTGAAGATGACTATAACTCTCGCTTAATACACCACTCTGGACTGGGCTGGGTTCAAGTCCCGGGGATGGCGTCGCGCCGTCGTGATTGCTGTGGTATGCCGTAATTACCTAGGACAACGCTTGGACGGTGCACCTCATAAATAAAACTACACATTACTCCAGTAGTTTTGAATTAGTGGTACGCCTGCCCCAGGGGGACGTGAGGTTGCCTCAAGGGCTACGCGCAGGAACCTGTTGTCTCAGGTAACCACTAAGATATTTTGTACAAAATAAAACAATTACACAAACATTACTATCGACAGATATATTTTTGGACATTTTTTGATTTCTTGTGATGTATGTTATTAATAAATCGCAAAAACAGATTTCATTTTTTATTTATCAGTTCAGCTATAAGGGGTACGTGAGGTTGAGAACTTTCTTGAAGTGGTACTCGGTAAAAAAACTATTAGTAAAAATAAGTGTTTTTTTTCACATTTAACAAGCCGAAGTATGAGTATCTGTTTAGGTTGAAGAAAAATTATTGTTAGTTCCTTGGCACGGAGAAAATATGTGACTGTTACATCATGCCCATCATTGCACAGCATTTAGAAAAACAAATTTCAAAGGTAATACAGCAGGAAGTGATTTAGTAAACAGAAATTAAACTGACAAATTCCTCACACAGAGAATTCAACACGTGCCGGTTAGTAGTTTTTGTTTGGTAAGTTTCTACTACAGTGTTTAACAGTATAAGCTTTAAGACAACAGGATAAACCAAGCTCTCGGATTGTGTACTTTCAATTATTTTTTTATGAAGTCAGCTCGCCCTGAGTCAGAGCATGACGTGCGGCTGCGTGGGCACGAGATAAGGAGACACGCACCCCCGAGTGCGTTAAGTAATGAGTCATGCACACCCTCGCACTGGCACCAGCCCCGCCTCGCATTGTTTATAATTTAATGTGTATAGACCGTATGCTCCATAAGCAATCTCCCTTCACGGATGAGAGGGTAGAGAAAACAAACTCCGATCATTAAAGTCACCACACTCTCATTCTGGTTTCAGAAACTTTCAACAAAATAGACAACTGTAAAACTTTAACACATAAAATAAAAGGTAGTATCCTTCAGTTATCTCTTTGGGAATACTCTTTGTTCTTTATTACGATCCCCATCAGACAGTTGATAAAACAATCCTTTACTCCAGTCGAATGTGAAGGGAGTAAGCAACCGATAGCTTTTTGTTTTTGGGAAAATCGTAAACTGGAGTCTGATTTCATCAAATATACACTCATGTGAAGGGATTAGATAATTACATCGTCTTCCCTCATCATGAATCTGGTGCTGTGCGCAGAATGGGATTCGTACATAGTGAAACTTCATTATTGAATTAGAAAAGTAGACGAAAGGTCCGTATCTAAATAGATTAAAAAACTATATCAAATAACATGTGTTTGATTTTTTTCTTACGGCTTTACGCCTCGTCGACGTCGATATCATTAGAGGCTCGAAAGAACTGGGGGCAAGGAATGGGAAGGAATTCGGCCATGGCCTTTTGAAAGAACCACTCCAGATCTGGATGACCAGACAGTGATTCCTCTCGAATACGTGGCCCAGCGTAACCGATCACCACCACGCTGCAGTACAAGCGTAGTGACGTCATACCATAAATAAATACTTTATTTCAAAGACTGGAAATTTAGTCTTGATTTGCTAACTTACAGACTAACATTGTAAAAATTTACTGTCGACGAAACGAAACGACAAAAACAAGGATGAGTTTTCCTTAATTTCCTCACATTTTTTTTTCTATTCTGCAACTAAATAGTTACATTGCAATTCTTTACTTCCATGGATTGATTTGTACTGATAGCCGTCACAAAACATATTCATCTTCATACCGCTCTACAGACTGCTTTTTTTCTTTTATTGGATCAGCCAACGGGATAACATTAAAATTACAGTTTTCTGTTCTCGTTGTACTGGTTCCTTAGCACCGAAGTTGAGCGATCTGGTGGCTCAGTGGTTAACGCCTCCTACTGGAGATCCAAAGGTTCCCGGTTTGAAGCCCTGGCCTTTAACCCGACGTTCACCTCTGGCACAGCTCGCTGCGTAATGTCATATACGCCAGGACGCTTCCGTGTCTCTGTTTACACGTAGTTCTCGTATTCCAGGTGGGATTACCGGTTTAGGTTAAGGCGGCTACAAAATAAGCGGAATACGCAGCCAATAGAAACTCTGTCACCAAGCCGGCGTCCACACAAGGAACACCGAAATTTAAAAGTTTGAGGGAAATAAGCGCCGCTGTCTAGTTGCGACTGAGATGCTAATTTCGCGACACAAGTTTTATATTTTACTATCTCTAAATTTTACTGTTTGCCACAAATGTTATTCACGTAAACAGAAAATTAATTATAAAAGACTAAATAAACGTGATATCTTTCCCTTCAGTGAGTTAGTATTTGCGGAATCAGACTCTCCAGACGTATTAAGAAGAAAATTCGTAGCACACTGAGTAGAAGATATGTTCAGTTCTCGACAGTGTTTATATAATTATTGTAGCGAGCAAGAGTGCACTTGCTGATGTCTATATAAGTATATACAGTACTCTCTTAAGATGTATCTATTGGGAGTATACACTACAGGGGCTGCCTGTATACAACCGCAGGCCGTTCACGCCACAACTCAGCTGCCACAAACCAGATCTCGCAAAGTCTCGCGTTAAGTTCAGTCGAAGTGTAAAAGCACCTGAGCGAAGTTGTATAGCCTACACGGAGCAGTATATTCCACGGATGTGTGAATGTGGTGTAATCCTGACGTCCCCCTTCAGTTTCGATATTAGTCACCGGAACTGACGACCGCCCATCGTGCGGCGTGGTAAACAACTGCATTTTCCTTATGATGACGAGGGTGTCCTATCTACTCTTACCTAACATGTAATTTGCCGGCCTCGGTAGCGTGGGGGCTAGAGTGCTAGCTCCACGTGCCGAAGGCCGCCGGTTCGAATCCGGCCGCGGGCATGGATGTTAAGTGTTGTGTGTCTGTGTGAATGTCTTGTCCGTCCTGTGGCGTCCATGCATTGGAAAAAATACACATTGAGCTGGCTGTATGGCCTCCGTTGCCGAATGCCATTAAAAAAAAAAAAAAAAAAAAAAAAAACATGTAATTTGATTGCCAAATATTTCTACCTACCGTTGTATCACCTCATTTATTTGTTTTGGAGTTTATAGCATCACGAGCTTTTCTTGCCAATATATTACCTGAATACAGACCAGGTTGTGGACGTCCTAAGAGTATATTTAGTCCATTTTTCGTTTCTGTACACCTCACTTCTGAACAGTATTATAACACAAATATTCCAAAGTATTACTTACTTTGACAACATATCTCCATTTATTTGTTAACATGTTAGTAACAAGCTGATCCGAGTTACATAGTGCCAAATATTTATAGTGTCGCATATGTATGGAGAATGATACAAAATAACTTCTTTGCTTCTTTTAATTCCAAAGAACTATTTTTTTTTTATTGATTTCATACTTGCTTTTTGAGAATGTGGTTCTGAAAGAAAGGCGCTGGCTTGTATTGAATTTTGTATCTGTGTTGACGTTCCCAGTCAACAGAGATACAGAAAGGATTTGCAAGGATGTCTGTCAGGAGAATGATTTACTGCAAGTCTCACGTGGTTTTCAACATATTTGCTTTTAGCACATGTATGAGCTTAATTTTCTCAAATTATTTTCTCTTTGGAAAACAGTTACCGGTATATCTTTACGGATTACAATCTCCATACAATGTCACCGTTCACGAGTTGTTACTAATTTTTACACCAAAGGAAACAATTTTGACCATAGAGAGCCTTTTCGTGAGGTACGCATAGGATCGATATGATCGAGTACTGTGTACTTTATAACAGATTGAATATAATTAAGTATTTATTTATGATCGTGGAATCGTAGGGTTATTTTAATAAATTTTTTGGTACCAACACCTTTTTTAACACTGCTCCAACGGAGATATTGTCATAAGGCGAGTATTGGGTAGTCAAATAAACCGTTAATAAAAGCTTTACGTAACCATCAAAACAATATAGGCTACCCGCTGTTAATTTGAGCTGTATCTTGCTTATTACCGGTAGTGGCTCTGGTGTCTGGAAATCAAAAGACTGCGATTGCGGCTGGGTTCTTAACTTCTGAGAAACATCGTTTTTTGTGTTAGAAGCGTGGTGCGATCACCTCGTGGTTTGCACTCAGAATAATACTGTTTGAGGTTACGCTGCCATTTCAAATACTAAAAGTTCATAGGGCCATCAAGTATATCATCTATATTTTAACCGATTACTTTGGTTACACGATAGTAACTTAACGTATATTGTTATAGCTAATCAACCTTACAGGATCCTCCTATAACATGAACTAACTGTGGATAACTCAATGGGAGCAGTCATCGGTAGCCAATAGACATCTATCTGAGGACCCCTCAGTACGGTTACAAGGATTCGATCTCCCCAAGTGGCAATGGAGAATCATCAATCAGATTCGCACAGGACAAGGCAGATGCGGCTACTTATTACACAAATGGGGCTGGGATAGTTCTGCAAATTGTGACTGTGGAGCCAGCTTTCAATGCACCACATCGTTTCTGACTGTCCTAAAAAAAAAGACAATAGTGAACATACACTATGCGTCGATCAGTTCAGTCCAAGGGATAAACACATTAGATCTAGAGATATAATACTGTACGAGCTTGAATAGCTTGTTAATAATCATACAATAAATAAATAAATAGCTTATCTCGATCACAATCCAGTTAAAGAATAACTGATTGTAGGAAGCTGTGGTTAAAGAGAAACTAACAATGAATATCTCCTTTGACCGGTGACTCAAATTTGGTGCCCTGGATGGAGTTATTCCTCCATAGCAGCTTTATTGGAAAATTTAACTGGGATGGAAGTGTTATTGTTTTGTGCGGTATACTGTGAACTGTGTATGTATGTGTTGTTTGTATTGTGAATGATTGCAAGATGAAGGCAGAGAGAGAGTGAAGCTCGGTGCCGGCCCATTCACGTCTAGGCTTTCGAGAGACACTAACGGCATTGGTGGATGTAGGGTTTTGGTTTGGGGGGGGGGGGGGGAGGAGGGCTCGAGCGGATTTCGTTTGAGGGAGGTCTCGAAAATTACGATGTCGGGGGTGGACCTAGATACTTTTGGGGGGGGGGCTTGAGCCCCCTAGCCTCCCCCCCCATGGATCCACCACTGCTAACCGGTCACCAAAATTAAAGCCACCATGAACAGTGTGGTATGCCCTCACCCCATACGCACTGCGGAGAGGCTTGTGATTTAATCCAGGACTCTGGTGCACAGTCTGGTGATTACGAATTGTGGAACACAACTTCTGCTACCCTGACGGCCAAGTTCTGATGATGAAAATTCCTTCCACCAGCAGTATGCGAGTCATCTAACCCTGAATCGGGGGGTGCCCAAACAGCTCAGTCAATGGGGCTAGGAATACTGAAGATGGAACTTTTACTACTGGTACGTCTTCAGTGAGCTATCAAAGAAGAACTACCTCGTACGTTGAGAGCTGAAGGTCCAGGACACTCTGTTTAGCCAAGTGAACAGCCACATTTGGAATATTCGACAAATGTACGATCTCTAGAGCCTAAAACTGATCTGCTGTTGAACTATTATCGATACGGTTCTCGATTGATTAGAAGCACAATGTAAAACTAATAAAAAGTACCGTAACTTGAACAGAGAAATTGGGAACTGTAGTAAAAAATCCCGAAAATGCTTTTCATGTAAGCAGAACACAACGATTTCTGGTCAAAGAACGTGAGAAATTTCGTTGCCTGTCTGAGAAGAGATTGGAAGCGATCAGAGTTTCTGACACAGGATGCCCCTGCCACTAGCGCTACCCGCACAGCAGATAACGGGAACACCGCTCAACGTACACCAATTACAAATTTGTAGCCAGGAACGGCTCTTACATCGACTAGACTGTTTCTGCGATGCTGTTGACGGCGTCATTCATTCAGGATGCGAGAATTGTGTGACTTGAAGCAGAAAATTTGTGATTCGTTCCTACAGACCCATGGTTAATGGTCGACGAATCGAACTGCGAAGTACCGCTAATTGACAACACCTCTCTGTACTAACGTTAATATTTTTAAAGTCTGCATATATAACTGAAATTTATGAAACAATGTACATTACTCTGAGAAATAAGACGCTACTTTACTGATAAGATCATACGGATGTGTTTCTAGCTTAGTTTGATTACACAGAAAATCTCCTCTGTTTCATTTTACAAATCAGCTGTTTCGATTAAATCATGAGAAATACATAACTCTCTAAAAATGGACCTCTATCGTCACTGTTCAACGTTTTCTTTAGTTCTTTTTATGTAGATGAGAGCAAAATGTAAATTAATTTTGATTCCAATTAAAATCGCTGACATACATCCGTTGATCCAACACTGGTATCAAACTGACACACCAAATTAACAACCAATACGCTGTAGAAATTTGTCTATTGCGGCGAAGTTGTTAGGAAGAACGCATGCATTGTGTACAGCAAACTACAATTTAAATTAGGCACATAAAAACCTCATTCTATTAGGATCAGAAGATAAAAAGAAGTGAATTAGCTGATGACATAATATTAATTTTAATAATAGCTTGTATTTTTTTCATTGTGTTTTCTGGTAGTTCACAGAAAGTTCCACTGAGAATAAACACACCTGCGGCCCACATGTTACAAACGAGGCCGTAAAATTTAACGGATTTACTATGAATTTCATGGAAACAAGTTGTTGTGTGTTCAGTGAATCGTTATGTAACCGTTATATAAGTCAAGGTGGTCGATGATGGTCGATGAGTTATCAAGAAACCTTTCCTTATAAAAAAAAAAGTTAAAATTGTTTGCCGAAATAGAAGATTATAGTCGTCGTAAGCTCAAGTCTTCCACCAGAATTAAAAATACCTTCAGTTTGTTGGTTAAATTCCGGGTGTAGAGTGATGTTAAAATAACTACAACAGACAGTAATTCCAAACATAGGGATCTTACTCCACATTTTAGCAACCAAAAAAAGTAAGTTAAATCTGAATTCTTACGGGGGAAGAAAATCTTATGATCGAGTGGTTGACATCTAATGTAATGTTTTAGGTTGCACATTGAACTACTCTGTGATTCTTCCTATTAAAATTGCCTAATATGCTTCGAGAAGAAACTAAAAATTGCATCCAACAGAAAAAATGAGAATTACTTAATTTTTACCTACCAAAATCTCTTAGTGGTCGCAATGAAAAAGAGCTGTAAAATGCTACAGTCACCTGAAGTTTCTATTACTAAATTGACGAACTTGTTTACAGCTTTTTTCAAGATGTGCTTTTTATGTACATCTCCAAATACATGCTGTAGCAGTGTGAGCTATCCAGTTCCTTGCTCAGCAAAATCAAAGACGAATCATGATTAAATTACAGTTCCAATATTGATTTTCATCCAACATTCATAATTTTCCCTTTTCACTTGTCCACTGCATTTTTAATCTACCCACCTTTTACATTTTACCAAGTAATCATTAATTTCTCGAGCGTTTTAACAAAAGATTGATGGCATTCACTGTATTTATAGACCACTGGGTAACGTACAGTTAAATTTACAGTAGTAAGTATTCGTCAGTCTAACTGCTTTAATGAACTCTGCATTCAAATCTACCAGTCTACAGAGAACGATGTTTACTGATAATTATTCAGACACTTTAAAACTCCTTTTTTTTTACTGTTTGAAATGTTAAGTGAATTTATCTAAAAAAAGCAGTTCTTAACATTGACGAATTATATGCGTAGAGTAACCATAATCATTATGACACCACAGTAACAAACTATAGTAACGCGGGCGAGAGTAGCATAAAAGGAGTAACTTACAATATTTTATGGCGAGACGACTGCGTACCTGTAGCGGCGAATGGCTTCCAGGAACTTTCCGACGCATACTACGAGAACGATGGTTTAGCACTGCGTGGTATGACAGAGTCATCCACAATGAATATTAATAAATAATTAAAATATTCAGATTTTCCTTGAAATATTCATTTATCCAAATTGTAAATATTATAAATATTAGGGTTGATTCATAGGTGAATAATTATGTATTTAACCCGGGCAGCCAGATTTATTATTATATGATTTAATTTCTGTGCAAAACTTGCCTTTCAGAAAATATTAAATGTGGGAAGTTGGAACTGCAGTTTTGAACGTTCAGAGAACGGGACAATGCCCAGTGACGCCGACATGCTGACGCCTCCGCTCACAAAGGGGTGGCGCGCGGGAACCGTTACCTGCCGAGTGTACTGACCTCATCCCTTCCCAGCGCCCCGACAAGGTCAAGCAAAATGTGCGGGAACGGGTAGCAAATGTTAGCGACGACACGAAGCACGTGATGATGGACATATATCGATGCACCAATCGTGAACGGATACAGGGGTTCACAGTTGTTAATTCAAGGCTTCTGTTCCATGTGCGGGGAGAGGAAAGCTGGCTTTGCCGCGACAAGAGGACACGACGCCATATTCGACTTCACTTGCTGCCGAGACGAGCTACAGTGCGGACGTGTCACCCGACACGCCCTTAGCCGTTGATCAGTGACTGTGTCTGGTCGCATAGTCTGGCTCAGATGGGCTGGAAGCTGAGCGGTCCACCTGCCAGAGATTGTAAGCTGATGTGCTAGCGCGGACATATCTGCAAATCTGGCATTCGTTGCAGCGGTGGCACAGAGCGTGTCACACCTCGTCGAGAAGTTGCAATTACGGTAAAGTACTGACACGTAGGTCCACAGTTCCATTGGGTTTTAACGAGGCTTGCTAACCCGTAAACGGCTCCTGAGGTAAGACTCTGCTTCCATTATAACAATTACTGAGCTATCCAACGTTTCATATTCTTAACTTCAAATTCGAAGCATCTTGCTCATTGTTTTAAATTCAAACGATGCTTTTAACTTTAAACGGCGCCCCTGGGATTCTTTTGTAAATGTTAACTTTAAGTTGTTGGCCTGTGATGCCACTTTAAAACATGTTGACTTTGCAAAATCATTGAGATATCTAAATCAGTTTTATATTTGCTTTTACCCGGCGGATTGTAAATGTCGGGTATTGCTTGTTTGTTGTCTTTGGATTATGTTTAACGTAACGTTAACTATACCTGGCCTTGTATAAGCCAGAAGACTAAATAAATTGAGTATAATTTTGTGTGAAACTAACTTCCTGTAGAAATCATGGTTCTAGTTCACCATTTAACCAATAACCAACTTATTGGATGTCATACATATTATTAATAATTATATTTCATCAACGTATTGGCTCTCCCCTCCCTAACCGACGGTCCAATACAACTGAGAGCTCCCATAGTGTCAATAACAGTATCCCGACTCGGGTTAATCTTCGTATGAACGAATTGCCAACTCAGTCTTCTTGATTTTACTCTTCTCGTTAAAATCTCTCTGGATTACATAGAAATATATTGGATCCCAAAGATGTAATTTACTTTACCAGTGCCCACAGGACACAATTTGTTTAAGGAGGGGATGGATTAGACGGACCTAGCCTTGACGTCAGCCAGACGGGGGAAAGGGAAATCACTGAACTCCAAGCGTCCCTTCCATGCGTTCAATAGCTGTCATTGCTACAGCGCTCCTTAAACTCACAATAAAATATTTCTGTTTTTTTTTTTTATGCTTAAAGTATGATCTCCCTCAATCGCATCACAGAAAAATAATTTTAAACCTTACAGTTCCTAATTATTGGCATCTTTATAGTTTGAACGTTATATCGCATAAAATATCGCAACTTCAACCGATAGAAGAAAATTCGTCAAAAAAGCACAATTTCTTGAAGATTTGTTTTAAGTTCTAGACTATGGACCTTCACACAATTACTGGTCCTGAAAATCATTCTGATTTGAACGCAAACATTCATTTGCATGAAAAATTACATTGCATTGCATAACACAGTCCTATGTTGCTAAGACATCCTGTGTGACCCGCAACCCGATATTTATAGGACGATCAGTTCCTTTCCTGAGTTTGTTTCTAATCGTTAACCGTAAAAAACATTCGAATATTGTACTTTCAACACGCAAATATTAACAAAATCTGTTGAAATACCGTGGAAATTAGAACAGTGCAATGTCGCGTTGTTATAATTGATTTTGAATAAAATTTGTAGAGGATTGAAACACCCTTCAACAAAACAGCAGAGCAAACATTTACGCTGAGAACGAATAAATGTCAAAGAAAAATGAATATAACCACTGAAATCGCTTCGAGAAATGGAGTGGTAACGTATGTGGACAAAATAAAAACAACACCGGAGACTTTCCCGGCGTACGATTGCAGTGAAGTCTTCACGGGTGTACCAGCGACAGTGTCCGGCGTCAGACCCGTCAAGACTTCACTGCAAAATAAAAGTAATCAGAAATTCAGTTGCATAAGAGTAATGCTGAATATTTATACAAAGTGAATAACTTGAAGTTGTGGAAATGGCGCACAACATCTATCTGATGTTTTAGCCAGATAGAGTATTTAACACTTTAAAGTGTATTCCACTTACAGCAGGTTTGCTGTAATGGAAACTTTGTTTCACACGCAACGCTCTACGAACAACTTCAAGGAAGGTTTGCAAATTTCCATGATTTAAGTGTAGTAAACTTACATTAAAATTTCTTTGGATCTTATTGTAACATGCTGACGATCATACGAAATACACGAAATTTAAATTTCAGATCTTCAGTTTCACCAAGATTCATGTGCTGTCTCGAATTTTCCTAACAGAATACATGCATGAAGCTTAATGCCATCATACTGTGTATAGGTTCGTCGTGAGACACTACAGTAACCCGACAAACAGAAAGATGCCTTCGCCGCGGCCATACACTGCACCAGCGGAGCAGTCTGCCATTTGGTTACAGGTGTCTGGTTGTTGCGGAAGCAGCGGCGGTGAAAGTGGAAGCCGGCCTCGACACGGCTTCACTTCCGACTCCGCCGCAACCCGAGTCTTACTTTCCGCCAGCCTGCGGTCGCTATCTTGCACCAATATTTAGTTGGCTGATCGTTAGCCTAACTCGCATCACACTCTTTAGTTAGCGTGGGTAAACAACCATATCGAAATACCAGTTGTTTGGCGTGAAGTCTCATTCTATTATGAAACACTCGCTACTGAATCGAATCATAATATATAGAGAAAGGCCCAGCAGCGTCCTCTTCTGTGTGACCGGAAGTGCGGGTATGCCTCGTGCCAATGTCAGCACGTGAATAAGTTCGAAGGAAGCAGAATGGGAAACGGAATAGTCACACCATGAGACTGCGGCTCGTGAGGGCACGCTGTTACGACAGTGATGCGTGTGTGGAATCAGTGGATAGACGATGGTCTTACACAGCGACAAGCGGGTACTGGACCACACAATGTGACCACAGCGTGGGATGAGCGCCATCGCGTCCCCACGGCTCCGTCCTCATTATTGGCTTGACGTTGGAGCACTGCGACGTTTGTGTTTATGTCTGCGCCGACGATTCGAAGCCGTCTGCTAAGGGCTGGACTGGTGGCACGCATTCCATTGCGTCAGCTTCCACTGACCAGAAACTACGAGTGCCTCAGATTGAGCACGTGGATTCATTCACCGGCATGCTGACTGGCCCTTTAGGGGAGCGCGAAGGCATGTCAGGGGGAGGGGAGCGAGGTAGCTTCGCCAACCGTGTGGACAACAGTTTTCTTTGACTTGAAAAGCCTTTATTCTAACATCAAGTACTTAGTGATTTCCTAAGATGTAGTGCCGAGAAGTAGGCATTTATCTTTTTAATAATAAAGATTTGCATGGTGGTGAGGAAAGGGGGTGGGGGGGTGGCGATGGAACTTTTCTTTTGACGGAAGGGTGGCGTGATGAGAAAAGTTTGGGAGCCGCCATGTTAGACGCTAGCGTGGTGATCTCTGTCGGACAGACTGCACTGAGGAGCGGCGTAGTGGACAAACGCCAAGTGTGGTAAGTGTGATGGTTTGTAACCGCTGCATCGGCGACGTTTTAGAACCCGAGGGACTATCCGTCCGGATGCCATATTTCAGCTGAACAATGCGCAGTCACATGTGTCGAGGAATGTGCAAGGTTTCTTCGAAGAACGACGTGTCCCGCTACTTCATTGGCCTGCACGTTCACCTTACATCGAACATGTCTGGGGTATAGTCTGTCGTTGGGATCCTCCTGCAACCACTATCGATCTAGAGCCTCTGATTGCAGCACGTGGTGACTTAACACCGTACGATCAAATTGCATTTACAGTTTTGTAATTCTAATTATTTTTGTATTTCCTTGTCCCTAATTTTTTGGAATCCATTTAATTGGAATCACATGATTCCTTAATAGATTTTTATAAATTAAAATGCCGCCTACGAACAACTGTTGTTTTTAATCTTACTTTATTATCCAGACGCGTTTCTCCTTATGCTTTGGGGCATCATCGGTGGCTGTAAACGTGTGGTTTTGCTCATATATCATTATAAATTATTAAATACAAACAAATCATTACCTACACATATATACACAGTGTTCTTACAGGTATGGTGATAGTCTTCATTTGGCGGTCTGGAACAGCACTTTACGCACTTTTACAGATCTTTTTATACATGTGGCACTATTTAGCACTTTTACACACTTTTAAATAAACACTTGGCAGTATATGCAACTACAACATCAAAATAAAAGTCTTTATTTCTTGCTGCACATCTATGTTACACACAGCATGTTTACCTGTGTTATGATTTTAAATGCGGCAGCTGTAATCTAGTTTCATTTTTGTTTGTGTTATTGTATCCGTGTTAATCTGTTAAACTGTCTCTGTTTTTGTCAGCCGTTGTAATTTTATCTGATGGCTTTCTTGAACTGTTAACAGATGGTTTTTGTGGTTGTTAATTTTTAATACTTTCATGTCAAATCTGTTTGGTGGTAGGCAGGTGGCTATGGACTAATAAATGCTCGGCAAAAGTAGACTGGTTTGTGCATGCTATTGCTCTGATATGTTCTTCGTATCATATGTTGAAATTCCTGGATGTCTGACTTATATATATCGCTTTTCACTGTTGACATATTAGTTTATATATTCGTGATTACTTGGGTCCACTCTTATACATTTTATTCTCATTAGAAGAAATGGTAAGTCAACAGAATTCGTTCTATACCTTATTCATTAAATCCTAACTAACTCAGTTGTTATTAAAAATAATCATCGTTCGAGTAATTGGGTAAAAAATGTGATTTATGGCTTGAAATATTATTGCTGTTTCGCATCAACATGAATTTTATACTCTCACTCTTTGTCTAGATTTATTTGTGTGGTAAGTAGCAAATGTATAAAACTCGAGTTCCATGCTTCGATTGCACTGAGAGTCTTCTTCATACGACATAAAAGTTGAAAATAAGCCAAGCGATAAGCGCGGAAGAGAGAAACTGACATAAAGAGTTAAGAAAAAAATTATCACAACACAGCAAATGATTTAAAATTCTGCTTGCATCCTTCCCGCACTGTTAAGGATCAGATTAATATCCAGAACTTCAACAATCCAGCGTGCCTGTGAAGTTCACAGTCGCAGAATACTAACGCTGTTTTTTCCTCACATTCCTGTCGAGTCGTAAGTGCCACTACAGTACCACATTTCCTTGAAATCCTAGTAGTTAATATCTTTGCTATGTATAACGCCATACGACTCAAAATTATGTTATATGCAGAGATCAGCAAGTTTGGCTAATGCATTAAATTTACATCGTTCCTGTCCTTATTTTGGAAATTATTGACATGAAAAATAAGCCGTTGGTAATTACAATTATAGAAGAGCACTTCCCGTAGTCCTAAGAAGATATAATTTGGTTCACAAGAAAAGTTTTACCAGTAAATCATAAGAAAAGTAAAAAAATGCTGATTTTACGCATATTTATCATAAGCCAACCAAGAACGTGAAGGTTTTGACCTATGACGTTGTATGACACAAAATTTCACTGTAGATTACCATGCTAAACTAATACATTTAAGTTTTTCTTTTGTTTTTCTCATTACTTTGCAGAACTTTTAACTGATTGCAGCACTCACTCGCCGATGATCATCAAGATAATAGCATACTTTCGTATTTCTAGAACGATTTAAGTTGGCACAAGAGATAAGTTTTTATGGCCAAATCATAACAAAATCAAATATAGGTGATTATCCCTATATTCACGTCTTGCGAAGCTTTACCTGAAGCGATTTTGTTCATTAATATCTTTCATCTGGGTAACATTATATGCTACAAATGTTCGTTATACTTTGGTCGTCTCCTTATTTTAGAAATTTAGTGATATGCAAAGTTTTTAACCGATTACGTAATTCACTGACTGATTAAAAAAATTCTAGCGTACTTCCAGCAGTTCTAGAAGAAAGTGTATATCTACAAAAAGAAATAAAATTTCAACAAAAACAATAGTTGTCAAAATTATTCCCAGTGTTATTCGCAGTGTTATGGCCATTTAGTAATAAAGAGTTACGAGATCTTGTTTCGAGATAATTTTGATACAGTTTGCAGTAGTTTGTCTCGCTGAAGTGAATTGTCGTTTTTTTTTTAAATAAATGTTATGATTTGGCCATTATTTATGTAATGTTTCAGCAAACGAGATAGTAAAACGTCTACTTATTTACCGGTAAAACAGCATCTTTTTTGTGTACCGTTTTCAATTTTACAAACACTCAAAACCCAGTACTTCGATATCATTCTGGTGGCAAGCCCTCGACTTCTTTTGAGGTTGACTTGACACATCTTATTCGTAGTATGCACTACACCTTGCATATCAATACAAATTATTACATCGCATAATAACAAAGTTACACTGAGAGAAATCATTCTGTTTCGAAAATTGAATCGGAAGCTCACTGCAGAGTGTAAACTAGCTTAGTAAGAGATCTGATAATTTTTTTTATCACTAAACGGCCTCTAGACTTGGCCCCATTTTAGCAAGTATTGTTTTTATTGGAATTCTCCTTTTCCAGAAAGAAAAATAAAGAATGTAATTGTTTGCTGGCATAATGGATGTGGGTTAAAGATAATGAAATATCTTAATTAACTACATCAACTTGCAAATATTTACATTATAAGGACCAAACAATTATTTATATCCTTGTAGGTAACTATAAAACTGGTTCAGCTGGTTAATAGATAATTGCTTCTTTACCAGTTGACTAACTTTACCTGGTTACTAACCTAATACACGAAAATAAACATCACATTGTGTAAGTTTGCCGCATTAGCCAGTTTATGAAACTTTTATTTTCAAGGCGACTCCACAGCAGAGTATGGCTTTACAGATCTTCTGGTTTTATATTCTCACCTATTCCGGAGAACCTGTAGCTGCGTTATATGCACTTCCATAAGAGACAATCGTACCTAAAACAGAAAAAAAAACATATTAATGCTGACGCAACAGCGAAGAAATTTTCAGCATAGTTCCAACATAATCATTATTGTTACACATCAGTAAAAACTACCACCATATTTTCCATATTTATACTTTAATTTTTTTTTCTTATGCCGCCACAAAAATTGGAGTAGGTATATTTCGTGACTATAGCAAGAAAATGAGGAACAGATCGTACAGGAAGTTTAACATTTTGTTTGGAACATGTATTGCGCTTTTATTGAGTAAATTACAACTTCCAAAAATTTTACTGTAGTTAATAATAGTCTGATGAAGTACAAAACGAAATTGAGTAAAAATGTTTGTTTCTGAGGTGAGATACTGAGCGAGAGTATTAAAAACTGAATTAGGGTCTAGGACCCCGTAAATGTTTCTCTACCTTATTAGATCCCGTAATCACTCGCCGACTCTGCTTACAGCCGAGCTTAGTCTAACTTGTAGGAATTCTAGTATTAGCCAAACATCAATGTTTTTTCTGATATTATTTTTCTTTTGGTTCTGGTCGCATTTGAACTCAAACAACAACCGCTATAGGTTTTAATAAACAGTTCAGGTTGGTGTGATTCTTAAAACAACAATATAACAGGCGTAATTTTGAAAAATTGCAAATACCTCATGTAGAAGTGAGTTTACACATACAAGCCGACGTCTTTGATTTTTGGCGTGATTGTACAGTCAATTCAGGTCATGGGGTCAGATGACCTTTTTGTTTAAGTATGAAATAACATTTTCTTTCAAATATTCCATTGTTATTTTTAATTTAGTATGAAAAATATAGAAAAAACGCAGTGCGATTCAGCTAATACAAAAATCTATTTTCGTATTTATTCCAAAACGTTGATCAATTCTCGTACTCTTTGAGAAGTGTGTGTGTGCAGCTGTCAGAAGCTAAAATGTTTAGCTTATAAGTACGCATTACAGAACAAACACCTCGAACCACGAACTAGAGTCCATAATCTTCTGCGAACCATTACCCAAGGTAGAATTTCTTGCGAAGTGAGTCTGTTAGAAAGTACTGAATAGTACGGCAATTGGTGGAGGTACCGGGACAGTCGGATATCGTATCGTTTACTGATCAGCTTGCCCTATTAACAGTTTGCCCTTTCATTCGTTTATTTTGCAATCGCCTCGATCATTGCAGATAAACTGCGTTGGCGACAAGCTAGGGAAATAAGAGGTTGCTTGTACACGAATAATCAGGCCCGCCTCAAATACGGAGGGTGACCTGGAGCTTCACTAGTACTTGGCTCTGCGTCATATACACTAGTAGAGATAGTTATAAGCAGAAAAGTGTAGATAGTTCATGTTCTAAATTACTGTTTTCTCGTCTCATACTGTAAGCAGGCAATTCTTTCTGTATTTTTCTCGGAGGAAGACCCTTCCGTTACTGTCCGCTTACCCTACTAAACGAGTTCTGGGCACCTGTAGTCGGCCCTTTCTGTAAGTGCGTAAAGAAAAACAAAAATATTCCTCGCTGAGACTACCGTACACAGGCACTGTTCTAAAGAAATCTACCAATTTTTTTTGAAAAATGAGTAAAAAGTATATTTCAAATGGTATATATAAATGAAAAACGAAAAAAAAATCAGTTGCGTTTTACAATATTTTAAAAAATTTCCGTAAAAAGAATTTTCGCCATAAATTTATTATCTGTTTGATGAAATTCTTTATCGAACTAAACATGATTTTTGTAGGAAACAAATATTTGCTGACGTATCATTTTTTAATTACTCATTAATTTATTATTTAGCCAAAACCATCGCTGCAGTTTTTCCGTTAACTTTTGGCGTCTGACATACCAGAATTTCCAAATCAGTGGCTTCAGAAATAAAGGAGGGAAATTAGAGGTTTTTCTTAAAAGCTCGTACAAATAGGAGAGCAAACAAAAATTGAAACATTTTAAGAATCGTCGGGTTGGCAGCTTTTATTTATAGCCCTGAAGTTTATCTACGTAAAACTTTCATCCAGCCCCCCCCCCCCCCCGTTTCCCCCCTCCCATTAAACCCTCTGTGAGCATTTTCAACCTCATGAATTATTTTCCAGATTTTATAATCGCATTAAGGTTAGTAAGAACTAAAACAGTATGAAATTACAAAATTCTTAGTTACACGGTTCGCAAGTTACGGCAGTGCGGCCGGACATAGGAGTGAGACCATGATTGTACAGTCCTTCATTCAGAAGTTGAGAAACAATAAAAAAAAGGGGGCCTGGAGCCACCTACTTAGTCAGTTTATTATCAGAATAGCCTTGCTCAGATACCTTCAGGAAAGTACCAAGACATTTCTTATAATACAGTGGATCCAGTTAGAATCAATCTAATCGGAGAACTATTTACAGTCTCTTTTCCATACAAGAAAATGCTTGCAGCTGACGGATTTGACCCAGACGCACAGTAAGTAATTGCAAGATTTACTTTAAGACTTGCTCAACAAATTCTTATTCCATACAAAACGTGCTTTGAGTAGTTTTAGTTCTACGCTGCTGATGAGGGTGTGTAATCGAGTAGGAGAAGCGATCTCTGGTGCACAATACCACAAATACATCGCCATAAGGGAAAAACTCTGTCTTCGAACCAAAGTCGCTTGGCGTTTATTAATATTATTCGTTTCAGTGCCACAACTGACCTAATAACAACAGACAAATGAAGCTGTGACTCTAAAGTTTGAACTGAAGTATGTTACCTGAGTCAAGTTTCTGGGTTGGGTTGTTCAGTTTCAGGATCGCGCCAACTCATCTCTGACCGAACAAATTCCACGTCACAGACGTCTTCTTTGTCCGTTCCATGGGGCACGAAGATACGGCTTAACACGCTTTTCAATTACTTTCTCCATCGAGAATCACGATTAAAGCACTGAGGCGACTGATATTGCAGGTTATGCAAGTCATTAAATTTGGAGAAACCTGCGGTTTGCGTTTGATGTACTTCTCCCGTTGTCGGTAGATGATTCCACAACTTCCTGCCTATCATACCATTTATCTTTTTGTGTGTTCTAACCTATTTCTTCATACCTTGAGATCTCCAGCGTAGTTTGTTATGTCCTGTGTGCGAAACACTGCATGAAACTTCAGCTCGATTTAATGATGGGTTTTGTGCCACGCTGTATATTTTTCAACACAACTACTGTCAGTCAACGCCATAAACGTACAGTTTTGACTGGTTTTAAGTGCATATTACACAATTTGATTCAAGTATTATAGAGCAACTGACGTCTTCCTCACATGTCCTTGAGTAAAATAGTGTAACTTCTTGCATTTGTGGCGTTAAAGCATAATACATCAACGAATATGGTAACAATAATGACGTCACTCCAATCTAAGGAAACATTCAAGTTTTGCATGTGTATCTGTGTTTATTCTTCTCGCTCAAACAATTTTACTATCAATTATCATTTGGATATGGCTTTGCAGGAGTTTAAATGTCAATACCTCATTTCAGAAAGCTTTATTATATGATCCATTTTCAGCCATTATTGGTTTTAATATCTATTCTGAAACGTCGAAAATTTATGGTGAATTTAACATCCTTAAATAATAATGTCACATGCTAACAGGTTTAAGTAATCCTTTTGAATAATTAGAGATATTGTTTATTTTTATCAGAAGAATAACAAGGAACTGATTTGAGTGAAATAAGAACATAGAAGCTTTAGCGGATTATTTAATTATAGACTACACTATTAAGCGTTTTACTATTTGAAATCAATAAATCATCTTCTAAATCAATTAAATAATTTGAAATCAGTATTAAAAAATAAATTTACAGTAAATATCTCTCTCCAGCATTTTTGTTATTTATTTAAAGAATAGCAAGTTATAAGCAGGCAAACAAATCTCACAACAAAATACAAGAATCAGAGTTACTATCGATTACTTCAGAAAATCGAAAGATTTATACCAGTACCAGTTGTACGTTAGGCTCGTGATGGAAAATTCCTTCATCACTACGAACGTCAGCAGTTATTCTGCGGGTAATTTAAAACTATTTACAACTTCTTCACAGCTTGCAGCACAGGTTTTTTTTTCTTTTTTAGAAATTAAATCCCATGAGAAACCAGCAATTTATCTGCTGTCACGGATAAACTTCCAATTGAGTCGTTATATTTCAACTTTTCTGTGGACTAAGAAATTTCGTCGCCTAATAAAAATTGCTGGAGTAATTGTTTGTTGGAAGTCTGCCAACAACCGCCAAGCAGACCTTGTTTTATTACATTCTTACCAAGTTGGAATTTCTTCGTGGAGTATTATTACCACTCTTATCAGTATTTTAACACGCACCAGCTACTTCACCCTTCCTTTCCGGAACCGAGATGGTTCAAGCAATAACAAGACATTTCGTATAAAATATGTTGCAAAACAGAATGCACCAAACATCATGCAGAGCGGAACAAGATCTTACTAATGGCATACATTATTGTAGTTCTTGCAAGCGCAATTGGAGTTGGAGAAATATAGAGCAGGCGGATAGGAATAATCTCTCACTGATTAGTTACCAGTTTCACGGAGTTTCATTTGAAAAATCCTCTACTCTAATATTCAAATGCCACATAACTGTTCTACTGTGCCACTACTTATTTAATTTTCGTATCAAAGAACTTCGCAATCCCAATGTTTGGGCTGAGGATCGTGTCTCGTTAACCTGTCGGATTGTGTGAGAGGCACGAACCAATGATTCTTTGTTTATAAGTCTGTCATAATTTTCCAGTGCGCTAAGAAATCCTAGTGCCAAATCGTTCTTAACAATTTATATTTTCTCCACAAATTTCGAAGCATTCTGACACGCACGAAAAACAAATGTTTTTACACGGTTCTTGATTTTTGATATTACCGATTTTCATAAGAAACATAATTCAGTTGTGGCTGTTATTTTTTAATGGTCTAACGGAATCTTCCAAATAAATACAATTTATAAAGAACAGTCACAATGAAGGACCATAAATTTTGATAAGATGCTGAACGAAGACATTCCCAGATAAGAGAGTTGCGTCCATATTGCTGGTGTTAGCTGTCTGAGTCACTTTTCGGTCTCTGAACGCTACAGATCACCATCTCTGTGACGCAACAGTATTGTTATCGAAGAGGACTTTGGCGCATGTTGAACGTCTGCTGCGGGGTACCTTGTGCTGGTAAGATGCAAATAACACAAAGGTTTTTCATCAACGAATCTGAAAAATGGTCATTCGAAAAGATGAAAAGGTTTGGGTCGTAAATAAATGTAGTAGTAACGTAAATATCGAGACAGCGAAATCAACTCACTAATTAGTAGTGGACAAGTAGCGACCAAACTATTTTCATACCCTTCACATTATTCACGCATGACTGGGAAAAATTTCCAGCAGCTAGATGCATTTTTTTTTTTTTTTAAACTGCTTTACGTCTCTTTTTAACATCGAGGTCTTTAGAGACGGGAAAGGATGGGGGGCAAGGATGGGGGGGCAAGGAATGGGAAGGAATTCGGCCATGGCCTTTTGAAGGAAGCATCCCGGCATTTGCCTGGAGTGATTTGGGGAAACCATGGAAAACCCAAATCTGGATGCCCGGACGGGGATTCGAACCGCCGTCCTCCCGAATGCGAGAGCTAGATGCAGTTAATGTGAAGTGAATGACTGCATTTGATGTTCTGTTCTTCACTCTTTCATCTTAACGACAATTCTTTGTTTGTTTGTTTTTATATATATATATATATAAATATTGCTGTGTTGTGCAAGTTTCGCTCAAGTTGAGGTTTCTGTATACAGGCTGTGCACAGAATTAAATTTGTTATTTTTTAAAAATCTGTTTTAATGACAAAGACGTAAGTAACATACGATTATGATTATATTTCACTAAAAAAAATTTATTCGAAAAATTTATAGACATAAATTTTTTTAGAAATATTAAAAAAAAATTTTTTTAGAAAAAAAGTATTTTAACAAAATATTTAGTAATTTGAAAAGTTCTCCATGGAATCAAACATAAAGTTTTATTTTTCGAAATAATTATCTAATGAAGTATCAAGTTTGTTCAGACTTTTCAGTTAAATACCACGAACATCGCTATTGTTTTCCTGTAAACTTTAAGAGTCTATATATCAATGTAAACTTTAAAAGCACCTTCGCATCAGCAGTTTTGGAAATAAACGGAGGAACTAGGTTTTTTGATGGGGGTTCTCAAAAAGCTTGTACTTATTGTGGAATGAAAAGCCAAATATTTTGAGAGCAGATGGAGTGCCAGCTTCCGCTTTATAGATTAACCTATTGAAAATTTTTTCTTCAGCCTCCCGTTGAATCCACTATTATTATTTCATCCTCCATGAATTTCCCAAATTATATGTTACTGTCGCATTGTGGTTAGTTGGAACTAAAAAGTGTGTAATAAAAAAATTTGTCTGTTAAATGTTTGATAAATTAAGAGAGTGTGACAGAGCGCGAATTGAGCGAATCCATGAGGGTTCCTTCACACACTCAGAAGGTTCGCAAGCCAAAAATAAAAATCGAATGTCGGGCTCCGCGTTCAGAGAATTCAATAAGAAATCATGGCACGGAATCCACTGTCCTGTTATGGCGTCCAGAATATCAGTTCTGCCGAAGAGATAGATCATTCCTCAGCACAAGAATCTGCTGGGACGAGACAGGAACATCTGGTGTATCTGCGAAAGTCTGAAGATCTGTTAGTGATGACGTGCCAGCATTAATGGCCTCTTACTCGAGCACTCTCTACAGCTTCGCCCTGGTGGTACGACGCTCCCAGGTTCACATCCCGGCTCCGTGTACCCTGTTACCCAAACTCCCGCCTCATACAGGACACAAGTTGCACGTTTCGCAGACAGGTTAGAATAGGGTTACCTGAGAAGGTGGTTATTATAAGCTTCACATCGTTAAGAAAATAGCAAGATTCTAAAGAGGTCACATGATTCGCAATAGTCATGGCTGGGAGAAAATATCTTACATCGCGCGTTTATTATTTAGAAAATGAATTACAACTGATCGGCTAAGCAAGGAAGATATTGACATTGGCAAAACAGAGAGCTTTTGGAAAGACGAAACATTTTGGTATCGAATTTAAATGTTGAAAAGAGTTTCTAATATGGTGATGGAAGTGAATGACTGATAATACAGAGGCAAGAAAACAGAAAAATAGAATAATTGAAAACTAACTGCTACATAATCCTGTCGGGAACTATGTGGGTAAATAAAGCATGACTTGAATAAGTTCTGGAAATGACATATAAGGAAGAATTTTTTAAAATATTGTAAATGTGGGCAGCATTTTGAAATATAAAAGCATTACCAACAGAGTGGCTCAGTGGATCAGGTAGGTACAACGGACCAGGCACGAGCAGGGCTCCCGCGTAATGGCCGTCCTCACTGCAGCCATCTTGGCTAAGGCTGCCCAACTGATTTCTGAGATGAGTCACAATTTCGTTTCTAATTTAACCTGCGAGCTACATAATAATTGTTTATAGTTACAGCGGATATTTAAATAATATAATTAATTACAATCAAAAACTAAAAACCATTGATGAGACCTTTGCAGAGGGTTTTGGACTAGCTTGTTCTAGACTGCTGCTGTTGGCGGACAAATTTAAATGTACTGGCGGGCCACGGGCCTAGGGTTTGGCAGCCTTGATCTAGGTGAATTCCGGGACGTTCTATAATCTCCACCTCATAAACTATACATTAAAAAAAAACACGCTTATCACATACAGTAGATAGCTCCACGTTTCACGGCAGATGGAACAATTCACTTCCCCAATTAGTGCTTAGTACTACCTGGCAGTAAGAATAAAATGCTTGGCGTCAGCAAGGACATGCGGATGTAAAACCAAAGCTCCAAATTTGACCATGACAACGATAAATAAAACTCATCAAAGGTAACGTACCCCAAAATGTTGGCAAAACGTGGTGAAGAAGAAGATTAATAGAGGTAACACTGAAAAGTACATGAAGACAGATATTAGAATGTTTGAAACTGATGATGGATAGAGAAGACTCGTCTTGAGCCACGCAACCTTACTTACATTCTCAGTGAAATTAAACCCTGGACATTATCTCTCGATCGCAAAGGGCCATTCTTTCAGAGGAAGGATTCCTTCTTTCATTACTACTGCACTAACAACAGTCCGCTGGATCGAACTCAGACCATCTGAATCAGGATTATCACAAAACGGAAATTTTTCACATTTTACTGTAGTGAACATGAATGTAGGTGAAAACAGCACCTTTAGCACCATCAGCTAAAGCGTCTAATTTCTACCTTTTACTGGATTTAATTCCATGATGAATGGCAGCAATACATTGCAAACTAAACAAGTACAGACACTCGTTTTAGTTACACGTTGTCTTTGCGACACGGGGTACTATTAATCCCCAAGAGGAGGGGGCATTACCTGTGTTGCGAAGACAAATTGGTACAGGAAGCTTTGTGTATGCAGACTCGCAGACCGGTTTGAGCGAGATCAGCATAACTGTTCATCCGCGGGCCGCGGTGCGATAAGCAGCATCCAACGTGGGAGGCAGACACTTAACGACCATCAAAATAACCTCGAACCATGTACAAGGCTTTGTACACGTCAGTCACTTGATTGATTAGTTTAAAATATTCTTCAAATAACAAGCGATCAGTAAAAAAAGATTGTTTCAGGCTAATCCGGACTGAACAGAAAGGAACATTCATTTTAGAATACGGGAAAATATCATGCGGTTAAGTGCACAGAAACTGATTTGCCAAAGTTCTCGTCACTTCCTGAAACAAAAAAAAATAAATAAAAATATAACGTTGAAGGGAAGGTATTCAGCATTTCGTGCGTTATTTGATAAATGTTTAGCGTAAATATCCAAACTTTTGTGAGTGTACACACTAATATGAATGGCTGAACATTTTCATCGCTCAAAAAGTCTCCCTAGGCGTACAGCTTAACGCGGAATCCGAACCAGAGAGAGCGGTCAAGGTGGATAGCAGATCAGGTGTCGCGAACCTTCGATTATCATATAGAAAGTGTACCACACCTTTGACAATTGGGATAAAAAATGGATTTTTTTAATGTAATAATTTTGTTCATGAGCACTAATTTCACAATTTGACTAATAATTGTTATCTATCTAGCTTCAACGCAGATATTACAATGTTGCATTAAGTCCTGTTTAAGCAAGATTTCTCGACAGCAGATCCTCTTCAGTCTAGTACACAAGAGTTTTAACTGACACCACATGAAAAAGTTAAGGGAAGTCAGATGAGACAAACAAGATGGACCACTTCTTCCTATGGACTTTTCAGGAAACGTCTAAATGTTCGCATCGTCACGTGAAGAGTGGGCTCATCATGGTGAATCCACATACAATGATGAACAGCAAGTGGATTGCCTATTTTTATGTTAAATAGGAAAACGGCTTTGCTTTAAACAGCATTTCGTATCTCAAATTAATATATTTTCCCTTCTCAATCTTCCCTGGAAGTTGCTATCATTATCACGGAACACACAGTATTTAATACGTAATTGTTGTAGGCCAATTCTTCTTACGTTGCTAGATAAAATACTAAAATATTATTTAGCAAAACGGTAATGCAATTGTTGGAATTTCTGTTTCTTTTCGGACGCATTTCGCCTTTCGTCGAAAAATCTTCAACGATTCAATGTTTCCTGCAACATATTTACACTTTATAAATTTTGTACAGACAAGTTTGTTTTGAATATTATTGCAATCATATATTTACGCTGTTTATGTTGCAAATTGGTTAAGTGTATGTGGCGAACGTAAGTTTGCTACGTCCCGATTCGTTCCCATTATATTTGCATCCCAAGGAGCAAAATGCTTAGTGCGAATTACAATTATTTATAGGTCTTGATATTCGCAGATTGCCTGAAAAGGCCATAAATAACTGTTGATTGCTATCGGCCCAAAGATCAACGTAGAGACTAGAAGGCTACCTCACGCTGACGTGGCCCAAGGCGGCGGCTTTCACAACCTGTTGCTAGGCACTCAGCACAGTTCACTCTCAATTACAGTCTACAAAGTTGTCAAAAAGATAAGTAAAAGTTCAACAACAATACAGAAAATAATAAATAAATAAATAAAAAAATCGTGACGCAGTCGGTCCTGTCCATGAAAGCAAAGATAATACAACTATTCAGCGACTTTGCATATTTTTAAATGAGAATACCGTATATAAATTTTGTTAAGCGAGAAATTTTATATATATATTAGCTGACACGACAGTCGTACTTTCTAAATTTCAATTAATTTAATCATGATCGCATTCCAAATTTGTGAAAAGCTATTGAAAATGTGTAAACGAACTAAAAATGGAAAGAAACGTATTTCTGAGTGTTTATTGTGAATATTAACTTTTGTGTCGCTGGATATTCAATTTAAAGAGGAATACATTCAGAAGTATACCAATTAGAAATTTTACAATCAAAATGAATTCTATCGGTAGTACACCGCTGAAATGCTGGAAATGTGTGATATGGCTGGAATATGATCGACTTGGAACCATGTGTTTTGGTTTCAAAATTCAATTTAGTTATTTACAACCCTGGAGCATAAAGAACAAAACAAAAAAATAATTACGCATATCCATCGTGAGTTATGGATCTTGAGTTCATCAAAAAATCCAATAGAAAAAAGTGCTTAACTATTTTCCCGGCAACTTTTCCAATTTATGTTTCTCTAAAATTCTTATTTGGACTATTACGAACATTAAAAAAAAGAAAAAAAACTCGGCCAATAGCAAACAGTCAGTTTAAATTTTCCATGCTACGTTTCCAATTTTTCTTTTTCTAAAAACCTTATTTGCTCTCTAACGAACATTTAAGGGAAAAAAAAACTAGTTAAATTTGTCCAACCGTTCTCAAGTGTTGCGTTTACCAACGAACAGCGTTTCATTTATATATATAGCAGAGATTCTTGCTATTAATTTACTTCTGGTTATGTATTACACACAGCGTAATTATGTTAAATCTCATTTAAGAGAGAGCCAATGCAATAAAGGTGCAGTTTGATTGGGCATTACGAAGTCTTTGCCATGCTGGAGGCTGGTTACGATTCGGATCTGGCTGTTGCTAACCGACCTTCTCATATGCAAGTTTTTCGTAATCATACAGGCGAAATTTCACAACCAGATACAAGCACAAACCTAAATGGCTCGCTGGCGAATGGCGACTGTCACACATCTATGTGACAACACAACCTAAAACTCAAGTCAGAAAAAAAGAAAAAATCATTGTGCAAGAAGTAAATACTATTTGAAGCTTGCAATAATTGTGATCTGAAGTGACTTACAGAAGTGTCAAGTTATGAGAAGCTTTAAAAAATGAGTGCCTCTTTCGTAGTAAGTAGTTGAAGCCTGAGATAGAGAAATAAGAAGCGTCATTAAGCGCTCGCCGAGGTCCGGCCAGCTGCACTGACCTTTCCTTCTCGCACGCATGAGTCACTCGACCGTTGTTCCACTAGTATTGCCCCAACTCAACAGCTCTCCGTGCAACAGGCAGACCAGACAGGAACTTGGTTCTTACTATACGGTATGGTCTCGCAGCTCCAGATACTAAACTTTGTGTAAGGATGGCAATTCCAGATTTTCAACATCTTGTCCTAGGTGGGGAAAGAATTACTTGCTGAAGACTTGAAATGTAAATATCTTGGCATTACATTTGATAACAAGCTTAACTGGGCAGGACACATTGGACAGGTGGTAGGAAAAGATTTCAAAATTCTGCACTTGTTGGAGAGAGTGATGAGGAGATGTACGAGAGAAGTAAAGGAATTGGGTTACAAAACTTTGGTCAGGCCATTGCTCGAATATGGTAGTGTAGTATGGGACGCTCATTTTACGTATCAAATACAGGAGTTGGACAGGATGCAAAAAGGGCTGCCAGATTTGTTTCTGGAAATTATCGCAGAATGCAATCAGTGACGGATATGATAAAGGAGCTGGAATGGGATTCATTGCAAGACAGGAGGAGGATGAGGAGGGTTATGGGAGTGTACAGGGTATATACTGGCGATGAGGCATGGAAAGATATTGGAGTAGATAAAAAAATAGTGCATGGAAGGGAAAAGATGACCATGACCACAAGCAGGCACTCGATTTCAGCCACAAGGGTGTGGGAAGATTCCCTTTTTTTAGGTAAGGGTATCAGGGATTGGAATGAGTTACCAAGAGAAATGATGAATAATTTACCGAAAACGTTGAAAGAATTTAAAGATAAAATTTTTAGAGGGCAAATGTAGGTGGGTGCAGGATAGGGAGAAGATGGGGGCGTAGGGAAATTGCCACCGGAGCCTATGCTCCATTGCAATCAAATTAAATTAATTTTTCTTTCCAGTTTCCTGTATTTTGTCAAACACGGTAATTCTGAAGAAAGTTAAGACAAACTATCATTTCTTCATGGTTTTCACATTATGATTGTCGGCATTTTTCTCTAGCATCCCTGCATTTACTCTTTAATGGAGTTCTAAAATATATACAATGTTATCTTAAAGTTTTATCTTGACCATTTATGTACCTTCCCCTTTGATCCATCAACGTCAAAATTTATTCTGCGATCAAAGGCTATGTGTTAATTTTTATGTAGACTTTTACGCAATATTTATTTTCCTGCTTTAACCTCTTCAATATATCCCATGCTTCTTTAGTTAAATTATCTTCACTGTCAGTAATAGACGTCATATAGACTAGAGACTCCCTCCTTTACAGAATTATTTAATATCTGTGATTACAACCTACTCAAATTTCTGGTTCATACCAAATATTTTTAATTTGCTCACTTTAAGTCTGTTTGTTTGGTATTGAATTTCAATCTACGCTTCGAGTTTGTTTTTAATGGTCACCCATTTCTTGTTGGCCAAAGATTTCGAGTGAAGAGGTTAAGACAGCTGCAGTCGAACTTGCTTCAAAGAACATTCATTAGATATGCCATGTTCGAGAACGGAAGTCTAACCAAAGATGTTGATGTAACACGAAGCGATCTGTAGCTACTCGAGAACTCTATAAACTATGTGAGTCCAGTATTGAGTCGCATACCGGTTTATGGAACTTAACTGATCCAGGTGATCTAAGAAATATTTTTAAATTTAAATTTAATTTAATTGCGATGGAGCGAACTCTCCGGTGCCAATTTCCCTTCACACTCATTTTTACTCTTATTTATACCGGCCTACTTTTGCCCTCTATGAATTTTGATTTTGAATACTGTTAGTTTTTTTGGTAAATTAATTATACATAATTTCCCCGATTCTCTTACCTACGAAAGAAAATTTTCCCCTAACCTTGTGCCTGAGTTCCAGCTCGTGGTCATGGTCATCATTTCCCTGCATACAAGTCTCTTAATTCTTCCGCCAATATCTTTTCACTCCTTATCGCCAATAAATATACACCTTGTACACTCGCGCAACTCTCTTCACCCTCCTCCTGTCTTGCAATGAATGCAAATCCAGCTCCTTTATCATATCAATTACTGATTGCGTACAGCAGTAATGTCCAGAAACAAATCTAGCATCCCATCTTTGCATACCCTCACAACTGCTGTATTTGGTACCTAAAATATGGGTCCTATACTACACCACCATATTCAAGCAATGGTCTGACCAAACTTTTGTAACCGATTCTCTCACTTCTCTGGTGCATATACCCTCATCACCTTCTTCAATAAATGAAGGACTTTGAAATCTTTTCCCTGCTACCTACTCAATGTGTGCTGCACAGTTGAGTTTATTATAAAATGTTATGCCTAGATATTAAATTTTAAGTCTTCAACAAACAATTCCTTTCCCACCTTATAATCATAATAAAATTTTAGTCTTTTATCTGTACACCTAATAAGCTACTCTTCTTTGCATTTGTCTTCATCCCATGTTGACCTACCCAGCTATATATCCTGTCCAGATAACCCTGCAGCTGTTCAGGCTTCTTCCGTTATGATCCTATTATATAACATTATATTACCTGCAGACAACAAAACTTCTGTCTGAAAAACCATTAATTGATAAGTACAACGAAGTAAGAACTGCTTTAAAAAATAATAATTAAAAAATTTTCCCCTCATTTATAATGTTGGTACCTTTTTCATCAGTTACATCGAACGATTTTGAAAAAAAGAACAAAAAAAGGGCTGAATAATTCTCCTGTTCAAGGTTATGTCATACTAATTGGCTGTAAGATGACATGCACATCGCGTCTAATGACGCAATGATGATGAAAACATTCATCTCATTAGTAGCTGCGGCAACAAAAAAAAAAAAAAAAAAAATCTTCATAAATGTTCTGAGACATGGCAATGGAGCAATTTCAACACTTGGGATAAAGTTTTATAAGTCAGATGTGAGTATGAAGTCGCAGGACAGGAGACATAAGAATTAAGTTTTCTGCTAACGCAACTAATCACACCTTACCCAAATATTGAGAAAAATCAAACGCTTTATGCCTATGTGTGGATGTTTAAAGGTCTCGTGGCTAACTAACTCTTTGCAGACATGGTTATACGTACATGCCACTAACGTTACTAACAAGGTTAATGGTCGAAACTTCCTGCGTCATCAGAAAACTAACTGCCTCCCAACTAGGGATTGCAATCCAGCAATGCGGGATCCAGCAGTATTTGACAGTTTGGCGGATCCCGCAAAAATTTACGCGGATCCTCAATCCGCAAAATGGCGCGAAAAGGTGTCAGACTGCACGGAGTAGTCGCTCCGTCGTCGCTTTGGGAGCGTGCATAAACCACGTAGCTCCATTTTGGCCCTCTGTGAACCCCCCCTTCCCCCCACGTAGCCCAACGTGGCTTTTGTCGCTACCCCTACCCTGCCCCCCCCCCCCCCCCACGTAGCACGTAGCTTTTTTCCCATATTAATTCCAGAAGACATTTTGTACTGTTTTTTCTTGTCAGACTATCGTAAATTACGTTCGGGGATAATTAAATGACGGAAATAAATATTTACATGCTTCTGTATATCATTTTAACTGTGACAAATAATAGGAAAGAAAAAGCTACGGGGCCTGGCTCGGAACCCCCCCCCCCCCCGCCTCCCCCACGTAGCCCAGCGTAGCTTTGCAGCCAACCCCTACCCCCTCCCCCTAGACTGAGCCACGTAGTTTATGCACAATCCCTTTCAGGCTCGACGTGTTGCATTCCCTGCTTGCTCGTCCCCTTCCAAACAATATTTGACTCGCGTCAACAAATGTCTGTTACTGCCGTTCGCCGTTATTTCCAAGTGAACAGATTCACTTTTAGGCATTTATCAAAATTGTAAACATCACCATTATTTGAATTATTTTACCTGTTTTCTAGAAATTTAGTAAGGTTGTGGTGGAGCGTGTAATAATACTCGTAAAATTATGCCCTTATTATATACAAAGTCTAAATTTTTTAGTAAATCAGTATATTAATCTCTTAAAATTATTCCTTATAACAAAATAATGATAACGCGTCACGTTGGCTCAGCTGGTTGCGACAAAATGATGGCGTCCAGCGCCTAACATGGTGTCAGCTGGGCAGAATCCTCATGGTGGAAGACCGCAGTGCTCAGTTCATAATCACGATATTGTGCACCATAGTTCTGCGTTACATCCTAATCCTCTCCGCAGTGCGTAAGGTGTGGGCGCATAAGACACTGTTGACGGCGCTTCGTCTGTCGATGGGGACGTTAAGCTTGGCGCCCCTCTATGTCCTTAGGAAGAGTAGGCCTGAATGGGGCATACGGTTTCATTCTTTCGTTCATTCACAACACGCAATAAACACGGAAATATACTTCTATACTCAAAAATACAATGAGAAACCACCATTGTTTAAATTTTCCGAGGAAAATTATTCACCAAACTAACGTTTAAGGATAAAAAGAATAAGAAAACAATCACATGAATGAAATATTTGCATAAATATAATTTACGTGATTGGTATAATCACTTTAATATATCTGCTTGCATGGGAGTACTAAACCAATTGTATGTTCTGTTATGATGTTATGTTGCACGTCGAGTGAAGCGAAAAGACCCTTCTCTACAGCTATATATGTAGTTGACTGAGAAAAAAAGCGGGAGACGAAACAACCAATACTTCTAAAAGCAGAAGCAACTGATTGATTTACAGAATGTTTCCTTGTTTTAAGATTCAATGTGATTTATTACTTTCATTCAGTTATCTAAGATGCAAATATCAACTAATGTGATTGTATGACTGCTTAGATAGATAGATAGATAGGCCATTTTGCAAACCGATTTGCTGTAAGGCGTGTAAACTGACTACGGTCTGAATTCATACCATATTTGATTATTTACTTAACTATTAGAATTTATTTTTTAAAAAGTTTAAAAGCACAAAATTACATTAAAGCGTAAGGGATTGATTTATGGTTATAGTTACAAAAGTATATTTAATACAGGCTTGACATTTTTAGATTAACGTCATTCTGCTAACTAAAGTATGTTAACTGCTGATTTTGTTATTTAACTAGTGTAAACCCGTACCTTTTTTTGCGTACCGTAACGGGTCCAGAATAGATCCAGTTGGGTTTAAGATTATGGCAGGTTGACCTGATCCGGCCAAATACGAACTTCATCTGGGTTTCAACCTGAGGGGGGAATAAAATCTCTTGAGCCTGAAGAACTCGTAAGTATTAACGAACGTTTTAAACACGGACAGAGATTATGGCGCTATCGTATAATTGTTTCAAAAGTCGTGGTTTCTAGACTCTAACTTGCTGAAATACAAATTGACTTGTATTTGACCCCAAAAGTCCACTCTGAAAAATTTGATTGATTTCTGTTTAAAGGGAATGCGCAAATGTTTCGAAAACATCACGTTGTTTTTGATTGATGCTGCGGAAACAATCATAATGTAATCTTTGTTCAGAGTGTCCATAACGGCCAGAGAACTTAATACAGATTCCAGGTTATTAAACAGTTAAGCAAAACCGTAGAAATGAATTACCAGAATGCTCGATTCCATAACATATTTGACCTGGTGTCCTCTTTAAGTAACCTAATAACTCACCATTAACGAAAGTGGTCAGTAAAATACGCAAAAACCAAATAAACCGTAATGTATAAACTTTGGTCAAATTGCAGCACTTTTGCTGCCCATATAACTAAAGAAAAACATTCCCCACCCTCTATAGAAGAAAATCTTCAGATAATACATATTGCTGACAAAGGGAAGAAAATGGATCTCCTTGAAGAATTGGAAATCTACATACATGTCAAAAAAATGCCAGATCTTATATTAAATGAACAGAAAGAACTTTATAATAAAGTTTTCCTATACAATTTCTTGGACTTATTTGTTAAATCCAGCACAAATTAAATAATTTGCAAGCCATCTGTTATTCTCATATATAATTCTAAATAAAGGCACTTATTCAACCCCATTCCAAACAACTCCTACAGAATATTAAAGCCCTAAGTAATTTATCTAGACTTTAATATTAGATGTAACAAATTATATTATATATCAGTTTATGTTAAATCCAACTCTGTATATCAATCTGGATGTCATTTAAAAATTAATTTACAACTATCAGTCATTTTATTCAAATACCTAGTTCACATTGCTGTATTCTTTCATAAAACTTAATATTATCTTTAGTATTATGCAAAACTCTTTGTACATAAACATCTTTGCTAACATTTGTAAATGCATAGCAAATTTCTAGCGTGCTATTCAGATGCTTATATTGGTGAAATATTTATAATTATTTATCAATACATCACATCATTCAAGAAAAATTCAGTTTAGAACATTCAACTTTTAATGTAGGCCTAAGTAATAAAATAGAAATTGTCTTTATCAACCCAAAATTAAATTTGCTATCATTAAATTTTCTATCATTCAACAAATGCTACTTCTATTATTATAGGATGCACGCTTGCATTTTGCAAATACATAATTTATTACATATATAAAAATAAATGAAAAACCATCTGATGATGAACAATTTGTGTTCGAAACCGGTAATGGTTTATTAAATATAAAACATCAAACAAACTGTGACTGGTTGCTGTTTTTTAATATCAAGATATTTGAAACTACAGTCGCTGAATTCCACTAATCCAGCATGGATAAAATATTATAATTGAAATTTATCCTAGGCCGGAATGACAAATAGCATTCTCTGTTACAGCAGAGACCATGAGTAATTTAAATTTCTTAAAGTTGACATGTTACTGAAGAGTAGTTACACGTTTTTTAATAGTAAAGCTTATCGATACTTTTTCAGTTATGAAATGCTACGAAAAGCAAAATTAATGACTGTATTGTGCCAATTAATTTCGTAGCAGTTGCTTGGATATCAAACTGCGCACCTAACCTCTAATTACTAATGAGTATGGTCGCTGTTAATTCGCGGGTCAAGGTTGGCAGGTGACGTCACCGTTCTCTAGCCAATAGCTGTCGAGGTGAGTGAGTGAGCTTAGTAAATTATATAGTAGATATTAAAATGACTTATTAATCATTTAACTAGACGCTTATTATTTAATTTGATAACCTCTTAAAAACTTACGTGGATCCCACTGGATTGACGCCAATCCCGCAAATGTCCTGCGAAACTGAAAAAAGTGCGGGATAGCAATCCTTACTCCCTACCGTCGAGAAGGGAAAGATGTAGAGATGGATTCTTCTCGCGCACAAGCGATTCACTCCTCTGGCAGGTAACGTCATTCAATGACAGCTAACCCACATGTGATAACTTAACGACTCGAGTAACGATACGCAATAGAAAACCATTCGGAAGAGTCAACCTCTTTCCTCAAGAATGCCACAAGAAAGCATCTGCGCAAAAATGTTGTAGCATGGGTACGGAACCATACCTTGATAGTGTCTGACTCTAGCGGGATGCTGACAGTTCCAGCATGATAACAGACGCCTACTCTGTTTACACTTCTTTGGCCAAAATAAGCATCGAGCGTGGTGGGTGGGCACAACTCTCGGGCCAAGCATTCTGGAAGACACTGGTTCGAACTCCCCCTCGGGCAACAAGATTTTGGTTTTACATGGTTTCCTGAGATCGCTCCAGAGGACATGACAGAATTACTTCCCTTCCTTACCTCATTTTCTTCCGGCTGTAATGGTTTCGACGTCGTTAGTTATACGCCTCATTGCAAGATTAATGGCAATTTTTACACAAAATTCTTCTGGTTATACCGGACACCGATATTTCATCACATACTCCTCACTAGAAAAAGTAACTGGATCTCTTACAGCTATATGGGTCTATGAAATTTACATATGTCTCTCTAAATGTTATCAAACAAATAAGCATTAATTCTGTGGAAATATATGTACGTTAAGCTACAAGTGCCGAAGAAAGAAATATACTCTTTTCAGTTCGTTGTGTTCGAGCTCCGCTCCTTAGTGATGCTGTATCCCTCCTGCAGAGCCAGTGGAAGCTAGTTTTTGCTTCTTGCTCGCCGCTTGTGTTGAGATGGCGTTTAAGTGTGATTCGACCGTATCGGGCTTTGTGTAACCTTAAGAATGCGAGAATTACAAGCATTTGCTCCGTGGGAAAGTTGTTAGCTGTACAGCTGTATCACTGCCATTAGCACGTTTCCTAGCGCATGAGAAATTCTTTAGGCTTATTTCTTTGACAATTTAGTTCTTGTTCAGATTTCCTGTAGGGCATTAAGATGGAACAACTGCACTTTTAATATTCAAGCCCGATTGAGTTTTAGAAGGCAGTTAACCTGGATTATTAATGGTTGAAACTGAAAACAATAAACCAGAAAAATTAATTGGATAAACGAAGAAACCACGAAAGTCCCAGGGAAGCAGACTGTCCATATTTTGTTTGGCACTTGGTTTACCATACAACCAGCCAAACACATTGACTTAATTAATTAATATCAAATATAAGGGTTACTTTTCGTTAAGAAATTTACCATTCTGCAATATATTTGATGGTATTCTTGGTGAGATAGAAGGGAGATCAGATTATTGGTTTCGGTATCGTCTAAATTATGAATTTTTGAAAAGGTATTTGAGATTTCATACAGCAGAATGGGAGGTAACTGGAGTTGTGTTTGAATTTGACTGCCTGCTGCAACCGAAGCCTTAACAGTTTTGTTAGGAGCAGGGCTTAAGGGCAATGAGATGACAAACGCATGTTTCACTATCTATAATCTATACTATTATAAATCTGTAAGCAAGCTGCGTTTGTAGTGAGGCTTGATCTCTAATAACGCAAAAACTACCGCATCAATTTGCATGGTGTTTCCAAATTTTTAAAGCTAATGTTGCTGATCAACATCTGCAGAAGTAGCTAACGACTAATATGTACCATGGGAAGAAGCAAGTCAGTAAAAAACTTCAGAAATGTGAAACTGTAGACCACAGATAATTATACACATTCAGACGGTCATTCCTTTCATAAAGAGACCTGACAAAATTTAGGATTTCCCTTTTTTTTTTAACTTCTGCGATTCATTTTTCTGGACCGCAGTACTTCAAAATAAAAAGAATACGTGAATCAAGTATAATCAGCATTTACTTGAATCGTAACAGGTCTGTTGAATTACGAAAAAGTTGTATTACTAATATTGAAGACATGTATTGTCTCTGGTAGACTGTTATACAGTTTGTCTCTGGAACAAAATTGCTACGTGAACGCTGTCCAATACAGCCACAATAAGCCAATACTTAATACGAAATTCAGTTTTTTCTTGAAGAGCGATGTCTGAAAAACAGCTATTATAAATATCAGCAAGTAATAAAACATACTTCTTTCATAATGACTTGTGCGGAATTGCACATATTTGGAAATACTTTATTCGATTAGTATGTCTCGTGGCTATAACGTGCAAATATAACTAGGCATCCGAAAATTCAGGTACATGCGACTCAAATAATTACATAGAAAATACGGATATATTGAAAGAAACTAAAATAAAAAAAATTTCATATCCTAATGCTACACCGCGTAAATTATAAAACTAAAAGCATCGTCCCTTTGGCCTATAACAAAGCATATCAGCTGTCATCACTGTCTAGGTTGCATTTCAATCGATTTACAACTTGCGATAATTTTGCCACTCAGAAATAATTGCTTGAGTTACATGCACATTAGTACATATACTGTACCGTGATCCATTTTGACATTTTTGAATTAATTATATCTGACTGAAATAATGACAATAATGATACGACGATTTGAAACCAAGATTAACTCCAATTCACGTAAATTTCTATTTTAAAGCAGGAATAATTGATGGTGTATCAACATAAAATAAAAACCAATATCCAAACAGCAAAAAATAAATAAATCAGAAAAAATTGAGATGCTGTGATTATTGGTAACGAATTTTTATTTCAAATATAACTAGGCATCCTAAAATTCTATTCTACACCGCGTAAATTTTAAAACTAAACCCGTTATGCCTGATGCTAAACAAAACGAGTCAATTGTCATCTGGTCCAGGCTGTTGTTTCGCAAAATACTTACATGCGACTGAAATAATTACATAGAAAATACGGCTATATTGAAAGAAACTTGAATTAAAAATGTTTCATATCCTAATGCTACACCGCGTAGATTATAAAGCTGCAGGCATCGTCTCTTAGGCCTATAACAAAGCATCATATCAGCTGTCAGGTTGCATTTCAAGCGATTCACAACTTGCGATAATGTTGCCACTCAGAAATAATTGTTTCAGTTACATGCACGTTACTAAATAAACTGTACCATGATCACATCTCTACGTTTTTGGATTAATTATATCTGACTGAAATAATGACAGTAATGATACGACGATATGAAATCAAGAGTAGCTCCAATTCACATAAATTTCTATTTTAAAGCAGGAATAATTGATGGTGTATCAACATAAAATAAAACCAATATCCAAACAACAAAAAATAAAAAACAACAAAAAATAAATAAATCAGAAAAATTGAGATGCTGTGATATTTTATATTTCAGCACACTTCCAAGAGGACTAAGTCGTAGATTACTACTATATTTACATAAATTTATGGATCCGCGGTTATGTAGCAATCCTCGGTATCCACATTTAAAAATAAACTTTTTTTAGTTATGTATCATGGAAACAATATTTTTCATTATATCCATAGATGCATCCTTAACAAAGCTTATACCTAGCTATATAATCCCAGGCAATGTTTACACATAAAATCGCCAAAAAAAATTACACATAATGATTATAATATCAGCTTTCTTAACGTTACAACTGTTATATATCCATTTAAATTTTCGGTACCACGGTTAACGTGGAATCCTCCATATCAGCATTTAAAAATATTATGTTTTAGCTGAGTTAAAGATTGCTTTCAGAAATAATATTATTTATTACTACCACAGATATTCTATATTGTAACCAAGTTTATGCTCATCTATATACTCGCATAGTGATAATTGCAGCTGTGAAAAAGTTTTAATTGTTAGTGCTGTGAGTTGGGTAAGTATAAAAGTTTATGATATGCCCTTGCGAAAGAGATCTAATCTGTCGGGGTCAACTTCTGCAGCTAAAAGATGTCGCCGAAATCGGCTAAATGAGAGTGAAATAGACCGACAACATCGTCTGCAACGTCAAAGAGAACGAGATGAAATAGCTAGAGCAAATGAAAGTAACCTGCACCGAGAAAAGCGATTGACCTATAACCGGGTTCTATACGCTAAATCCATAGCTTCTGAAAGCGCACAGAAGAAAGAATGTCGTTTGAACTGTGAAAGCCTTTCTAAACAATAAATGTTTATACTTCGCACAATAATTACAACCACGAATTACAACTGTTAATTTTTCAGGAACCTTTTCTACTATTGAATCAATTGCATCACGTTAAAATATGAATAAAACAACTCTCTGACATCAGTATGAAAACCGAACCTAACGTATTAACCGAAACAAACGAAACTATTCAGAATACATTAACAGTTCATGCCTTTCCACGTTAATGTCTGATAAGAGAATAAAATCGGTAAATAATTTCTACACCTGCCAAGGCACGCGCGCGTGAAGCAGCGGGCAAATGCTAGTATAAAATAAAATTGTAGGAACGTTGTATGTGTATATAAAATCTATTTAAAAATATTAATTGAAACCTATGCTACACATGATAGACATGCCATAAAGTTAAAATTTTTGTCTGCCTTCTGTATGTCCACGCATCACACAAAAACTGAACGACGTATTTTAACAAAATTGTATATACTGATGTATTATGCCATATGGTGTAACGTAGGATTCTCTTTACCCAGACTAGTAACATATTTCATAACGATAGAGAGCGTAAAACAGTAAATCTTGAAATATCTAACAGTCTCTCCAAGCAACCTAGTGGACGGCCTTTTAGAAAAACTGCACAGACAATAATTTATGTCATCAGTTAAGGCACTTTTTATTCCGATTAGTAGATACAGAGGACAAAACAGAAGTTTTTTTTAGAATTTTTCTAAGTGAATTCACAGATCCACAGGCCAAGGAAAAATGAATCATTTCAGAGAAATGATAGCATATTGATATCTATCTTTAACATTCTCACAAAACTCGTTCTAAATTTTAGTTAATTAAGGGTGGTAGTTTATAAATGTTTCTCTGGTTCACGTGATAAATGTTGTGTCTGACGTGGACGAAGTCACAGGCACTACTTAGTCTTCATCACTTTCTTTTACCACATTGTAAAACATCTCATATTACTTCTTTATTTATTTATGAAGCACCAGTATTGAAGTTACCGTGCGCTCTGGCATCGCATTCGGGAGGACGTGGGTTCGGATTCCCGCCCGGTCATCCGGATTTGGGTTGTCAATGGTTTCCCCAAATCATTCTAGGCGAATGCCAGTATGGTTCCTTCAAAAGACTATAGCCCAGTTCCTGCCCGTTCCTTGTCCCCAGTACTTTACTACTTCTAACGACCTTGATGTCGACGAGGCGTAAAGTCACAAGCAAAAATAAAAAAGTTTTTGAAGTTACTGCTAATTACATTCAACCTCTCTGATTAACCAAGAGTTTCTAATCTGTTTCAACTGAATGTTTTGCCTAACTGCATTCTCCGTCTGGCAAGGAAACATTCTGCGTTCTGGTACTGGCATCAAGAAGTAATAACATTGACCCGCTTGGAACAGGCGAAGTGAATTTGAACCGCTAGGCTGGTGCACTTGGGGCTCGGTCATTGGTTGTCTTGTCGGGAGGCGGACAAAGGCGAAACTCGGGCTTACGTAAGGCGGACTGACTTGTTTTACGACCTCCAGTCCGCCCACGGCCCATGCAGGCGCTCACCAAACAGTGGCCTCCCTTCATTTCTTTATACGGGTACTGCGAATGAGGCTGGGGCCTAACGTTTTTGATATACTAAAGTTATCACAGAAGGAGCAGTCAAACCATACGGTCACACTATCACCGTCAGAAACTACAGAATATCATAAATAAGAAGATATAACAGAGTTAAGCTTCATGTCTCGCTATACCTTGTATTCGCAGTTTCTGTTTCCCATGCTAAGAACATAGAGGCACGTAATTTGAAATTAGTTTCACTCTTCATTTTATGATGGATAAGCTATTTCCATGAGATGTGTGACCATGCTATTAACTTAAAAAAAAAAAAATCATTTCCGCATACATCATTTGGGCTGCGTGGCATAATGGAAGTGTGAAGACGAGAGTGCATAACCTTCCTGCAGGTTCACTGGCTAACCATATTACAATCTGTAGGCGCTTTATCAAGGCTAACACATTATATTTAATGAACGAAGCCACTTCTCGAGACAAATATAAACAGATTTCTCAAAGGGCTTGATATCTTGGATATTTTTCTAGTCATGCGCAACATTTCATAGTTAGTATATGTACAAACTTTTTATTTTTTTTAAGTTTCCTTTCCTCTTTGTTACAGCAATCCGCTGTTCCTTGCCGCAGTTTGCCATATGGTATGTGTCACGGTGAATTATCCTCAACTAGCTTATGTAGCAGGACATTTAAACACGACGCTATCACCTTGGGTACAAAATGATGAAGCTGAAACTCTGTTCATACAGTCTGAGTTGAAAGAAAAAAACTAGTGAATTGCTGTTCCACTTTATTTTAAATTTCTTCTCACTATAGCGTCGTGCTGTTGACTATTTTGAAACCAGTTAAACTTTCCGTCTACACAATTCAGTTACGCGTTCAGACTGTTAACGACCACCTCATGTTTTACTTATACAGAACTCGTCTTAATACCTTCAACTTAAAAAAAGAAAATATAGCAGTTACTACACAAAGAAGCGTTATAGATAACGACTGAAGCAAGTTTTTATTCCTAACAGAAAATACTTTTCTGTGGGCTTTCCTTCTACGAAGGCCTCACGGCTTTGGTTTTTCGCCTCCTGTTAAGAGCAGAACTTGAACTATAATCTAGATATGGCGTCTTTTATGCTCCTTTGCATTGCTTGTTTTACAACTACAGAACTGAGAAATTCTAATCTTAAACCGAGCGTAGTGGTGTAACGGATAGCCTTCTGGCCTCGCATTGCGGTTCGAATCCTCGTCCGGGAATCCAGATTTGGGTTTTCCATGGTTTCCCAAATCACTCCAGGCAAATGCCGAGATGCTTCCTTAAAAGGGCATGGCCGAATTCCTTCCCATTCCTTGCCCCCATCCTTTCCCGTCTCTAAAGACCTCGCTGTTGAGAGACGTAAAGCAGTTAAAAAAAATCTAATCTTAAACTGACGTAGACCTCGGAATACTTTATTTATACAAATTCACTTCAAGAGATCTGACTTTTGTTTTAATTTAAAATGACGCTGTATATGTGACGTGCTTTTTAGTATCTTCCATCCACGTCCTTAGCTCCAATATTGTGTTCAGATTTTATAATCGACCGCGTTAAAAAAAAGTATTACATCTTACAGAAATGTATCTCGGCATATGCTTGAAGTTGGACGGGAATAATCAAACGTTTTCCCCGCTTTACTTATTTCTGGCATGAAATTGCTTTTATGCATACCGACAACATTTTCAAATTTCGTTTTTTCTCTGGATATAATGTTTAAAAAGACCATTACAATCCTCACCAAATGTATCAACGACTAACTGAAGTCGTGTTTTTTTTCCCCCAGCATGTCGTTCTAGATAACAATCCTTAAGTTTTCACTGCTAATCGTATTAAAGCTAAAGACGATGTAACTGTCCGCTACAACTTCCCATCAGCAGTTTATCGTTTTTCAAAATAATATTTCATTAACGTGTAAGAAAATGGTAACTTTTTTCCCTTCCTGCTTAACTGTCAACAAACTTGTTTTATGTTTAATTTTTTATTTTTAATGTGGAATCCCATATTAAACTTTTGATGGAATCTCAGAAACTGCTATGCACAGAAAGTCGCAGCTTACATTCGAATTAAAACGACCCAAGATATGTATTATACGAGCAATAATATTTTGAAATAGTTTTTCATTGAATAATTATAATAGATTAGAACTCTGTTTTCCCGAAGCCAAGTTTTAATGATCTCCGTTTTCAATGGCATCGCCTGTACTATGACATCAAAAGTAAAGTATTTTAAAAACATACATGAAGACGAAAACGATAGTAGCTCAATATAGATCGTTAACAACCTTTGAAGTAAACAAACAAAAAAAGCTAAAAACTTTTGCGCAGGTGTTATCGTTTCATTATTCTATTGTAAATGCAGAAAGTTGGAACAGTTTACATTAGACATGAAACAATCATATCAAACGAGAGAAGAATTATTCTGTAACAGAAAAATCGCTAGTGTAATTTTGTAAAAATGCCATTTGTACACTTGGTGATTTAAAGAACTTGGCAGTGGAGTCACCACGCCCGGAACCAGTAAGGCTGGCTGTGGTGACTCAAGTAGGACGGGTTCCCAGCCTCACCGCGCGTTCAAGTCTCCAGCTACGCACTCACACCAACCAATTAAACGACGCTCTGTAACAACTGACCAATTAGGCAGCCAATCACATTACATTATCAGATACGTCAACATAAGCTGACGAAGTAACAATAACTCTGTTTCTAATTTCCTGCAAAATTTGGACTACTGGTTTCGAGTATAGGTAGGGCAAAGATTTTTCACGGACTTTGCTTTGTTCGGAATGGCTACGACAGCACGCTCCGTATTTAGGATGCCACAGTAAAGGATCTGTTCGTCCTACCAGACTACTTCGGGAGGTTCCTACCAATCTTCAGGCTGTGGAATAAGTTTCTTTAGATCCTTCAAACCTGTTAAACGCGAAATTGGCAGACTGAAGTGTAACCGTAAAATGCAGCATGAAGGTATTAAGTTTACCTACTAACGGATCAACCAAAGGATAAATATGCATGATTCACACGTTCCTAAAACATTTAAATCGATTATGTGACCATTTGAAGTACTGTGAGAAATGACAAGCAAAATATTTTAAAGGATTAACTGTATATTTTTTGAAAAAGGTTATGTTCTAGGCAAATTTCGAACGAACAAAATGACCACCCATACCAGCTCATTATAAAGTTTAAAACTACAGTCAATTCTCCGCTAGTTAATAACATCTCTTGTGATCATTCACTGTTATTAAATCAATAATTACACTTTAGAGAGAAATTTATTTACAGCATTCGAAAGTTCTTTAAGACAATAAATATCAACCACATCTTATTTACACCATTGAATAGTAGTTTGAGCTACTAGCTTCGGCTAATATCGGTGACTCGAAAATGTTATTAATACTTAATCCACTGTGGCTCATGTTTTAAAAATATACCTGAACCAGTGTATTTGTACAGATTTTTCTCATCAGATAAGGGTCAGTAAAAAATAAATAAAAATAAATAAATTAATAAATAAAATAAAAATAGGAATTCCTGTTGACAAAGAAATGCATGTAACAGGAAAGACTGATTAACGACGATGTGCGAATATGTGCAAAAGTATCGGAGAGCCGTGGCTCGGTCCGAGACCGGTTCGCAAGCCACAGCCTTGGCTGCAGAGATTCGGGTCGCCCACGAAGGACGGCGCAGCAGGATCGAAGTTGCACGATACTAACTACAGCTTACAACTTCCTTTCCACGAGAAATGGCTATTTCACTGCTTCCACTTTGCATGTCTTGGTTTTGAAGCGCGCATAGAGTTAAGTATTTTTCTGTAAAGGTAAGAAATCAATATGCGGACTTGTAGTAGATGTAATTCAGGTTCGACGACTATTGCAGGCGTAAATGAGTGGCAAAATTTTCTTTTAGAGGTAACGGAGTCAGGGATTGGAATAAATTGCCAAAAGAAATGTTAAACAATTTACCAGAAATACCGAAAAAAATGTAAAATTAAAATTCGTAAATGGCAAAAGTAGGAGGGTGGTGAAATTGCACTCAAAGAAACTAGGATAAAAAAGGAAAAATCACGAAATGGGAAAATAAGAGCGTACGGAAATTGCCACCGGGGAATGTGGTCCGGCGCAATTGAATTAAATTAATTAATTAAGAATAATCCGGGCTCAAACCAATTCTGTTTAAGCCTAAGATTTATTTAATTTTAGTTTTAACGTATTAAATATGGAGTAAAGAATTATTGTTAGCGTAATAGTCTTAAGGTAAGATAGGTAGTCCATCACCTACCACTCCGGAGGCTTGACGGCGATAGGACAGGAAAAAAAAAAAGAACATAAATAATCGGGCAAGGCTATCCTTCAAGTAAAGAGAGTACATATTTACATGCCTACGTCAGTCTATGATTATACCATCGCAACTTCCTCTATGACAAATTAAAGTCTCCTTGTCTAATATGTACATTATTAGTTTCGCAATTAAGTTTTTTAGTTTCAGCATTAAAACTGTAACGAACCGGGAACCACAGTTACTTTAATGTTAAGCTGCCTGCAACAGCTGCTGCTATTAGTAATAAGGAAGTACATTTCTTTTTCTGGACGGCAGAGTTTTTGAATCGTCTGGTGACTGACTCTTGGAAATAAGTAAGAAATCGGCGGGACGATGCTGCGGTGCGGAGGCTGGAGCGGCTATTTACGTCCATCAAGGTCACTCGCCTACACTGGATCCAGTTAATAGCTGCCCAAACGGACACTCCAAACAACCACTGCTGCACGCAAAATACTGTCTCATGTACTTTATCCTGGCATCGCTTTATTCAAGTAACTGCGGATCCTGGCTCAGAATTACATAAGAACTTACAGAATTAGCTTTTATTGCTGTTTCTGTGTCATATAACTACGATTTAAAACTTCCTTTCACGACCCAGGTAACAGTTGATGGACGGTTTTTGCCTGATGAGCCGCTGTGATAGCACTGCGGGAATACCAGCTCGCGGTTCCTGCTTGCGCAAACTGCGGCCGACCAACCAGCAGGCGCCACAGTCAATCACATTAATCCACCTTTCATTAAGTTTGAAACACAGTCATTATTGTTACGTTTTAATTGGTTTGCTCATTTTCTTCGACTAAACTGCGTAGCACCTGTTCATTCTCTGTAACCTGTCAAGGAAAATATTTCTGTATTTCCTTTATTATTTATTTTAAGTTCTTTTTTTTTTTTTTTTTAAAATACTTGCGTGTTTTCCATAATATGTATTTTTAATTTTATGGCAAGTGCTACTAATGCTCACGATGCAACAGAAGACGTACACATCACTTACTTAAAACCAACCGTGCCCTCGGCAGGACTTGAACCGGTGACCCCCGGGCACGTGAGGCCTTGCACTCCCGGTATCGGCTCTGCTTCTCTTCAGTCTTCTGACTTACTTTACTTTCATTGCCTCGAGGTGCGTGAATGGAATCACATTAAATCCATTAAATCCTTAAAAATAATTATCCAGATATATTATATTAAGTAAATTGTTTTAAGAATAATACTGTAGAAACTAAGGGCCTATTTTAGGTAACAAGGTAGTATGTAAAATCAGGAAATAAAATGAAATGAAATGAAAAATGAATGGAATCACAAACTACTTTGTTCTGGAATTGTCACCAATATAATGGTGCCCGGATGTTAAAGATAAAATTTAGATCTTATATCTTTAAAAGATCAATTCTTGTGTATGTCTATATGAAAAAATGAGATTTTACAAAAAAACGAGATATTCTTGTATTTTTATCTCGCAAACGACTCTAACGCCATCTCATAGAAGTTTCAGGTTAGTTTCTCTTTGGTTAGAACAATAAACTATGCACTTAAAAATGCCTAGGAAGCCTTCGATAAAAACGTCTAATCAAACTTCACGCAGCCAACACTCATCTAAAAATAAATTAACATAAGTGACACCCTTGAAAGAAAATGCAATTTAAGTATATATTCTATAGGCTATTATTTAAAATAAAGTAGTTGAACTATATGCATTTCTGAATTTTATATTTAACCGAATGCAATTCTTGTGTAGGGGATTGTGAAATATAGTGATTATGTAATACGTATTGTCTGTATATCTGGTCTGTCAGTACTATTATACGAGCAACTTTTGTATATAGATGACATTAATTTTTCTAAAACGAAATCTTGGAACAGACAGCGAAAGAAGCCGAGCGGAGCTCGATCACCCCGGTACTAAATTATTACGAAAGAAGAGAAGTAAAATCTAACGGGGAGAAAAGTTCCAAGCTTTCTTATCAAGAAATGTTTCTGAATTTCTTACATACCTACAGCGTCATACTATCTCCCCTTCTAACAATTATTATAGGAAATCATTAATTAAAAAAACTGAAATGACTGAAGCATAATGCCTTCTCATAAACTGTTGCCACTATATGAAACCGTGAGTCTGTTACAGTGTGAGCTCAAGTTTTAAGTGTGTGATGATAATTCTGCAATGGCTAGTTGCACCTACTGTGGGGTTTGTACTCAAAGAACACGAAAATATTTGAACTAGCAGGTAACTAACCATCGATAACAGTGCTAGTCAAGAACTGCGAACATGAATACAATAATTTTACGGATCAAAGTGCCACAACCCAGGCAGACGGCTCTTATAGACCACAAAGCTATTCTGGAAAGACATTACTAGAAAAGTATTTTTGTTATTTATGTTATACGTATTCAGGTACTTTTAGCCGAAATTATTAACTAATAATGTTAATAGATACCACATTTATACAGATTTCAACGCGTTTCAAGTATTTTGACAGAAGAGGAAGATACTCTCGCATACACCACGGCCGTTGTCAGAACTGCTAAACACAGCCTCATTGTGCAGGTACAGGAGAGACTCGAATCGCAGTAAAAGAGTCGATTGCTCGAGATGATTAAATGGTAGACATACTAAGGACTACAGTAAAAACACAGCTATGGACCAGTAAACTCATTTTGATAGCACACATTTTGACCTTAATGTACCAAACATTTTACAATAATTTGTTTTTACACGAGAGTTGTCAAGATGTCAAATATTTCGAAGTGGGTATGCTGGATTTTTTATACCGGAAAGGAGAAAACAGCCTTGACCTAGTATGTTATGATGTAATGAAGGATTTCAGTTGGTTTAAAAAGTCACGCAAGGACTTAAATTTAATTACGAGAACATTTTATTGTATAATTATCGTATAATTCAGACAACGAGATGGCTGAACAACAAGAAATTAAATATCCATGAAATTAAAGTCATGTGGGGTGAAGCATTTTTGATGAAAGGCTGCAAACTTATTATTTCTGTAAATGTATCGGCAGAAAGACTCATTTAGTGTGGTGGTGTCTTCAGGATAATAGTCTCGTATCTGCTGCTTCTTGTATGACCATTTGTTAACTTGTAATATTCTTAACGCATAATAACAAAGCTTATGACTAATTCGTTTAATGAACTGTTCTTAACAGAATTCAAAATTTCTTCCTTCGACAATTTTATTCATAACCACTTTGATACTTCTTTTTATTTATTTATTTTTTTATTCTGGCTTTACGCCTCGTTGGTCATTATCGGCGGGAACGAACTGAAACAAGGAGCGGGAAGGAATCGGCTATTGCCTTCTTAAAGAAACCCATCCCGACATTCGCCTGGAGTGATTTGGCGAAACCATGGAAAACCAAAACCTGGATGGCCGTGTTCTTCCGAATGTGAGACCAGAGCGTTACCGCTCACGCACCAGGCTCGGTTTGATATTTCGGAACACATGGGCGCAAAATACAAAATTATTGGTTTCCCATACACGACTACCACGCCACTTGTTTTATGTCTGGTCCGTTGTTAACTCTGCTCCTGGTATAGAGCTGTTTAAGTAAGTATCCTGTGAATGAGTCTCTCACCGGAAACCCATCAGCATGTGCGTAACCGTCACCCTCTGCTAATAGTCCATGGTTTCGGTTGGTAGTTGTTCATTTCTGTTTATTTTATAATGAGGTACGTAATTTGTTTCGAGGAATGCATCTCTAAGTATATTATGCAAAAATCTAGCATCAATAAGCAAATTATCAGTTGTTTCTGCCTGTATATCGATCTTTTAACATTAAATGAAATTCAAATCGAGCTCGCTAATGACCTCCCAGCACCTGGACCAGTGGGCGATTGACGCGCTACAGAAAGCGTCTACTGAGCGGCTGACGCTGGCGTCTGACGCTGCGTAGGACGTCCTTTGCATCGTGAGCAGTGCAGGTAGTCGAGGGCAGGTATAACAGCCCCACAAACCACGCTTGGGTTGTGCGCTTTGGTCACTGTGCGCTATGAGTGGTCTGGTGGCTCAGTGGTTAAGGCGTCTGACTGGAGATAGAAATTTCCCCGGTTCGAATCCCTCTCTCGGCGGGGATTTTCAGAGGCACTTAACCCGACCTTCACCTCTGCCACAGCTTGCTGTGTAAATTGAAATACACCAGAACGCTTCCGTGCTTCGGATTCCACGTTAAATTGTAGGTCCCCTGTACCCGACAGGATTGTCGGGTTAGGTTAAGGAGGCTACTATAAGGGCAGAATGCGCAGCCAATAAAAACCCTATCTCCAGGTCATTACAACCACAGGGAATTATTATTATTACTGTTCGCTTGTGTCATACAACCGTGAAATGCAGCAAGTTGTATACACGGTTTTAGTTACACTTTAACCATTTTAACCACAAAAAATCCAAGTATTTTACTCAATGCACGAAATTTGTGTATTTCACGCAATCACTAACTGACGTGTGCCAGAGAGAAAGTATGTAAGATGTGTTAATGAGTACTGATCAATGTCCTCGTCCAGTTACCGCTGTCGTGAGTACGGTTTCTCTTGCACTGGGTTCAGCACTATCGGCGGTCAGTGACTAGCAACATGTAATGGACAACTAAACAATAACGCCACGATCACAGCAAGATGTACAGGAGGAACGGCAATGCGGAGCAAACGACGTCAACACAAAACTACAGTGACAGACAGAAAAAAAAACAATCACCTGCAAGAAATCAGGAACCTAAACAGGCAATACTGAGATCGACTCAGAGTCAGGTAGCGGGTCAGGAGATTGAGAACTGCAGAAGAGGGGCGCGATGGTTAGCAGGACAGTCCATTACATGCCAGCTAGCGTGGCAATTACCGGGAGTACTGAACCTGACTGGCGAATGATACATTCGGGCCAAGAGGACGCAACATCGATACCCTGACCGACACGGTATACTTTTTTGGTTAATACTTTCAGAATATTATTCAAAGGTGGAAATTATGGCTGATTTCCTTCCTACATTAGGCCCGTTTACACGTACGCGCCAAACTGCCGGTCCGGAACGGCGCTCCGGACTGCCGCGCCGGAGCGTGAGGTTGGAGCGTCGCTCCTGGAGAGTGCGACGAAAAATGGTCAACACTCCAGTCGCGCGCGCCAGGACTGCGGGTTGGAGCGTACGCGCCAAAAATGACCGTTATCCCGTGGCGCGTGGACTTTCCGCCGGGTTGGAAAGTTTTGTAGACGGTCCAGCTTGCAACATTCGGTTTTCAGGTCGTTGTTGTTTTTGTTAGTTGTGCTTGTGTTTATAAGTGTATTTATAATATCCTCCAAAGAAATGACTTAAACTGAGCAATATGAGCTGCTTTACATTTTTTTTTTTTTTGGTACATCAAGAATTAAATAAACAAAGTGCATATGGGCGGAAAGATGGCACGAAACTAGAGATCTATATGGACACATGCCTCTTTAGTGAGAGCAACGGGAAAATAAATGACCCAGATGATTTAAAAAATTGTCTACGAAACGACAGTTCCATATATAACTACATTTTAATAATAAGAATATTTCATTAAATTGCAATGGAGCACACGCTCCTGTGGCAATTTCCCTACACACCCAGCTTCCCCCTTTCCTGCACCCACCTACATTTGCCCTCTACAAATTTTAACTTTAAATTCCTTCAACGTTTTTGGTAAATTGTTCATCATTTCCCTTTGTATCTTATTCCAATACCTGACACACTTACCTAAAAAGGTGAAGTTAAAGTTAGTATCTCCACAAATATCATGAGGAAGAGCATAACTGCAGAGTAATGTTTCCCTGCTACTCTTCGTTTTTTGGCAACTGAAATATCCCTCCAAGATTTGAAATTGCTTGCATATGGTTTTCTCAGTTCTTTTCGAATAGCCGCCGACTTTCTTGAATCCTTTCAGTGACGAAATCTTTTTCACTTTCACATACATTTACCCTGCTGAATTCTACTAACTAATCATATTTACGATTTTTTAAAAAAAATTATTTTTGTAATCATTTGATTTAACCTTCCACAAACATAGAAAATTCAAGTTCTATAAATCCTTCCAAATTATCTCTTGACCACATTTCTCAAGATTTAGATTTTTATCTGTTAAAGCAGGGTAAAGTTAAATAAAGTCACCTAGAAATTCGAACCAACAACGAACTTGTACTGACGCATCAAGACTGCAGACCGACAATGCACGTGTAAACACAAGGCCCCGTTAGACCTGCGCACCAGATGTGCGCATTCGGAGCGCGCGCCAGGCCTCTCTGACCACCGAGCATTTACACGTAAGGATTGATGCGCGCGCCCGGAGCGTACGCTCCAAAACCGCCGGAAAAACCGTGCGTGTAAACGGGCCTATTGTCCACAATCTCGCCCCGCCTGTAGACACATCGGTGAGCCTTAACCCGTAACCAGTATGGTCCATAAGTTGTTCCATAACCGGTAAGGTGGGGTCACCATGACCCCAATATTTGTTATTCAAAATGTCAGTGTTAATGTTCAATTAACATCAAAACAATTTTTTTTTTTTTGCAATCACACATCATATCTGAAGGTATCTAAATGGGATTGAGCACAATAAATGTAAATTTGGATTTTATAAAAAAGTATATTTAAGAAAACGGAAAACTGTAAAAATGAAGATTACAAAATATTAAACATTGAAATTCAGACATAAGTACATAAAAAATCTTAAAAATTGAGGTTGATTTATATTTTTTACTATACAACGAACATAAAAAATTGGACAAAAGATAATTTTTAAAAAAATTGTACACAAATCACAACCACTCTTACAGGCAGTCTTCACAGACTCACGGCACAATCCATGCATATTGGTGTACTGCAATGAGCACAGTAAACCTTTGTTTTTTTATCCTTGCTCCTTGGACACTCCCACACCTTATTCTTTTACCAGGTACAGCTGAAGGCTTAGGTATTTGGTATTTGGTAATTTACCAACCTAGCAATCGATTTCACGCGGTATGTGCAAGTTTGTTACCCTCCTCTGAAGTTGTGGCTCAACAAGCTGCCTCGCCAAATTTTTAATAAAATCAAACCTGGATAGTTATCCGTTTTCCGGCATTGATGAATGTCGTTGTGAATATGCCATTTTTGACTGAAAAAATATAAATTAATTTTATTAAAAAAGTTTCACTAACGGTATGGTGGGGTCACACGGACCCCACACTCCGATAATTGTTGAATAAAACTCATAAATCACTTA